>JAFEMH010000912.1:0-582760 GCA_022495995.1 Adenophora triphylla var. japonica
GCCAAAAGAAATACTCTTCCACCTGGTGCTCTGGGCAATTTTCCTACTATGTCCATTCCCCAAACCATAAAAGGCCATGGTGAGAGGATAGGATGTAGCAGTTCAGCTGGCTGGTGCAGGATGTCCCCATGTCGTTGACAGGAATCACATTTCTTTGCGTAGTCAACGGCGTCTTTTCTCATTGTGGGCCAGAAATAGCCCATTCTAAGGGCTTTAGTATGTAAACTTCTGCCCCCGGTATGATTTCCACAATCTCCTTCGTGCAGCTCCTTGAGAACCTGATGGGCTCTATCTGCTTCTAGACATCTTAAGTAGTGACCTGCAGCAGATTTTCTAAACAAGAGATTATCAATAAGTAAATATTTAGATACTCTTACCCTGAAGGCTCTTGCATTCTTCTCCTCGACTGGGATCGTATCATCTAAGAGATACTTGATAATAGGAGCTGTCCAAGAGGTTGCTGCAGGAGAGGAAGGTATGTCGACATCTAGGGCGAACATCTCAAGATGGTCAATTGCTGGGATGTCAATATGCACAATTGGGATACTGGTTTGTGAGATGCTTTTGAAGGCTGAACCCAAGTTTGCCAGAGCGTCTGCTTGAGAATTTTCTTCTCGTGGGATTTGTTCCAAGGAAAATGTTTTGAATTTGGCCGAAATAATTTTTACAATTTCCAAATATGTCGTCATCTTGGCATTTTTCGCGACGTAGGACCCGTTGTACTGGTTAACAATTAGCAAGGAATCCATGAACACCCGGATATGCTTGATATCTAAGTCCTGGGCTGCAGTTAAACCTGCAATTAGAGCCTCATACTCTGCTTCATTGTTGGTAGCCTTGAAACTGCAACTGATAGATTGTGGTATTATGTCCCCTTGTGGCGATTTTAGTACAACTCCAAGACCTGTACCTCTCATGTTGGAAGCACCGTCCGTGTAGAGAGTCCAAATTTTTAGGATGTCATCATCTTGAAGTTGCTGTACTTCCAATTCCACCTCTTGTTGCAGGGTTGGACTGAAATCAGCTACAAAATCAGCTAGGGCTTGGGATTTTATTGCAGTTTTGGGCTCGTACTTGATGTCGTATGTGCTTAATTGTACAGACCATTTCGCCATTCGACCTGACATCTCTGGTTTTCTCATAACATTCTTAATAGGATAGTTAGTGCGTACAATTATAGTATGTGTTTCAAAATAGTGCCTTAATTTAATAGAAGCAGTTATCAAAGCTAAAATTAATTTTTGTAAATGAGAATACCTGGTCTCTGCATCTAAGAGTGTCTTACTTATATAGTAGATGGGTTGCTGATTACCATCTCGTTCTGTTACCAAGACTGCGCTTACAGCGCCTTCGGACACTGCTAGGTAGATGTAAAGATGTTCTTCCTTCTGAGGTTTGGCCAATAAGGGAGGTGTCGACAGGTAAGTTTTGAGCTCCTGAAAAGCTTCTTCATGTTGGTCCTCCCATTGGAACTTTTTGTTCTTTCTTAAGATGTCGTAGAAAGGTTTGCATCGATCTGAGGATTTTGAAATGAATCTGGTGAGTGCGGCAATTTTTCCTGTCAATCTTTGGACGTCCTTGACAGATTGAGGTGATGACAGGTTGATAATAGCACGTATTTGTTCTGGGGCGGCTTCAATGCCTCTTTTAGTAACCATATAACCCAAAAACTTGCCGGCCTTCATTCCGAAGTTGCATTTAGCTGGATTAAGTTTCATATTGAAACAATCCAAGATGTCAAAAGCTTGAGAGAGGTTGCTTATGTGATCCTCGGCCTTCTTGGACTTTACTACCATGTCGTCGATGTATACCTCCATTGTGTCCCCAATCTGATCTTTAAACATTTTGTTTACGAGCCTTTGATACGTTGCACCTGCATTTTTTAGTCCAAAAGGCATGGCAATATAACAATAAATACCTGTGGGCGTTATGAAGGCAGTGTCCTCTTGGTCAGAGGGTTCCATCTGAATTTGTTGAAATCCTGAGGACGCGTCCATGAATGTGAGGAGTTCATGTCCGGAGGTGGCATCAACTAATGAATCTATGTGCGGCAAAGGGAAAGGATCTTTTGGGCAGGCTTTATTCAAGTCGGTGAAGTCGACACAAACTCGCCATTTCCCGTTTCTCTTCTCTACCACAACCACGTTTGCTAACCATCTTGGATAATCGACCTCCCGTATCATGTTGGCTTTGAGTAAGCGCTCTACCTCTTCCTTGATGATCTGATTTCTGGTTTCTGCAAACTTCCTACGTTTCTGGTGCACTGGTTTAAAGCTAGGATCTACGTTAAGTTTGTGAGTGATGACATCTTTGCTGATGCCTGTCATGTCATCATGTTTCCAAGCGAAACTCTTTATTCTGCTTCTTAATAGGTTCACAAGCTCCTCTTCTATATCTGACGGGATGTCAGTGCCAATAAGTACTTTGATGTCCGGGTTGGAAGGGTCTAGCAATACTTCTTTCACATCATCCTCCCTAGCTTCCAGGACTTCACGTACTTTCCTCGGTAATTGCTATGCTTGTTTTGGAGATGTCGACGCCTTCATTGAAGTTTTATAACATTCCTTGGCTACTTGTTGATCACTGTAAATCTTAGCGACACCCCAAGGTGTTGGGAATTTCACACACTGATGGTAAGTGGAGGGTACGGCCTTCATCCCATGAATCCACGGTCTTCCAAGAATGACATTGTAAGATGTTGCGCAATCAATTACGCAGAACCGCTCCATGGTGTTGAGGCCCTTTGAGTATATTGGAAGTTTGATCTCCCCCACCGTTTCTTTGACTTCACCACTGAAGCCTACCAGCACTGAAGACTTTTGACGATCTCCGATTCTGGGATGTTCATTTCCTTAAGGGTACCCAACATAATAAGATTGACGGAGCTGCCCCTATCTACCAGGATACGTCGTATTGTACAGTTGGCGATCTGCAAAGAAATAACTAGACCGTCGTGGTGAGGTTCTAGCAGGTTCTCTCGATCGCTTTCATCAAAGGTGATTGGATCCTGGCAGAGCGTCGACATCCTGGGCTGTCTTTCTGGCTTCTCCTCTTTTGACTCCTTAGCATGTCGTTTTGCGGCAGAATAGGATGTTCCACATATTTCTGAGCCTCCACTAATGAAGTTGATCACCTTTGTTGATGCTGGGGGAGAAACCGGTCTTTCACTTCATGAGGAGCTTCTGCATTTTCAGCCTTCTTCTTTCTGGATCCCAACAACTCCTTAAGATGTCCTTTCGAGAGCAAATAACTGATCTCCTTTCTTAACGCGATGCAATCTTCGATAACGTGTCCAAAGTCTTCATGGTAAGCGCACCATTTTGATTTGTCACGCCATCCTGTGGTTTTGTCCGTTTTCTTTGGCCATCTGGCTTTGTCTCCCAGGTTGCCCATTGCACAGAGTACACCTGAAATGTCAACATAAAAACAATAATCAGAAATGTTAGGCACATTATCATTATCTTCATCCTCACCGTCTATTGAATTAATTTTGCTAGTGTCAATTCTCGGATAAGGATTGGGACGGTTGTTCCTGCGATGGGACGATTCAGTTTTTCTGTCGGGATGGTCATATGTCGACATCTTGGACGATGACTTCGATCTTCGCAGCCTCATCTTCCTCCAATCTTATGAATCTCAATGCCCCGCTCCCGACTTCTTCTAGCCGCTTACAAGGAGTCATCACCAAATCCCGATAATACTGTGAATCTTTCTTCAACCCCATTTTGAATGCTTCGTGGCCGTCGACATGTCAAGATTGGGAATTTCTAGCACCTCTTTATTGAACCGGTGGACGTAATCCTTTAGAGTTTCATTAGGCCAGCTGGGTCACATTGTAAAGATCACTTGTCAACCTTTCAAATTGTCGATCGCATGAGAATTGGTTGTAGAACATGTTGATGAGCCGGGCGTATGAACCAATTGAACCTAGGGGTTGTCTAATCACCATTTGAGAGCCGGGTCCAGACAAGGTGGATCCAAATCCCCGCATAAGCAAGCCTCCCTAATTGAAGCGGAATATGGATTATGTCCATCTTTTCTTGATAAGTGTGCAACATGCTCCTGCAGGTCCGTGGTACCGTCGTACAACTTCATAGATGGTACACTGAAACGCTTCGGGATGTCGACATTTGCAATTGCCGGGACAAACCGGGATTGATTGTAACAGCTTTGGGTCACCGGTTGAATTGGAGGAGTTACTCCCGGCACGTTCATTATTAGCTCTCTCGAGATCCCGCATCTGTTTGGCTAGTGGATTTCCCGCAAAAGGGTCGGCCATAGGAATACGATTGAAATTATTATTATTGAAAAAATTATTTAGCAAACCAGAGTTGTCTGTAGTAGTCGTGACAGTAGTGTTGTCAATGAATGGGATGAATGGGGTGAATCCTGCGGAAGATGGCGTCAATGGGGTGTCCCCAGGTAAAGATGTCGACATCATTAAAGATGTCGGCGGATGAGTTTGAGGAGGACCGCCATTGGAATGAATTCACTGAAATGTAGATCCTCTGGTGTTGTCAAAGTTGAGAACCCTTGCACGCAGTGGTGATATGTTCTCAAGCCGAGATGCGATGAGCTGTTGGTCTTTCTGCATCTTAATCATGGAATTGGTCAACACCTTCGAGTTGTTGTCTTCTTGGTCCAACCTTTGATTCAACCTCGGTCAGATACTCCGGATGTCGCAAGATCTCCGTGGAAGAGGTTGCCCCTTTTGTGGAGTCTTCGTAGGTTGAGCGGCCGAGGCCCTGGGCCTCGAGGAGGTGGTGGTAACAAGCTGGTTCTACCTCCTGATGTGGGAACAACGGCGGGACCTTTGCCGGCGGAGGACACATTGGGGGTGCAGACATAGTGAACTTGATCAGGAAATGATCCAAATAACCGATAAACCACGAGGCCCCTCGGTGGGCGCCAAATTGTTTTGGTAGAAAAAACAATAGAGTAGAATCTTAACTTAGTTTAGTGTGTGGATTTAACAATAAGGAGGGAACTATGGAATTCGATTATATGGAACAAAAGCATAAAAAAGAGATAATGACACCACGATTTGTTAACGAGGAAAACCTTGGAGGTGATAACCTCTTTGGAAAAAACCCCGGGAGTTAGGTCTCCAACCTTAAAAGTTTCACTATAACGATCACGAATACAACTTTGGAAGATAATGGAGAGGATTACAAGAACTTGAGTGTCGAGTGTGTGCGTATGAGCAATAATGTGTTTTTTTCCGTCTCCATTTCCCCTTAAATACAAGTAGATATGAAAGAGTCAATACGGTTCCTACAATCTCGGGATTTTGGTTTATCATTTCAACCTCCGTGAGACCAAGTCGCCCGAGCTGTTGAAGATCTGTTGAACGTGTTGGAGAATATCCCGCATTTCTCTCTTAATTACTGAAAAATAAGAATAAAAATATTAGGAAATATTGAATAAGTAAATATTAGAATAATACTTACAGGGTAATGACATCTCGGTATGCAGGATCAACTGAAGATGTCGCCATGTTGAAAAATACCCACAACATCATGTATGTTTGAATAGCCTGAAATAGATAAACAAACACGTAAATTAAGCCGGAAATTTATCGGCGAATGCCCTCCGACGTGAAAGTAAGTATTTGTATTTATAAGAGCAAATCAATTGACAATAGTTCAAAGCCAAATGATGCGTTACCAGAAAATTGTGATTTATGACTGGTAATTATAGGTGTAGGATATAGAGTCCTACCTTGGATAGGAAGTTAGGTGAGATAAGGAGTCAAGTCCTACTCGGATCCTAATTCCATGATGTCCTTGTTCGAGTAGGATTAGAAGAGCCTTTTGTACATATGACTAGCAGGCTTGCTACTCGACATAGTGTGTCGGTCGACATATCGATATGCCGGGAAAGTGAGATGATCAAGGTTAGGGAAACCCATTTCCCTTGTCACAATGGTCGCCTTGTTGGCGTAGATCTGATTTTGGTCGACATATGATTGTGCCTTGGTAGGCATATATGTGTGCCTTGGTAGGCATATATCAGCATTTGTGCCTTGGCATTAGATTGTTTTGTTATGTTCAGGTCGACATAGTGAGATATGACTAGGAGAGTAAGACGAGTATAGGTAGGGAAGCCAATTACTTATGTCGTTTATGGGACTTATACTTATTTTTCATTGGGCTTAATCTATTGGACTTTGCCCGTTTTATGGCACATGATCATACTTGGTTTATATCGTTCAATTCCGATTTTCGTTTTACCTTTGCTCGTGATTAAAGGATATTCTACTACAAGATTATCATTTTGTGGCTTGGCCAGTGGCATATACGTGCGAGTACATAATAAATAATTATTGTATTTCAAATTTCGGGCATCATAAAGGATCGAAGTTAATTCGCATTAGTTTATTTAGTCAAACAAGGTATAATTTTATGGAGTTTTTTTATTAAAAACTACCTCAAAATGAATTTTCAATTCCAAAAACAGACATGATAGCTAAACGAAACAAGTATAAAAACACCAAAACAACAACTAAAAAAGAATTAAAAAACTAGAGCAGAAAAAATTGAGTTTGCTTTCCTTACCCAAAGAACCTTGTATTAGGTTTCTTATTTACCGTTTCACTGTACGCGAATTGACTAGAGCTCCGATGCCACTGCTGTGCAGCCTTACCACAGATTACGAACTCAGAACAACATCAAAATAAAAACACAAACCAGCAAGTCAGTAAACAGATATAAATAAACTGAGTTTATTAAATGAAAATAAAATAGTAACAGAAAGATTGAGCAAGTTTTGACTCGGTCCTAATAATTCCTAGTCTGTATGGCCAGTCACAACCACATCACTTCGATCCAAGAAGAATGGGTAAAACCACACCAATGTCCAGCCTTACTCCGGTAGCAGCCAACATAGCAAAATCAGCCACAACACCCTTCTGAACCACGCCTAAACACACACACACACATACTAGACATATCAAACCTAACGTGAGAGAGAGTACCTGAACAGATCAGATAGATAAAGTAGAAATAGACCAGTCCTCCTCAAAACACCTCTCAGTTAAACCACGTGTTAATCAAGATCTCTTAACCGCACTATTGACCCAAAGACAAATCATCAAAGTGTGTTATATTCTATGTGTCTTGGATGAACAAAGAAGGGGTTGCGGTTTAAATAGGGCTACAATGGTAGAGGATAAGGGAGAAATCGGAAGAAGATCAGGCTAAGGGACTCGTGAATTTCAAAATACCCTGATAAATGCGCAGAAGAAAATTATCGAAAGCAACAGAAGGAGCGATGAGGTTAAACCTCGTAAAACACAAATTCTTTTGTCAATAAGGGTAAGAGCGCTGAGAATTGAGCCTTTTTTCCCAACACAAGTGGGTTGCCCATTGGGCCTCCTACACACTTACAAAAGAGGTCCCAAAAGACAAATTATAAATTCTTGAAACTAAAGAAAAGTAATACAACAAAAGTATTGAGAATAAACAATGTCAGTCAGGACGGAGTCGCAGAGAGAAAGATGCAAATTGCAATCGCGAAAGAGGGAGAGAAATCGGCTTGTTGTTGAGTTCCATAGAGAGAGCGCGATTGAATTAGATTTTAGGGTTAGATAAAAAAACCTATTTTTTGATATTATTTTTTATTTTTTATATATAATGTTGGTAATCCTATACAAAGCGAAATTAATATTGTTTACCTGTACCAATCAATTAGACACAATTGATACGGTCCTATCGTATCGAGAGTTTGATATATTAACTTTTTGTATCAATTATAATTAATACGGTTGATATACGGCAAATTGATAAGGACGAATACAATTTGGCATCCCTATTTTATCTTTTACTCCCTCCGTCCCTGAAAGATTGTCTCATTTGTCATTTTGACTTGTCCCAAAAAGTATGTCCCATTTTTAAACTTAGGCATGAATGCTAGTGCAAATCTACTAAGGTACAAGAAGGTGAAACTCTTCCTTAATAATTGCAAAATGTATAACAGGATAATCTTTTAGGGACAGAGAAAGTATATGATTATATTGAGAGACATGGAGAAAAAGATAATTCCAAAGCAACTTTAGTTGCAAATAAAAAATGAATAGCCATTTTGAAACATACTCCCAACCTACGTTTCATTCGAAAAGACAAAAAGTAAAATTTTCATGTGAATTAAGAAAAGTGTATATTACAGTAAGTATTTTTTAGTATGAAAAGTGATGTAGGAGAGAGAAAGTGTGATAGAGAATAGCTAGTGGATAGTTATTGTGAGTATAACAAGTGGGTCCCACGAATAAAGAAGTATTAAAAAGTTTCCGTTTTGAAAGTGTGCCTTTTTAAATAAATGGAACACCCAAAATAAAAAATTGTACCTTTTCGAATGGAACGGAGGGAGTATTACTTTTCGAAGGGGATCGTCATACTGACTGACTGAGAGAATGCTAATGTATTATTATATAAACTAGTAGGTAACCCGTGCTCCGCACGGGAAGCTAATTTGTTAATATCATGATTTATTTTTTACAATATAAGTATATTATAAATGAATCAAAACATTAACATTTATAAAGTTAGAAAAATTGTGTTCAATTTTAATAACTTTGTTGCACATAAGTTTAATAGGAATTGCATTGTGACTAACAATGTATCAATATTTGCTATTTTATTTTTGATGTTCATACTTTATGTTATTTATTTTTTATGTCATAATTTATGTCAGTATACAACATTTTTTATGGACGTTAACAAAGTGAATGAAAAAACTAACGACCTATTTCTTTTCAAATTACAACATTTTAAATACAATGTAGGGGATTCCAACCTTTAACCTTCTCGAGAAAAGTACGTCTTTAAGCTAAATGCTCATTGGCATTATTAACGACCTACTTTGATATATATATATAGTAACTATTATGATTAACTAATATTATTAATAGTAATAGTTAACATATATTGTAACTATAATACTATTACTCAACTTATATAGTAAATTAATACTCACTCCGTCCCAATAGAAGCTGCTCGCTTTTTGTCCTGCACGCAAATTAATAAAATGGGTGGGAAGAAAAAATATTGTGAGTGTAATTTGAAAATAGGAGAGAGAATGAGTGGAGGGATTAGTAAATTATAATGGTGTTGTGAGTATTAAAATAGTGTAGGAGAGAGAATGAGTGGAGGGAATAGTAAAGATTCTTTTGCCAAAAGAGGAAAGTGAAAGCTATTAACGGGACACCCAAAATGGCAAAATAGGAAGCTACTATTGGGACGGAGGGAGTACTATTTATAATAATAGTTAGCATATATAGTAACTATTACAATTAACTAATACTATTAATAGTAATAGTTAACATATATAGTATCTATTATAGTTAACTAATACTATTAATAGTAATAGTTAACTTATATAGTAACTATTATAGTTAACTACTACAATTAATAGTAATAATTAACATATATAGTAACTATTATAGTTAACTAATATTATTAATAGTAATAGTTAACATATATAGTAACTATTATAGTTAACTAATACAATTAATAGTAATAGTTAGCTTATAAAGTAACTATTATAATTAACTAATACTATTAATAGTAATAGTTAACATATATAGGAACTATTATAGTTAATTAATACAATTAATAGTAATAGTTAACATATATAGTAACTATTATAGTTAACTAATACAATTAATAGTAATAGTTAACTTATAAAGTAACTATTATTATAGTTAACTAATACTATTAATAGTAATAGTTAACATATATAATACTCCCTCCGTCCCAGACCAAGGGTATATGGGGGGAATTTCACGCTTCTTAAGAAATTTTTTAAAAATTGAATAAAAGTTAAATGTGAGATAGAGAATAGTAATTAAATGTGTGGTAGGAAATATGAGAGATAATGTAAAAGTTAAATGTGTGGTAAGGAATATGAGAGAGAATGTAAAAGTTAAAAATATTTAATAGGAGAGAGAATGAGTGGGAGAAATAGTAGTTAAATGTGTGGTAGGAAATAGGAGAGAGAATGTATAAGGATATAATGAATGGTTTTTTTGTAAATATATGAAGATGATAAGGGTATTAATATATTCAAAAACTTGCCTTTTTTGGAAATGAACTCTTGGTCTGGGACGTCCCAAAAGGGAAAGATGAACTCTTGATCTGGGACGGAGGGAGTAACTATTATTATTAACTAATAGTATTAGCTAATAAGGAGAATATCAAAAGATGTATAGATTTTGGGATAGTGATGACGTGGCTTCTTCAAAATCAAAAGTTTGTCTAAACTTGTCCACGTGACGAAGCCATAACCCTCCTCACCAACTTTTATATATATATATATATATATATATATATATATATATATATATATATATATGGGTTTTGTTAGGATACCCACCGTAGGAGTATCCTAACAAGTGACCCATTTTTGTTTGACAAAAACACCCTCTCTTCTATATAGCAAAGTGAATCAATTAAAGGGGTATAACTGTAATTCTCAAATCAATATCATCGTGTATTGTAAATGTAATCCTCCCTAATTCCATAAGTTGGCTGCTCCCCCTAATTGTTTTTCTCAAATGAACAATTCCATATACAACTCACAAAACTTGAACAACATCCATCAAAAACTAACAGAAGAAAATGAGAACCAAGGCCTCCGTTCCAACTACCCTTCTTCTCGCCCTCAACCTTCTCTTTTTCATCCTAGTAAATGGACAAGTTCTCGCCCAGTTCCGGCGACCTCTCGCCTCCCAAACCCGCCCAATTCCGGCGACATCACTTGCAGATCGGAGTTGGGGAAGGGTCGATAAGGGCTGGAGAAGATAGATCTGGAAGAGGGAGGTCGGAGTGGGGGAGGGGTCGTCGTCGGTGGGGTGGTCGGAGTGGGAGGCGTCGCCGGAATATGGGGAGGTCTCGCCGGCCGGACCAGTGAGAAAGGAGAGAGAGAACGTGAGGCAAGAGAGAGAGAAGAGAAGGAGGCTTTCTGTAAAAAAAAAAAAAAAAGTTTATTGGAAATTACAATTTAACCCCCATAGTATATATCCTTGCTTTATGGAATGAGGGACATTTTTGTCCAAAAAAATTGGGCCACTTGTTAGGATACTCCTACTACTGTGGGTATCCTAACAAAACCCTATATATATATATATATACTACCCTCCGTCATTCTGAGTCACAAAGTTTGACTTTTTTTTGAAGTTTGACCATACAACTATGAGAAATTGATATATTATAATTAAATTTTAAAACTTTTAATTGTTAGTGTTGTTAGTAATAAATCAATAACAACTTTTAAAATTTCATCAAAATGTTCTAATTTCTTGTTATTGTATGGTCAAACTTTATAAAAAAGTCAAACTTTATGACTTGTAATGGGACGGAGGGAGTATATATTATTCAAAATAAACACCTGAAACCGTCAAACAAAAAGAAACAGCTTAGAATTGAATAACAAAGTCTTTATTCTAAAGGATCTTAATCAGGCCTAATTTATATAATAAGCGACTAATTACGATGAAATTTCTAGGAGCTTACCGTCTTTTAAGTTATCTCCTATGAATGAATGACTTAATTTATTATAAAAGTGACATTTTTTTAAATAACAAAAACTGTATTTGATATGGTTCGAATCCCTGACCGCTTGTATCGAAAGCAAGATCATCAAATATCGATTAAGATACCGATTCAGTAAGAGCTCTTTACCCTTCGTAGAAACCAAAAGTTCTTATTCCGTGGCTATATAAATATTTATGTTTAGTTAAAAATAAGCATCAAATTACTTATTCTGCCTTTTGGTAGGTGGAATATTAGCTTGGAGGAATCATAGAAAGTATAATTCTCTTCGTCCCCACAAAATGATTTATCTTGACAGTTTAAAGTTTTTATAACAATGTTATACGTGTTCGTTGTTTCATAGGTAGAGGAATACTTTTTTTTTAGGGGCCTTTTGGGGTTTTGGGGTTTGATTAGGAGGCTTAAGACGAGATAATATTCATAGGGATTAATAAAATTTATTAAGAGGATTGTAAATTATGCATTCGGATAATTAAACCGATTTATTGGGATTGGATCTTAATCTCCTCATTAATTATACTGATCTCAGGAAAGTATTATTAATTCCTTCCTTAATAATACTGTTAATTATTATCCGACAACCAAACAAGTCTTTAATAATACTGCTAAGCCTTATTCGACAACCAAGCGAGTTATAAACAAATAAAGGTTATAAACAAATAAAGTATAATCCTAGTTTCTTTCCATAATGGATATCACATTTGAGTTGTCATTGTCAACGTTATTAAGGATTGTATTTATTTATTTATACATTACTTATATAATTGGTAATTTGTATTAAGACTATTTCCTTATTTAAAAATGCGACACTTATGATATTTATATATTAAATTTAACAACTTAAGGGTAATTATTATTTTTTCTATATTTTTTACCCAATTAAAATTTAATTCATGAATTTGAAAGTACCGAACTCTTAAAGTCTGAGGTCTGAGGTTTTACCTTAAAACTAATTGGTGCTAAGGGAAGTGACTTATAATCTTTATATATTATAAGTAAGGTTTGTCAATTCTCGATGTGGGATAATATCTCTAACACGCCCCCTCACGAGTAGCGGGATTTGCCAAATCTTACAACGTGGACTTATTAATCGGGTGGCGCGGAGTAACATCGTGTGCCGTTGGATCTGCACGTATAATGGACATGCTCTGTTACCATTTTAAAGTTTGAGATTTTACTTTAAAATCAATTGGGTGTGGCTCAAGATCTTTATACTCCATCCGTTCACTTACATACTTCACAGTTACTGTTCACGCGTAAATTAAGAAAAAAAATAATGATATAAATGTTGTGAGTGTAAAAGTAAAATAGGAGAGAAAATGAATGGAGGGAATAGTAAATTATAATGCTGTTGTGAGTATTAAAATAATGTAGGAGAGAGAATGAGTGGGGTATGGTTAATATTTTAATAATAAAAACTTTCCATTTTAGGTAAAAAAACAAAGTGTGAAGTATGTATTTGAACGCCCAAAATAGAAAGTGTGAAGTATGTAAGTGAACGGAGAAAGTATATTATAGGTAAGATTTGTCAATTTCTGATGTGAAATAATATCTTTAACACAAACAGACCCTACAACTTGCAGATAATTACGCTTTATATCCTCAAATCCATGATCTCGAATCCGAGAGAAGATCTAGCAACTTGCAATGAGCATATTATCGTTGAACCAAAACCAACCGAAAAAACTGCCACGACAATATTCTTCCTTGCGGTTAAAAAGCTGCATGGGCCCACTTTCAGGTGATGAAGAAAACTGTAGGCGTTAAGTGGCCCACATTAAGGTGCGACAAATGTAATGTTTGCGTGGAGCTGATTCATCTGGCCCCATTTCCGCATGGCCCTAAGGCCCAAAGTGCTCCACCCACTTATTCCATCGCCCACAAATCTCTTTTCTTTTATTTATATTCCCCCTCCTAAAATAAATTTTACATTTAACTTATTAATGTTTTTTAAAATGTGTTTAACTTATTTATATAATCCTTATAACATAGTGAAACTATACTAAAAATATTTTTTTATTTGATAAAACAACATTTATTTTGACAAGTAACGAGCGCTCAAATCAAATAGTGGGGCTTTTGTTAACAAAAGAAGACGTATAAACAATATCGGTCATACAACATACTCCCTCCGTCCGCCTAGTAAGTTCACACTTACTGTTTACACGTTAATTAAGGAGGGAGTATTATATTGAAAGTGTTGTGAGTGTGAAAATAAAATAGGAGAGAGAATGAGTGGAGGAAATAGTAAATTATAATGGTTTGTGAGTATTAAAATAATGTAGGAGAGAGAATGAGTGGAGAGAATAGTGATTTAAGGTTTCCTTTTTACTTTTTAGAAAAGAAACAAAGTGTGAACTTTGTAAACGGACGCCCAAAATAGAAAGTGTGAACTTTGTAAGCGGACGGAGGGAGTACATTCGTTCCATGCTATTGCTGGACATACTCCCTCCGTTTCACTACAAGTTTTTCACTTACTGTTTGCATAATAATTAAGAAAAAGTGTAGTGCAGTAGGTGTTGTGAGTATGAAAAGTGAGTTAGAAGAGAGAAAGTGGGGTAGAAAATAATAATTGAATTGTTGTTCTTAGTATGACATGTGGGTCTCATTAATGTAAAAATAATAAAACATTTCCATTTTAAAAAGTGTGTAGTATGTAATGGGACGTCCAATGAGAAAAGTGTACAGTTTGTAATGGAACGAATGGAGTACATTCGTTGGAGATTTGGTTTAGCGTTGGATATCACATATCGCAAGAAGTATTACAATCTTTCATTGCGGCGGATATTTTGTCGACCGTTTGTCTTCTTAGATATCTTCATTTTTTGGATGAGCCTTCAACTATTGTGAAGCGTCATCTCCTTAAATTTTATTAATGTTATTAATATATTGTTTGATTTAAAAAAAAAATGATTAGTGCAACCAACAACTTCCACGAAGATGAGATGTGTTCCTTTCAATCCTAATTTCCAGCGACGTTGCAACGTTAGTCAGTCGTCTCGCTACATAAATAATTTGGTATCCAAAATTTTCAGTTACTGCCTTATTTATCGTAGTATTATTTGTTTTCTCTCCTTAGTTGAGAACCTTTGTTTTCTCTCGTTGTTTAGAGAATTTGTATACTGTTTGTATTTATTGTTGAAATGCTTGCGATGCTTGATTGAGAATTTCTTGTCTACCCAAATGTGTTATTTTATCATGTTTTTTGCCAAATTTTTCTCATGTGAGGGTTTTCTTAATTTGGTATTAGGCCGTGTCCAAGTTTTGATTAGAGAAACGTTTGGACGTAACAAATCATTTTTCAAAAGGGTTTTAGTTGGAGATTTGATTTAGGATTAGAAATTCCTATTCCAGATGTATTGAAATTAGCCAAAATCTAGGGAGAAACGCGTTTCTTCATAAGTTATGGAGAAACGGGTCCCGCTTTGTAGCGCGACAATGCACTGGATATTCAGAACCTTATGAAAGTGATATCCAGAAACCTTCAAATGAATATCCAGAAACCTTCAAAATGTTTCTGGATATTCATTTGATGGTTTCTGGATATACATTTGAAGGTTTAGATATCCGTAAAACCTTCAATAGCAATTTCTGGATATGCACCTAACACATTTCTGGATATACATTTCACATACTTCTGGATATACATTTCACATACTTCTGGATATCAAACCCAAAGCTTCTGGATATTCAGAAGCTTTGGTCTTGGCCTTGGTTTTTTTTTTTTTCTGGATATCAAACGCAAAGCTTCTGGCTATTAAAAACACGTTTCTCCATAGTTATAGAAAAACGCGTTTCTCAGCAGACCTGCTCTTGAAATTATTCGTTAACAGAACTCAATTATAGGAGGGGGGGGGGGCATTTTGGTATAAAGGTTAAAGAGGTATAAAGGATTGATTTATTGATTACTCAAAGAATGTCTGTAGTGAGTTTGCACCAAATAGCCATTTTGTGATTTCCCACATCTATAATGTTTAG
Organism: Adenophora triphylla var. japonica; assembly: GCA_022495995.1. Classification (NCBI taxonomy): domain Eukaryota; kingdom Viridiplantae; phylum Streptophyta; class Magnoliopsida; order Asterales; family Campanulaceae; genus Adenophora; species Adenophora triphylla. The sequence goes on from JAFEMH010000912.1 coordinate 15,528, forward strand.
GTACAATTTTTTATTTTTTTTTACAAGAATGTCATTCATTTGAGACAATTTTCTTTCAAAAATAAACATTTATTTAGGAACGGTTTAAGTAATACCCTCTCTGGCCCCGGATTAAGCTTTACTATTTTTGGGTGGCAAAAAAAAGAAGGATGAGTGTGAAATGGATTGATTATTATCGGAAAAGGTGAGTGAGATTGACAAGTAGGGTACATAATTTAAGTGTCACTGAATTTTGACAAGTGAAACCAACATTTTTTTTCATATAGAAAATGTAAAGCTTGTAACGAGATATTATTTTGAATAAAAAACGAAGATTAAATTGGAACGAAGAATAAGTAAAAGAGAATGCGGTTGCATAAATTCGTTGGAACAAAATTTGCACGGAGTATCAAAATTAACTGTAATGGTATAAAGTTATTCAATCCTAACATTATTTGTTTAAAAAAAAAAAAAATTGTTATTCCAATCATCATCATTCATCTTAGATTCTTAATGTTCCTTTCAGATTTGGCATACAAGTGCTCAGGTCTCTGAGAATATTACCTCAATCTCATACATAGTATGGTTCTTAGTTCTTTCGTTATTTGTCTGAAGCAATTTTGATCAATATTTATAGGTTAATAAAATTTGTTACATGGAAAAAATGCACCACAAATCGCTAAACTATGCACCTTTTGTGGTTTGACCACTAAATTTATTTTTGTTGCAAACAACACCGTACAACTCCTTTTTATTGCATCCAAGGTTAATAACACTAACACTGCTAATTTTTTACCGTTAAATGGTCATGTACAACATGTGATCAAAGAATATTTTCAATAGTTCAATATTTATTAATATTTAAAGGTTGAACTTGTTATAAATAGATTCCTAATATTTTTTCTTCAATTATGTCATTACTAGTGAGTAACACGTCGATACACGACGGGCATAATGAATCTAATAATTAAATATTATAAAAACAACATGATGAAATTATATCCCTATGACTCAACCTAAAAATATTCAACATAAGATTCTTAATATTCTTAGTAATAAAAATATTATACACATTTTGTCCCAAAGTAAGTAAGGTTTCTATTTCATCCTTTTTTACGTTCATCCTAGAGTAAAGTTTTAAAATGGAAAATAATGACAATTTTTGCCCTTATCATGCTTATAATTACAAAAAGCCACAACATAACGTACATACTTCGTATTTTAATTAACTTGAATCATAAATAGTGTTTTTGATAATTAAGTCTTCAAGCCACTTGTTGGGTATGCATATTTTAACCCTCCTATTTTTAGATTAGATTTGATTGATTTCATAACCTCCTCTCTATTTTAAGGACTTTAGGACCCTATGTAATGAAGCTTAAACTTCAATTTTTTAGCTAAGTTCATTTTATAGAATAAGTTAAAATTAGGCTTGAATACTGGCACAAGACTCATTGGATTTGAGGTTTGCAGTTCAAAAGTTTCAAACCGCACTCATGCAACCGCTCGTGCAGAACCGCCTTGTGGAAATTCTTTGTTGAAACTTCCCCTTTGAACAAACTGCAGTGCAACCACATATGTGAATCACACTCTTGCAGTTGCAATATCTCGACCGCACTCTACAACCTCTTGGTATAACCGCACTTCCTCAATCGCTTGTATATCAGACCGCATCCAATGATTGAAGACTTGAAGTAAACCACATTTTAACGTTGGTATCCACGTCAGCAATGTTAAAAGTCAACCACCAAATCTTGTCACGTGATTCAATGTCAGAGAAGATCTGCAAGGATCTTGAAAAGGTGACAGGTGTCCTAACTACCTTACTTGCAGCTGAAGTCTGATCAGCTTTATCTGCAACTGCTGTACCAAAGGACAAAAGTGGATATTGTGGACCAATGGGAAAGCACCAGTACAGTACTTGATACAGCTGTGTCCAACGCTAGTTCCTTGGTGCTTGGGTATAAATACCCCCAATCTTCACCAATTGAAGATTGCTTGAGAAATTGATTTGCTGTGAGTTCATAGAAGCTGAAGCTCTGCCCAAAAATTCTTAGTCCTTTGAATCTTCATCTTCTACTTCAAGAAATATATCACAGCCCAGAAATCAAGCCTTATACACATCAAGAATTATTATGCTCTACATCTCAAAGATCTAAAGAGCCTTGATCTTGTTTACACACACACACCTCACTTGTTTAATCACATAGATTATTCATTTGAGATACACTGGTTATAGTCTAGGATTCGATCTTCATGGAATAGATTTTAGATCTGAGTTTGAATACTTTGTAACTTGTAATCTCTCTCATACTCAATATAAAATCTAACTCTTAGAAAATTCAAGACTAACCATCTTGGTAGAGGACGTAGATCGTTTATCAATTGAACCACTCCAAATATTATGTTCTTACTTTTTAAAATGATTCTTAAATTTTGAAAAAAATAATTCATTTTAGGATGGAGAGAATAATACAATTTAATTAAATTAAATTTAATCCAATAAAATAAACTAATCTAATAATCTAAAATCTAATATGGGGGATAATGATAAGAGAAATCAGTGCATGCTCCAAGACAATGTTTCTACTTTCTAGCACCGTCACATTCTTTCGGATGAAGTAGTTGAACCGATGTAGTTTGAATTTATTACGTTTAAAAATATTTTGTTTCGATTTAAAAGCTAAAATTTGTGTTTAAATCAAAATCTAAAATAAAACTCTTCATTGAATGTGACACATGGCGGCTAATAATTGGTGAACATAGAGCTGACTTGGAATTTCACATGGCGAGCTGTATGGTCTTGAAATGTTTCTGCTTTTATATATTATATAGATTGAATGACCATTATTGTCTCAAAATAAATGTTCTTTTAAATTTTTTGATTTAATTTTTTTTCATAATTCATTATATTTTTACAAATCTAAAATTTTGAAAATGAATTAAAAGAATGTTTATTATTTTTTCTAGATTAAAATTAAAATTTTTAAAATGGTTCTTAAATTTTGAAAAAAAACATTCATTTTAGGATGGAGAGAATAATACAATTTAAACAAATTAAATTTAATCCAATAAAATAAACTAATCTAATAATCTAAAATCTAATATGGGTGATAATGATAAGAGAAATCAGTGCATGCTCCAAGACAATGTTTCTACTTTCTACCACCGTCATATTCTTATGAATGAAGTAGTTGAACCGCTGTAGTTTGAATTTATTACGTTTAAAAATATTTTGTTTGGATTTAAAAGCTAAAATTTGTGTTTAAATCAAAATCTAAAATAAAACTCTTCATTGAATGTGACACATGGCGGCTAATAATTGGTGAACATAGAGCTGACTTGGAATTCCACGTGGGGAGCTGTATGGTCTTGAAATGTTTCTGCTTTTATATATTATATAGATAGATTGAATGACCATTATTGTCTCAAAATAAATGTTCTTTAAAATTTTTTGATTTAATTTTTTTTCATAATTCATTATATTTTTACAAATCTAAAATTTTGAAAATGAATTAAAAGAATGTTTATTATTTTTTCTAGATTAAAATTAAATTTTTAAAAATGATTCTTAAATTTTGAAAAAAATCATTCATTTTAGAATGGAGAGAATAATACAATTTAAACAAATTAAATTTAATCCAATAAAATAAACTAATCTAATAATCAAAAAATCTAATATGGGGGATAATGATAAGAGAAATCAGTGCATGCTCCAAGACAATGTTTCTACTTTCTACCACCTTCACATTCTTTCAGATGAAGTAGTTGAACCGCTGTAGTTTGAATTTATTACGTTTAAAAATATTTTGTTTGGATTTAAAAGCTAAAATTTGTGTTTAAATCAAAATCTAAAATAAAACTCTTCATTGAATGTGACACATGGCGGCTAATAATTGGTGAACATAGAGCTGACTTGGAATTTCACGAGGCGAGCTGTATGGTCTTGAAATGTTTCTGCTTTTATATATTATATAGATAGATTGAATGACCATTATTGTCTCAAAATAAATGTTCTTTAAAATTTTTTTGATTTAATTTTTTTTCATAATTCGTTTTATTTTTACAAATCTAAAATTTTGAAAATGAATTAAAAGAATATTTATTATTTTTTCTAGATTAAAATTAAATTGTTTAAAATGATTCTTAAATTTTGAAAAAAAAATCATTCATTTTAGGATGTAGAGAATAATACAATTTAAACAAATTAAATTTAATCCAATAAAATAAACTAATTTAATAATCTAAAATCTAATATGGAGAATAATGATAAGAGAAATCAGTGCATGTTCCAAGACAATGTTTCTACTTTCTACCACCATCACATTCTTTCGAATGAAGTAGTTGAACCGTTGTAGTTTGAATTTATTACGTTTAAAAATATTTTGTTTGGATTTAAAAGCTAAAATTTGTGTTTAAATCAAAATATAAAATAAAACTCTTCATTGAATGTGATACATGGCGGCTAATAATTGGTGAACATAGAGCTGACTTGGAATTCCACGTGGCGAGCTGTATGGTCTTAAAATGTTTCTGCTTTTATATTTTATATAGATTGAATGACCATTATTGTCTAAAAATAAATGTTCTTTAAAATTTTTTGATTTAATTTTTTTTCATAATTCATTATATTTTTACAAATCTAAAATTTTGAAAATGAATTAAAAGAATGTTTATTATTTTTTCTAGATTAAAATTAAATTTTTAAAAATGATTCTTAAATTTTGAAAAAAATCATTCATTTTAGGATGGAGAGAATAATACAATTTAAACAAATTAAATTTAATCCAATAAAATAAAATAATCTAATAATCTAAAATCTAATATGGGGGATAATGATAAGAGAAATCAGTGCATGCTCCAAGACAATGTTTCTACTTTCTACCACCATCACATTCTTTCGGTTGAAGTAGTTGATAGCGCGGATTTGTTCTATGTTATTCCTATGTTTTCCGGTATTATTTTGTGTTATTTCCATGTAATTTGTTAGGTTTGATGTCTTATGAGTGATATTATGTATTGTGAGGATTATGAGATAAAAGATGTAATTTGAGAGAATTTTTAGAGAGTTTTTGATGTAAGTGTTTTTGGTCCTCATGAGTTGCTCAAGGACATCAAGTTTTACACCATGGAAGTCAAGCCAAGGAAGTTCGGGAGCGAGCAAAGGATTGAAGAGAAAATATGAAGAAATCAGTGATTTTGCTTCAGGGGACGAGTCGTCCCCATTTGGCCTAACTATTCCCCAAAGGGGGGTTGCCAGATTCAGAGAGGGTTGCAAACATGGACGAGTCGTCCCCCACATCACGACTCGTCCCCATTGAAGAAAAGCCAAGGGACGACTCGTGACCCTAGGGACGAGTCGTGCCATGATCGCTGGAATGATGTAATTTTGCAATTTTCTTTATTTTTAATTTATTTTCTTTTCCTTTTTAGCTAGGGTTTAGGGAGGAAGTATAAATACTTTCTCTTAGCAGTCTTTTTAGGGGATTTTATCTCTCATTAGCTTTTTCAAACAATATTCAAGCTTTGAATCTCCATGGAAGACTAAAATCTCTTGCTTTGGATTTGTAACTTTTGAACCATCTTTACTTTCAATTGAGGTTTGATTTCTTTTGATTATTCTTTCCTAATTGCAATTTTACTTGTTCTTAATTTCAATTCAATTTTTAGGGTTTTGAGAAATTGATCAATCCCTTTATCCTTTTAATTGATTATTGCTAGATCTCCCTTGTATCGTGTCGGACTAGAGTTATCATTGTAGCACTTTTGCAATTCTTGAATGTTTCATCTTGGATTGTAATTAAAGTAAAATTGGCTTTAATTCTATTTGAAATAACAATAGGTTAATTTCTTGATCTTAATCTCTTAAATCTTTCATCGATTAATACTTTGAATCTTGACCGTGTCGGCTAGGTTTTGGTATTGATTAGGGTTATTAGTTGAGCGTGTCGCCGCTAGTAATTATTAACAAAGAAGAGATAGAGATTTTACATCTTGTGATCAAGTAATTAGGGAGAAGAAAGAAAGAATCATTCCGGTGATATTGATTGATAGACGGGGATAATTTTGCATATCCAAAGTGTTCTTTTACATTATTATTCATAACTTAGATTTTAATTCCCGTCGTAGGATTATAATTATTCAACAAACAAAAACCCCCCATTTGTGTGCGTGACTTGATCGTTTGCAATACTGTTCCCTGAGATCGATCCTGGACTTCCACTATCTACATTATTAGGAGTCCTTATAGTAATTTGTAGGCGTGCGATTTAGCCTATCAAATTTTGGCGCCGTTGCCGGGGAACGGTGTAATTGTTTACGATCATATTCTATTCTTAATCTATTTCTTTTTCTTTTTATTTATTTTTATTTTAGTATTTGTGTTATCTGCTAAGTGATATACCCTGCTCTCTTGTGGTGTGTAACCGTGCATGGTGCACACCCGTTCTACTAACAATCTACTTGTGCCCCTTGATACAGAAATTGAACGTTCTTTCAGGAAAGGACGTAAAGCAAACAGGAGGTTGAACTATAATTGTTGGGAGACAAGACGGGGTTAGAAAGCCAAATAAGCAGTATACCTGAGGGAGAAAACTCGCTCCAAACCGGACGGAGCAACCGCAGTGCCATTTTTCCCGCATTGCCGGCGGGAGTCACATTTGAATTGAAACCGGGGCTTCTAAATCAATTACCTAGCTTCAGGGCTACCCGGTGAAAACCCGAATCAGCATGTTTCCCAATTTGTGCAAGTATGCAACAGTATGAAGCCTTCGGATCTCCCAATTGAGCAGCCTTCGCTCCGAGCTTTCTCTTTCACATAGAAGGACAGGCCGATGTATGGTACTATCACCTGGCCCCGAACAAAGATTACCACCGGGCAGATGATGAAGGAGGCTTTCTTGGATGAGTTTTTTCCATGAATCAAATCAATGTGATGAAAAGGGATATAAGTAATATGGAGCGTAAGGGGGATGAATCCTTCTATGATTACTTCAACAGGTTTCACACTCTCACTGAGTTGTCCCTACCACTGTATGATGCGGATCACCGATTATGTACTTCCACTGAGGGCTTACCGATCAGACAAAAGGATGGTTGACTCTTCGTGTGGGGGTAGCATATTGAACAAAACCATCGCGAAGCTCGAAATTATTTGAGGAGTTAGCGAAGAGTACCCTGGGACACATGGTATGAGGTCAAGTGTCGACAGTCAATGCAAACTGGGTCCAAGAGTGGGGTGGCGGATCAACTTAAAACCGATGTTGAGGACATCAAAAGTATGATGAAAGCAATGATGCTAGGACACCACCGAAGCAAAGTGTGGTATTTGTTACGATGTGACTCATCCGATGGATTCGTGTCCGACATTACAAACGGGTGAGTATGAAGATGTGAATGCGGTAGGATTCTGAGGCCGAGACGTAACACTTACAACCCGAATTGGAAGAATCACCTGTGGTTCGCTTGGTCCAATCCGAATGGGGCGCAGCAGCTCGCAGCTCGGTAATCGCCCGGTAATCCGCGGGGTTTTATGCCGGTTCAAGCATCATGCAGCTTTAGGCCACCTATGCAGCCACCGCAGCTTCAGCCTACGCTAGCCAGAAGAATAGCTTCAAAGAAGAAGAGTCGCAATGCAGCCACCACAGTGGACAAACTACGTAAGATATGTTCCGCACATTGGCTCAAAGTATGAGCACCTTATCCAAATGATCTTCAGCAAGATCACAGTAGACCGATACGAGTATCAGTGGTCTTGAGAGGCAGATGGGATAGATTGCAGATGCGGTGGGTAGATTGGAGGCTCAGAATTCGGGAAAGTTGCCATCAAGGACAGAACCGAATCTGAATCAGAAAAACATGAGTGCTGTAACATTGAGGAGTGGTAAGGAGTTGATAGACACAGTGATCAACGAGGAACCGGAGTTAGAGGTTGAGAAGACTGAGCCGACGTAAAAGTCGTGGAAGAGAAGCGGTACGCATCCGAGCCGCGCCACCGCAGTAGAGCCAGATGTGCCGTTTCCTCAAGCCTTGAGAGAGTCAAGGAAACCCGAGCCCGACAAGGCAATTTTTGATACTTTCAAGAGGCTTGAGGTGAACATTCCGTTCCTCGGACCTTCTTCGCACCGTCCCGAGGTATGCCAAGTTTCTGAAGGAGCTGTGTACCACTAAGAGAGACCAGAGGTTGAGGAGTCAGAAAAAGGCAAAGGTTCATGAGCATGTTTCTGCCGTTTATCAGAGGAAGTTGCCTAAGAAGTGCAATGATTCGGGGATTTTTGTGATCCCTATTTCTCTAGGGGATTCATCGGAGCACAAGGCAATGCTCGATTTGGGGGCTTCAATCAATGTGATGCCTTACACATTGTTTGAGAACCTAAAATTGGGGCCATTGCAAGACACCCGGGTAATTATACAAACTGGCTGACCGGTCCAACGCTTATCCGAAGGGGTTAGTAGAGGATGTTCTCATCCGGGTTGGTAAGATGATTTTTCCGGCTGACTTTTACGTGTTGGATATGGATTCTGATCCTAAGGCCCCCATTCTTCTTGGAAGGCCTTTCATGTCTAGAGCTAGAACCAAGTTGGATGTGGCCAATGGTTCGTTGTCTATGGAGTTCGATGGGCAGGTCATGGAGTTCAACATCTTTGACTCCATGAAATACCCAAAGGACGTCCACTCCTTATGTTTCATGGATGTAATTGAGCCTGTGGTAGAGGATGTTTTTGAGGTGAGCAGCACCAATGATAATTTGAAGGCGGTTTTAGAGAATGCATTGGGGTTTGCGGAGTTGGATTTTGAAATTTCCGACACCAAGGAAGCAAGAATGAGCTTATCAGTGATACTCCGGTATGTGAAGGTGCAGTTAGAGATTCCGCCAGGGAAGCCCGTGCCATCTATTGAGAAGGCACCTGAGCTCGAGTTGAAGACCCTACCGGAGGGGTTGAAATATGTTTACTTGGGAGAGAATGATACGTTGCCGGTGGTAATCTCAAGCAAGCTAAATGAGGTGCAGGAAGAGAAATTGGTAGAGGTGGTTCGGGCAAGAAAGGAGGCGATTGGGTGGACTATTACCGATCTTAAGGGCATAAGTCCATCTTTGTGTACACATAAGATTGTTCTGGAGGATGATGCAAATCCGGTTAAGCAACCGCAAAGGAGGATGAATCCACCAATGATGGAGGTGGTAAAAAAGGAAGTGCTGAAGTTAATGCAGATGGGGATCATTTACCCCATATCCGATAGTAAGTGGGTGAGTCCCACTCAGTGTGTTCCAAAGCGAGGCGGGATCACCGTCTCAATAAATCATAAGGGAGAGTTGGTGCCAATCCGGGAGCAAACGGGTTGGCGAGTTTGCATCGACCTTCGGCGCCTTAATGAGGTAACACGTAAGGATCATTTTCCCCTCCCCTTTATTGATCAAATGCTTGAAAGGTTAGCCGGAAGGGCGTACATCGTTTTCTTGATGGTTATTCCGGGTATTTTCAAATACCTATTGCCCCGGAAGACCAAGAGAAAACTACGTTTACTTGCCCTTTTGGCACCTTTGCATATCGGAGGATGCCATTTGGATTGTGTAATGCACCTGCGACTTTTCAAAGGTGTATGATGAGCATTTTTTCCGACTTTGTTGAGAATTTCATGGAGGTCTTCATGGACGATTTCACTGTTCATGGAGACTCATTCGACCAATGCCTTGCTCACCTTGCTCTTGTCTTGGACCGTTGCATTGAAACAAACTTGGTTTTGAATTATGAAAAATGCCATTTTATGGTTGAGCAAGGCATTGTGTTGGGTCATGTGGTGTCAAAGAAAGGCATAGAGGTTGACAAGGCGAAAATTGATGTCATTTCTTCCCTTCCCTATCCCACTAATGTGCGTGAGGTCCGGTCTTTCCTCGGTCATGCGGGGTTTTACCCGCGCTTCATAAAGGATTTTTCAAAAATCACCTCTCCTCTATGCACTTTATTACAAAAAGAGGTTGATTTTCATTTTGATGAGAGGTGTAAGGGAGCGTTTGATGAGTTGAAGTCTAGGTTGACCACCACCCCCATAATTCAAGCACCCGATTGGTCTCGCCCCTTCGAGATCATGTGCGATGCTAGTGATTATGCAGTTGGGGCTGTTTTGGGTCAAAAGGTTGAGAGGGCATCCCATGTCATTTATTATGCTTCTATGACCCTCAATGATGCCCAAAGGAATTATACCACAACCGAGAAGGAGTTATTGGCGGTTGTGTTTGCTCTTGAGAAGTTTCGGTCATATCTTTTAGGCACCAAAGTCATTGTTTACACCGACCATGCTGCTCTTAAGTATCTTATGACCAAGAAAGAGGCGAAACCTAGACTTATTAGGTGGATCCTTTTATTGAGTGAATTTGATATCGAGGTGAAAGATAAGAAGGGGGCCGAGAATCTTGTGGCCGACCATTTGAGTCGTCTTGTGCTTAAAGAGGATGAGCCCTCTAATCATTGTTCAATTCGGGGTGAGTTTCCCGATGAGTCTCTTTGGGTGGTTCAGTCGTCTGCACCGTGGTATGCAGATTTGGTCAATTTTCTTGTGTCTCAAAAGTTCCCTCCGGGACTTAATAAATCTAAGAAGGATAAAATCCGGAGTGAGGCAAAATATTATGTGTGGGATGAGCCTTATTTGTGGAGGCATTGTGCGGACCAAGTGATCCGTAAGTGTGTAGCCGATAGTGAGATTCATTCTATCCTTAGATTTTGTCATGAGCATGCATGCGGTGGTCATTTCGGTGCTAGAAACACGGTGAGGAAAGTGCTTGAGAGTGGTTTTTATTGGCCTACCATGTTCTATGATGCATATAATTTTTGCAAATCTTGTGATAGGTGTCAAAGAGTTGGTAACATTGGTCGACGTGATGAGATGCCACAACATTTCGTCTTAAATTGTGAGATTTTTGACGTATGGGGAATCGACTTTATGGGTCATTTTCCCAATTCGTTTGGCTTTTTGTACATCTTGTTGGCGGTTGACTATGTTTCCAAGTGGGTTGAAGCAATCCCCACACGCACCGATGATTCACGGGTAGTGGTCAATTTCCTTAAGACCAACATTGTGAGTAGGTTTGGTATGCCTAGGGCCATCATTAGTGATAGGGGGACCCATTTTTGTAATAGGACGGTCGAAGCTTTGGTTAAGAAATATCATATTACTCATAAGATTTCGACCGCCTATCACCCCCAAACTAATGGCCAAGCTGAGGTGTCCAACCGGGAGATCAAGTCCATTCTTGAGAAAACTGTGAATCCATCTAGGAAGGATTGGAGTCTTAGACTTGATGATGCTTTGTGGGCCTATCGGACGGCTTATAAGACACCTATCGGTATGTCCCCATATCGGTTAGTGTTTGGGAAGCCATGTCATTTACCGGTGGAGTTGGAACATAGAGCATTTTGGGTCATTAAGAAATTTAATATGAACCTAGATGGGTCCGGTGAGGAGAGAAAGTTGCAACTAAGTGAGTTGGATGAGATCAGGAGAGACGCTTACGAGAACAACCAACTCTATAAGGAGCGGGCAAAAGCTTGGCATGACAAAATGATCAATAGAAAGGACTTTAAGGTTGGTCAAAAAGTCCTTTTATTTGATTCCCGTCTCCAGTTGTTTCCCGGAAAGCTAAGGTCGCGGTGGACCGGACCTTTTATTGTGAGGGAGGTATATCCGCATGGTGCGGTTGAGATTGGTAGTCTCTCCGGAGACAAGGTTTTTAAAGTAAATGGTCAATGCCTAAAATTGTATCATGATGGCGTGGGAATAAATGAGGATATGGAGGTGCATTATCTCCAAAATCCTAGTTATGAGTAGACCTTATTTCTGAGTCTTGTCAAAGATTTAAAACTTTGATGCTAGCCGGGGGCTTACCCAGCGTTTGGTCTAGCTAAAGACGTTAAAGAAGGGCGGCTAATCGGGAGGCAACCCGGGATTTAATCAGTTATTCTTAGTTTTTATTGTTGTTGTATTTATTGTTTTTAGCATTTTATTAATCGGTGCTACTAAAGGTATTTGTTTTGTGGTGGTGTGCAGGGAGTAGCAAGGAGTGAGGATCAAAGCCTGGCCCTGTTCTGAAAAAAAAATGTGTGGAATTGGCCCAGGGGATGACTCGTCCCCTTGCAAAGCTAACTATTCCCCAAAGGGGGGACGCATGAATCAGAGAGGGGGTAAAATGGGACGACTCGTGCCCCTTGGGACGACTCGTCCCTTGGGGCCTGTTCAGAAAAAAAAAATTGAAAATCAAGGGTTTTAACCCTTCAGACGCGTCGTCCCTTCCATTCTCAGTCGTGCCCTATTCCTTCTCTCTCTCTCTCTCTCTCTCTACAAACAATCCCTAAAACCACCATTCCCACCACCTAAATCCACCATTCTTCCTCTCTTACAACCAAAATCTCCACTCTCCTACCCTTCCCTAACCAAAGCCGAGCCTCACCCTCCCTCTATCTCCTTCTTCAACCTCCTAAACCACCATTAAAGCTCCAAGCTTTCTCTCTCTACCCAAATCCGAAAATTCCACCAAATTTCTCTCTTTTCTTCGAAATCCAAGCCCTAATCCACCATCTCTCCCTAATTCCGACCCACCCTCTTCAATTTTGGCCTTCAATTCACCAATTTCGAAAACTCCCCAAGCCCTAGAAGTGCAAATTCGAAATTTTGGTCAAATTCTGTTGGCGGTTTCTGTTGGAGATACAAGGAGGGTTGTTTTGGACTGATTTGGGGGCTTTAGTAAGGTAAAATTTCATCTTTCTCTCTTGCACTTTAAATACTTGGGACTTGTTGAATTTGTTGTTTGGCGGTTCGGTTGGGATTTAAAAGGAGTTTGTTTTTGTTGTGGTGGGTTGTTTTGCTTGAATGTTTGTGAATTTTGTGTGAAGGAGTTGTTGTGAATTGTATTGAGTAAAAAATGAGTTCTAGGGGAAGAGATGTTAGAGGGGGTAGCAACAAAAGAGGTAGAATAACACCCCCGCCCGTAGTCCAATATGATCCCATTCAACCCAATGCTTCCCTACCTTTTATGGGTTTACTCAATTTGTCTTCCGCTCAAAAGAAAAGGTGGCGGAATTTGGAGAGTAGGAAAATTCAAGTCACCACCTTCCTCCATGTGCCGGTGTTAAGAGATTTGGGTTTAGAAACCTTAGTTGCAGATTTAATGAACCAAGCCGGGTTGGGAACTTTCTTGGGGAAGAGAGCGGATTCTTATTTGAGATATTCACTGGAATATCTCTCAACTTTCGAGGTAGGAAAGGGGGAAAATGCCAATACTATTCGGTTTCATGTTGATGATGAAGTTTTTAGAGTGACCTATGATGAGTTGAGGGAGATCCTGGGGGTTGACCAGCCGAGGGGAGATTGGTTGGATGTTGATGGGGCTAGCTGCTTTTTCTTTACGGAGCTTACGGGGTTGCCTTGCACTAAGAAATTTCTTAGGGCTTCTTCTTTGTCTCACCCGGCATGGAAGTTGTTTTATAGAGGATTGGCTATGACCTGGTTGGCGAATGGGGAGCCTGCGCAATTAAATCTTGCTATGATAAATCTGTTGCGCACGGGGTTGAGGAGTTACCAGGTGGTCCCTGATTGGGTGAATATCTTTGTGAGGAGATGTGAGGCATTTGCCCTTACAAAAAAGGGCAACATTTCTGTAGGTGGGAAGATCACTATGATTCTTGCGGCTTTGTGTGGGGGAATTAAAGCCCGAGGCGGTAAAATTGACAGGGGGCACGAGTCTATATTCGAGAGAGTGGCTTATTCAATATGACAAGTTTGCGAGGGACCCGAGGGGGGCGGGCAACTTTTCCTTATTATTTGAGTATGGTGATCCGAGGAAGACATTTACTTGCACGGCAGGAGCCACATTTCGATCGGCACACACGCTAGGCATTGGCGTATGCACAGGGTTGAGATGAGATGGATCCTGTTGGGGAGGATGATGATGAGGATCGAGGAAGCGGGAAGCGGGCGGTCATGATGAGGGCAGAACAACTGTGGCGAGCAGGGCTCTTTTAATCAATGGGATGAGATGAGGACATTTTTAGATGAGCAGCATGGGAGATATGCATATGAGGACAGGAGGACCCAGGAAAGATATGCTTATGAGGATCAGAGGTTCATGAGCCGGGTAGCTTTTGAGGATAGGAGGTGGGCGGAGTATGGTGATACTTTGGAGGAGATACAGGACCGACAGATTGCGATGGATAGCCGCCAGCGACAGATGGAGTCCTGGATGATGCAGCAGCAGGGACCTTCCGCATATGTTCCTGTGGAGGATGAGCAGTATGCCAGTCTGTTGTCCCGTAGTGAGGCCCGTGAGCTGAGGCGTGCTGTAACGACCCTAAACCTAGGCACTAATTTTAATATCACATTGTGTGTTTTATTATTATTGTTAATATTATGTGTCTATTTTTATATAATTAATTTCATATGTTAGGATGAATGATAGGAAAATAAATTAATGTTCAAAAAGAAAAGTAATAATAGAAACATGAGTAAAATGTGGAAGGAGGATCCTAATATGTAGAATAAATATTGAGTAGGAGGATTTTAAATTAAATGCTTTGAAAATATTAAAGGAAAATGATAATTTGGAGTGAAAGCCTAGGATGATAGTTAGAGTGGGGGGGACACCTCCCTAAATCACTCCCATTCCCCTCATTGTCAACAACACCCATACTCCCACACCTTTTCCCCATACTCCCTCCATATCCCCTCCCTCATTCTTCTTCCTCTTCCTTTTCTCTTCATTCTCCATGGGAAAGGCTTGAGGAAGCTTCCACTTCACAAACTCTTACCAAGATCATTTCTTGCTCAAATTCAAATCCAAGTGTCCTTTTGTGAGTAGTTCATCCAAGGGAATTGATCAAGCCTAGGAAATCATCATTTCCTCTTGTTTTGCCTAAGGTGAGTTATTATGACCCTTTTTCCTTCCTTGAATGTTCATGAATATTTATGTTGTTATGAATGTTCTATGTGCTTTGATGCTTGGGAAAACTCTTTTAGATTTAGAAAATGTTATGGTTCATGGAAGTATAAGGATCTAGGTTAAGACATTGTTCCTTGGAGTTAAATGAGTAGATTAAAGTTACCTAAGTTGGAAATGCCTTTAGGTTCATAACTTAGAAGATTTTTGGTTGGAACTTTGGGATTTGGAAGCATTGTTGTTGTTTCTTCTTGTTTTTACCTTTCGGCCGAGGGCACGAGTCGTGACCTCAGGCACGAGTCGTGCCATGTGAGGGTCACGAGTCGTGCCTTGGATAAAGAGAAGTCGTGACCAGTAAGGGGACGCCAGATTCAGTGGGGGGTCACTTGGGCACGAGTCGTGCCCTGGGGGACGAGTCGTGCCCTGTCCTGGTTTCAAGATATCAACTTTAGAGTCATTCAAACCTAATCAAACTCGAACCAAAATGAAATCTCTTTAACCTAGATTAAAGTAGAATACTTTGGCTTCACAATGATATTCTAAGTGATCAAAATGGAATAGTAGAAGTACCTTAAATGTTGTTTGGAAAACGTTAGCTAACCTAGTTTGGTAACTAGAAAATTATGATCCCCACTTGGTAGATTCAACTTAGACCCTTAAAGAGGCTATGATATTGTATAATGACCATGTAGGATGGATTGATGCTACTTCCTTGCTTACATTGAGTTCATATACATTGTTGTATTATGCATAGTGTGTTAATTAAATGTTGCACTATGATATTGGTTGAACATGAGTATATTTTACCATGTTGATATATTGTTATCCCTTTTGTGGATTTTATTCAAGTATCTATTATGTGCTTGATATGTGTGAGTCGGTGACGTTGGGGTATAACATAATACGGTCAATTATGGAAGTGTGACCTAAGGTGATCGGATTATGTTATATACGTGACCGTCCCCTCCTGGCCGCGGGATGGGGTATAGCATCTGTAGTGAGCCAAAAGCCTTACGAGTTGCTCTTGTCTTATTTGGTTCCACGAAAAACGGGTCTTATAAGACGTGAGTATTGCTTAAGCGGCTCATTTGTATAATTGGAGTATTATTATACCCAATGTTGTACGACTATCGTTCGAGATGGGAAAAGGTAAACCAAGGTAATGGAAGGTGTTTGACTTTTCCAATGTGTTATGTGCGACTTGTTATATGTTGCATTTATTTGGCATATTGCTTGCATTCATAATAGCTTGTCGAGATTTATTCTCACCCCTCTCCCTTTAATGTTTTTAGATCCCGAGACAGGAGGACCGGCCAAGTAAGGACGGAAAGGAGTTGGCAGTGAGCTTTTGGGGTATTGTCGGGGTACGTTAGGTTGGCGTAGAAAGTATTTTGTTATAATTCCTTTTGGGGGTTTGTAATTATAAACTTTACACTTCTGCGTTAAAACCAATATCTTTTATAACTAAACCGTTTAAGTATTTTCAAAGTTGGTCAACTCCTCCTCCAAGGTGGAGAGGAGTGGAGTTATTTTGAAATGACATGTTAATGATGTTAATTTTGATGTTTAATTTAAAGTTTTAAAAGTTTATCGTATTTGGGTTAGTTTGAGGACGCTCCAACTCGGGACACGTGTAGGTTCCGGGTCGGGGTCCTCACACGTGCATCTAGACGGACGCCTGCTCCTGACGCGGGTTCTAGTTCGCGATCCACGATCGAGGTGGTCGGTGGCGATACCGGAGTGGCGGTGGCGGCCGTGGCGGTGGCCACCTCAGATGGTATTATTTTTCCCCATTTTACGCTTTTCTTGTCCTAGCACTTTTATTGTTGCACACACATTGAGGACAACTGTAGTTTAAGCGTGGGGTATGGGGATGTTTCTATATGTAGATGTTTCTATCTTACGCTTCTTAAAAAAAAAAAAAAAAAAAAAAAAAAAAAAAAAAAACAAAAACAAAAACAAAGAGAGGCTAAGTGAAAACCCGAGAGGGCACTTAGGCAAAAGGAGAGCGTGTTAAAAAAAAAAAAAAAAAAAAAAAAAAAAAAAAGAAAAAAAGAGAAGAAATTGAAAAAACGAGAGGGTAGGTGAAAACCGGAAACGGCACCTAGGCAAAAGGTGAGTGAGTGAAATTCTTTGAATTTGTTTATTCACCGGTGTTGAAGTCATAAGGGGGGTTCGGAGTTTCGGGTTAGGATTTTCATTTTGGTGTAGGAGGTTCGGATTAGAGGAGATAGGTTAGAAATCCTCATTCGTTATGGAGTTATAAGGGGGAGTAGGTGTTTGTTTTCATGAGGTAGTTGTGAGGGATTAAACACCCGAACAACTTTTATTTTGAGGGATGATGTAGTGAGAGCCAAGCGTGGGGGAAACGTAGGTTATATTTAGTTCCCCTTGGCTTTTGTGTGAGGACCTTAGCTTGAATCGTTATTTTGGGAGTTGGTATCGAGTTAAGGTCATTTGTTTTCATTGATCATATTTATTGGTGATATAAGGAGATGGAGTTTCTTATACTCTGTTTGTGACTTTTGATTGACTTGTTGGCGGATTAGAGGAGACTAGGAATCAATACCCTCCATGCATCTGTTTTAGGCCGGTATTAGATTGGAGTTTAGGATATTACTCAGGGACGAGTAATGGTCTAAGCGTGGGGGTATTTGATAGCGCAGATTTGTTCTATGTTATTCCTATGTTTTCCGGTATTATTTTGTGTTATTTCCATGTAATTTGTTAGGTTTGATGTCTTATGAGTGATATTATGTATTGTGAGGATTGTGAGATAAAAGATGTAATTTGAGAGAATTTTTAGAGAGTTTTTGATGTAAGTGTTTTTGGTCCTCATGAGTTGCTCAAGGACATCAAGTTTTACACCATGGAAGTCAAGCCAAGGAAGTTCGGGAGCGAGCAAAGGATTGAAGAGAAAATATGAAGAAATCAGTGATTTTGCTTCAGGGGACGAGTCGTCCCCATTTGGCCTAACTATTCCCCAAAGGGGACGCGGTCGAGAGAGGGTTGCAAACATGGACGAGTCGTCCCCCACATCACGACTCGTCCCCATTGAAGAAAAGCCAAGGGACGACTCGTGACCCTAGGGACGAGTCGTGCCCTGATCGCTGGAATGATGTAATTTTGCAATTTTCTTTATTTTTAATTTATTTTCTTTTCCTTTTTAGCTAGGGTTTAGGGAGGAAGTATAAATACTTTCTCTTAGCAGTCTTTTTAGTGGATTTTATCTCTCATTAGCTTTTTCAAACAATATTCAAGCTTTGAATCTCCATGGAAGGCTAAAATCTCTTGCTTTGGATTTGTAACTTTTGAACCATCTTTACTTTCAATTGAGGTTTGATTTCTTTTGATTATTCTTTCCTAATTGCAATTTTACTTGTTTTTAATTTCAATTCAATTTCTAGGGTTTTGAGAAATTGATCAATCCATTTATCCTTTTAATTGATTATTGCTAGATCTGCCTTGTATCGTGTCGGACTAGGGTTATCATTGTAGCACTTTTGCAATTCTTGAATGTTTCATCTTGGATTGTAATTAAAGTAAAATTGGCTTTAATTCTATTGAAATAACAATAGGTTAATTTCTTGATCTTAATCTCTTAAATCTTTCATCGATTAATACTTTGAATCTTGACCTTGTCGGCTAGGTTTTGGTATTGATTAGGGTTATTAGTTGAGCGTGTCGCCGCTAGTAATTATTAACAAAGAAGAGATAGAGATTTTACATCTTGTGATCAAGTAATTAGGGAGAAGAAAGAAAGAATCATTCCGGTGATATTGATTGATAGACGGGGATAATTTTGCATATCCAAAGTGTTCTATTACATTATTATTCATAACTTAGATTTTAATTCCCGTCGTAGGATTATAATTATTCAACAAACAAAAACCTCCCATTTGTGTGCGTGACTTGATCGTTTGCAATACTGTTCCCTGAGATCGATCCTGGACTTCCACTATCTACATTATTAGGAGTCCTTGTAGTAATTTGTAGGCGTGCGATTTAGCCTATCAGTAGTTGAACTGCTGTAGTTTGAATTTATTACGTTTGAAAATATTTTGTTTGGATTTAGAAGCTAAAATTTGTGTTTAAATCAAAATCTAAAATAAAACTCTTCATTGAATGTGACACATGGCGGCTATCAATTGGTGAACATAGAGTTGACTTGAAATTTCACGTGACGAGCTGTATGGTCTTGAAATGTTTCTACTTTTATATATTATATAGATTCCGTTAATTTGACATTTATTTTGTTGTTAAATTTGTTTACAAAATATTTAGTTTTTTAAACAAGCTGTCTACTGGTCAGCCAAAAAAAATAGGTTGTCTCACCACCCCGTGAAAGCTAACACCACCACCTCAGCCACCACCACCGTCAATATCAACACCAGCCACCGTCAACGAAAACCAACACCATTCTTCATCGCCATCCGTCAAAACCAAACACCATCCTCCACCAACACCACTCTCATGGCAGCCACCCACAACTACTACCAAAAACAAACTCGTCACACACACACAAGAAAAAAATAAAAAAAAATCCAAATCTTCAAAATCACAAGAAAATACACTACTACCCAAATAACAACATCATTGCAACTAAATTTCCTTCCCTCAACAATTATTTACCTATCAAGTTCATTCAACCCTTGAAAGTAGGGCTGTAAATTCGGGCGGGTACCCGCCGGGTCAACCCGACTCGACTCGGTTCCTTGCAAAACTCGGGTCGCCGCCGCACTTGCTTCGTCGCCGACGCCGTCGTTCACCTCTTCATCGCCGTCGATCACTGCTCAATTGCTTCGTCGTTGTTGGTAACTGGTAAGTCTCTCACGCAAAAGGCAAACCCTAATCATTTTTTCGCCTTTCTGTTTCCCTCCCCCAAAAATCAAATCCATATTACCACATATTCGAACTAGTACTGTGGTAAACTGGTAATAGATGTTAATGTTGGGGCACTACAATCTTCAAATCAAAATCTCTGGTTTTAGTATTGTTTCTATCGGTCTGTGTCTGTCTATGGAATGCCTTGAATCCTTGATAATGTTCCCTTCATGCTGTATATCAGTATATGTTAATCTGTTCTTATATGTAAATTGTATCACTTTTCTAAGTTTTCTTCTGCAAGTCACATAATATGCCTCAAAACAATTTGCTTGTATTGTATAGTTCAGTTGACAAATGGATAGTTTGTTTGTTGGATTTTCTTGTCTCCATTCAAAATTTTGATTTTGATTTTGTTTACTTTGCAGATTGATCATGTCATTCCACCAATCGTCTACTAGGGCTTGTAGAGACACCATTTATACCGACAATGTATTGCCGGAATTGGGAGAGGAAGATTTGGGTGATGATTTTGACGATAATGGGGACGATGAGGCTATTGAAGTTGACAAAATCCGTAAAAGGAAAGCTAATGACCCGAGTACGGAAGATGCACAAGCTTTTAAGAAAAAAGAAAAAGAGAAGACAAGTGATGTGTGGAAGTATATGGATTTGTATCCAGATGATCCTAAGACCGGGAATAAGCAAGCTAAATGCAAGCTTTGTTCAGGTGAGCATCTGTTGATCATCACATTCACATACATCTTCTAGACATTCCAAACACTATAAATAACCCGAGTTTCGCTAGCTGTATATATATATATAAACAGAAAATGATGTACCTGCATAATTCGTACCGAAGATGTTATACGTACAATATCTTGTTTTATAAATTGTTTTACAGCAAAACAAGTTATCATTTTCTGTTTATATATCTAATATCATTTTCCTGAAGTTGTTCTTGATTGCTTTTTATCTTAGGCTTGATATAAAATGTGTGAAAAGAGTTATTTACTTGATCTGTTAAGCATCTGTAACTCTGTTGATTACTTTTTTTTGTATTATTTCAGGTGTGTATTCAAGGGGGAAGACATCTTCAACATCTGCATTGAATAGACATTTGAAGTCTTGCAAATTAAAGAATGGGGAAGCAAATTGCGAAACAATTAGCTTTTATGTCAAGTATTGACAATTTGCCGAGAGGGTGAAGAAGTAAGTGAACAACTCACTTCTTTTCAATATGACCACTCAAAGATGAGAGAAAAATAGCACACTACATTCTAATAAATGAGTTACCTTTCATGCATGTCGAGTCATTTATGTTTAATGAAATAATGAGGACTTGCGACTCCTTTTGGAAGAAGATAAGTCGGACATCTGCAAAGTCAGATTGCTTTAGGTGTTATGAATTGGAAAAAGCAAAATTGAAAGAGATTTTAAAGGGTGTGGGCAAAGTAAACATTACAACAGATATGTGGACATCTTCAAATCAAAAACTTGGGTATATGGTTGTAACTGGACATTGGATAGATAGGAATTGGAAGTTAAATATGCGAGTCCTTAACTTCTTTAATGTTCCTCCTCCTCATAGTGGGCTTGTCATTACTGCAGAGAGCACTTTCTATCTTGTATTTGTAGAATGGGGAATTGAGAAAAAATTGGAACAATCACAGTGGACAATGCTAAAGCAAATGATGTAGCACTAAGAACTCTAAGGGAAAATTACATGATGATTAGAAAACATTTACCTATTGACGGGAGACTTTTACATGTGCGATGTTGTGCACATATCCTCAATCTCTTGGTGCAAGATGGACTTAAGCCAATTGAGTCTATTATTGATACTATAAGAGATGGGGTTAAATATGTTGCTGGTTCAGAGGGTCGACGGAATCAATTTGGTCTATTTGCTACTCAATTTAGAATTCCTGTTCGAAAACTTGTTCTTGATGTCCCAACACGTTGGAATTCAACTTACAATATGTTAAAAGTTGCTTGTATTTTTAAGGAAGTGTTTCGTCGTTTTGGTAATTGGGATAAGGGGTTTGAGTATGTTCCAACTAATGAAGATTGGGAAAAGGTTAGCAATGTATGTGAGTTTTTGGAGGTCTTTAATGATGTCACACATGTCGTATCGGGTTCTCAATACCCAACAGCAAATTTATTTCTATCCGAGGTTTATAGAGTGAAAGAATTGCTAGATTTGAAATGTGTGGACAGAAAATTGTATATTAGGGATATGGCTATCCCAATGAAGGAGAAGTTTGACAAATATTGGTCACAATGTAATTTGGTTATGTCAATAGGTTCGGTGTTAGACCCAAGGTTCAAGTTGATTCTTTTAGACTTTTGTTTTCCAATTATCTACGGAGAAGAGGGGAAGAAAAATACGGATATTGTTAAAGAAGCATTAAGGGATTTGTTTCAAGAATACGTTGATGAGCAAGTCGGAATCAATGAAAATGAAAACAATGGAAAAGGGTTATCTAATATGGAGTCATCATCAAGCAATAGTAGTTCGAGGAGTAGACAAACAAGTTTATCGGGTATGCCTCGTTCTTGGGAATTTCCAAATATGGCCGCTTTTGAGCCAAACCGATACGATTGTTAAGCCCGCAAAATCAGAATTAGATTCATATTTGGATGAAAATGTTCTTCCCGTTGTCGGAGGTCAATTTGATGCATTAGAATGGTGGAAAGCAAATCGAGGAAAGTATCTCGGTGTTGTCGATGATGGGCCGCCGATGTGTTAGCTATTCCAATCACAACCGTTGCGTCTGAATCAACTTTTAGTGCCGGTGGTAGAGTCATTGAGCCTCATAGGGCATGCTTGAAACCTAAAACAAAGTGGAAATGTTGTTGTGTGGAGCCGATTGGGCGCGTGAACTCTATGGACTTAAGAAGATGTCACAGGTACATATTGATTATTTAGATTTTAGACCTATAAATACATATTATCATTAGTATAATACATTTTATTACTTTAATTTCTTTTTTCTACTTATGTTAACTTAAATAGAAGGATAAGCATACATTAAAGGAAGTGGAGATTGACTTGAACATTCCTGATAAGGAAGGTATGTTAGAATTTTTAAATTATATTTGTATGTTAATTGTAATTTTCATATGTGTAATATATCACTTTTTTTCTTTTTCTTTTTTCAGCAAGTGGCTCGATCCATAACTAATGATGTGTATTTGGGATTGGTATGATCAATCTCATCTCTTTTGAGGTATTTTAGCTTATTTGTCTTTTCCAAGTCCTGTTTGAGTTTGGTTTGGTGTAAATTTTTAGTTGAAAATTGGATAAATACCCAATTTTAGATACTTTAGCCTAATTTTTTATGTTTGTTTTATAATTATTTTTGTAGTCTTAAACAAGTAAAGAAGGAGGAGCTGGAAGGAGAAAGATTTTGGTTTTTTTGTTACAAAAGTTTTGTAACTTTTGTTATTACTCTATTAATGTTATTCCCTTAATCCTTTTTTGGAGTTTGGATTATAAAACATAACATTAAACCTGTTTCGTTTTTGCCTTTGGCTTTTGTTATTTGATGGAAGAAGAATGGAATGTAAATCTTAAATTAATCCTCGCGCTTGGCTTTGAAATTTGGAGTTTGGCACTGTTTGGGCGACCGTAGTTTGCCGTGGAGGAAGGGCGACCGTTGTAGCCTGATTGCCTTGGTATTACCCGACTCGACCCGGCAGAACCCGACTCGACCCGGGCTTATTCAACTCGGTAAGGCAAACTCGAGCCGAACCTGGGTACCCGTCGAACCCTACTCGAGTCTACCCGAGTCGAACTCGGCATGTATGATTGCAACTCGACTCGACCCGTTAAAACTCGACTCGTTTTTTATTCATTGTTGACTCGACTCGAACTCGGCTATACCCGACTCGAATCCGGCCCGTTTGCAGCTCTACTTGAAAGAGTTTCCGGCAGTTGTGAGAATCGGAAATGCACCTTACACTCTTTTATATCGATTTTGCAAGAAATTTCCCTTTTTTTGGTTTAGAAGTAGATCGTGTCCGGGAGTTATGAGAATCGGGGATCCAAATCAATTTTGGAGGTTTTGAACTTGATTATGTGGGAATTTGTGAATGAAAATGTGGAATGGAGGCTTAAGAGAGGGAAAGGGGTTGAAGATGACATGGGGGAGGGGGAACGGGATGGCCGCATAGGGATGACGACGGTAATGGGGACGCCAGAAGAGGGATAACGGGGTAGGGGATGGGGAGCATACGAGGAAGAAAGGCGGGGAGGCAACCTGCAACAACGCCGAATATTGATGTGGTTTCGTCGCTAACGGGGGAGGAGGGAGAAGGAGGCGGAGGGTTTAGAGGGTAGTAGGGGTGGGGAGGGCGCTGAATGAAAGAAGAAGAAGAAGAAGAAGAAGAAGAAGAGGAGGGGGGTTGGACTTTAGATTTTAAGGATTCTTTTCTTTTTTTTAAGGGCAAATGATAATTTAGGGCCTGAAGTATAGGGGGTAGTGTCGGTTAGGGGCCCCATATCTAATTTTCGTCAAATCAGGGCTCAATATCTAAACTTTTCGTCAATTACGGGCTTTTTGACGAATTTTGTTAGAAAAGTCAGTTAAGTGACGGATTTTGGACTAAATTGAAAAGCAAATTAGTTATTAAGGACTGAAATGTAAATTTTAAAAATTGATGACCGTTACAAAATATTTTTTTTAAAATAATATTTTTTGAAAATATATATATCTCGAAAAGCTGTAATTTTTTTTATAATTTTTAAAATATGTTAAAATAAATGTTATAAATATAAAAAATTGTATTTTTAAAGAAAATAGTATTTTATTTTAAAAAAAAATTAATTAATTTTTAACTCAAATCTTGTAAAATAAATATAAATATAAAAAAAAATTGTATTTTTTAAGCAAAAAAGTATTTTAAAAAAAAATAATTAATTTTTAACGTAAATCTTGTAATATTTTTTAAAAAAAAAAATAAAAGTAAGTGACATGTCACTTAAATCTTTTTGATTTAGAAAATTTTATTTAAAAAATTGCCAATTTTTATTTAATAAAGATATTTTTATTTAAAAAAGATAATATGATTTAAAATAATTATCATCTAAATTTAAAAAAAAAATATCTAAAAAAGTTAATATAACTAAAACATATTTTTGGAAATATTAATATATTAGAATTGAAATGAATATTTTTTGAAGCAATTTTATTTTTGGAAGCAATATATTTATTTTATGCAATATATTTTTTGAATAAAAATAATATCACCTTAAATACTTCCTCCGTCTCAAAATAAAAAGAAAAAGAAAAAAAAGAGAGAGAGAGAGAGAGAGAACAACCCCTTCATCTCCGTCTCCCAACACCTCCTAAGACCGGCCACCCTTCATCTCTGACACATATAAATACAGAGAAAGCAAAAAATACAAAGAGGTAAAGAGATACAGGGAGAGAGATTTGTTTGCAGGTTAACGGACGGCAATGGCGGCGTTTTCTTCGTGTTGGCGTCAAATAGGTGCGCCGGTAAATAGGATGTTGGGAGGGGTGCGCCGAAGGGGAGGGGTGGCAGGGAGTCAAGGAAGGTGTGCCGGGGAGATGGAGAGAGGGGTGGCGTCGTGACGGGCTGGTCGGATTTGTTGAAGAAGAAGGTGGGGTTTGGTCGTATTTGTTGAAGGGGGTGAGGGAAATGTCGGATTTAATGGTGGCTATAGTGAAGGATGGCGTGGGTTTTGAGGTGAGAGGGACGATGGATCAGGAAGGAAGGGGTGGCGTGGGAGGGTGGGGAAAGGCGATGGGTTGGGATGATGAGAAGGGAGGCCGGTGCCGAAGGTGTTGGGGGAGACGGAGATGAAGGGGGTTGTTCTCTCTCTCTCTCTCTCTCTCTCTCTCTCTCTCTCTCTCTCTCTCTCTCTCTCTCTCTCTCTCTCTCTCTTTTCTTATTTTGAGACGGAATAAATATTTAAGGTGATATTATTTTTATTAAAAAAATATATTGCATAAAGTAAATATATTGCTTCAGAAAATAAAATTGCTTCAAAAAATATTTATTTCAATTCTAATATATTAATATTTCCAAAAATATGTTTTAGTTATATTAACTTTTTTAGATATTTTTTTTAAATTTAGATGATAATTATTTTATTTTATTTATATATTTTATAAATTATTCAATCTAAAATAATTAGTAATTTTTTTGAAGCAAAATAATGAGTAATTTAAATTATTAGAAAAAAGGATAATATTTAATATCTTAAATTATTTTAAATCATATTATCTTTTTTAAATAAAATTATCTTTATTAAATAAAAATTGGCAATTTTTTAAATAAAATTTTCTAAATCAAAAAGATTTAAGTGACATGTCACTTACTTTTATTTTTAAAAAAAATATTACAAGATTTACGTTAAAAATTAATTAATTTTTTTTTAAAAAAATACTTTTTTGCTTTAAAAATACAATTTTTTTATATTTATATTTATTTTACAAGATTTACGTTAAAAATTAATTAATTTTTTTTTAAATAAAATACTATTTTCTTTAAAAATTCAATTTTTTTATATTAATAACATTTATTTTAACATATTTTAAAAATTATAAAAAAAATTACAGCTTTTCGAAATATATATATTTTCAAAAAATATTATTTTTAAAAAAATATTTTGTAACGGTCATCAATTTTTAAAAATTTACATTTCAGTCCTTAATAACTAATTTGCTTTTCAATTTAGTCCAAAATTCGTCACTTAACTGACTTTTCTAACAAAATTCGTCAAAAAGCCCTTAATTGACGAAAAGTTTAGATATTGAGCCCTGATTTGACGAAAATTAGATATGGCGCCCCTAACCGACACTACCCCCTATACTTCAGGCCCTAAATTGTCATTTGCCATTTTTTTAATTCAACCCCCTTTACTTTTTAAAAGAACAAATAAACCCTAAATTTTATTTTTTTGTATTTTGGACCGAACTATCGAAAATAAAATATAATTTGATCACATGAACTATATATAACCATTTAACGGTGAAAAATTAACGGGGTTAGTGATAGTGACTAAAAAGAGATTGATGTGTTGTTTGCAATGCAAATGAGTTTATTGGTCAAGCCAACAAAAGATGTACTCCCTCCGTCCCAAACCTAGATATCCGTTTACTGTTTGGCATGAGAATTAAGAAAAGTGGGTAATGGAGAAAGTGATGTGAGTATAAAAGTAAAATAGGAGAGAGAATGAGTGGAGGAATAGTAAAGTTAATTGGTGTTGTGAGTATAAAAGTAAAATAGGAGAGAGAATGAGTGGAGAGAATAGTAAAGATTCTTTGTCATTTTAGGAAAGGGGTATGTTAGTTTGGGACGCCCAAAATGGCAAAATTGGTATCTATGTTTGGTAAGGAGGGAGTATAGTTTAGTGATTTTTATTCACTTTATCCTTGTTACATTAATAATGTTTAAAGTACGATGCAAATTTTTTAAAAATATATTTAATATTTTAAACTATTTATTATGTCATTTATTTTATACATTGAAAATTATAAAATAAACCAAAGGTAATTAATTTGAATGATGTCACAATGAAAAAAATGTGGCCTCCTGATCACAATCTCTGGAACCGCCACCGATTATAACTACAAGGTTGGTAAAAAATATGAATGATGGTTAGATTTTCTTCTCAAATTTTAAATCAATGACTAATTTAATAATTTCATGAAATATCTATTTTTAATGTGTGAAAATAATTATATTTTCAAATATTTATTTAAAAAAAAGAATTGAAAAAGAATTGAAAAAGAATTGACTTTGATTATTAAGGTTGAACGGACTTGGTACAAAAGTGAGTTTCAAATTATCTATCATTTAAATATCTATTAAATGGGCCAATAGAAGAGAGAAAATGATGTTGGCATGATATTTTTAATTTTATATGCTACTACCTTTTTTAAAAATAAAATGAAAGTCTTAAAATATTTTAATTTTGCTTGTTGATTGTAAATTTGAAAATTTTATAATCATTCATTTCGAGAAGGGGAGAGGCCCATAGCCCAAATAAAAATTGGGCTTTTCTAGATTGGGCTGGAAGACTTTTAGTCAGATCCATACTTGGATTGATTTAGAGATAGAAAAGTGAGGCAATTCTACGGCGAGTCTTCCTCTCCCATGTCTTTCCTACCACCCATTCAGGGCCGGCCTGTGCATTTTGAGGCCCTAGACAAACTATTTGGCTTAGAGCTGGAATTCTGCTTGTTTTGGGCTGAGAAGCCCGATTGAGACTTCCCTTGCAGAAAAAAATTATGTCTATGCTAAGGCTCGAACCTGAATCAAGTTGTTAACAAGCATTCTATGCAATCCGCATTAACTCCACAACTGAGCTTCTTTATTTGTACATTTTGTAAACTTTATATATATAATAAAACATAAATTTTGGGGCCCTTAAAATTGGACAAAATTCGAAGGCCCTAGGCGACGTCGCATAGCAGGGCCGGGCCTGCACCCATTTCTATATTACAGACAGACACTGTTTGGTAGGGCGTATCCAAAGTACGTACTGTCCGATTTGACATTGAGGAGGCTGTAGAATCTTGATTTCTAAGTCGGCCTCCTAGCACAGAAAATAAAATAAAAAGCATGAAAAAATAACAAAACAAGCAAGCCTTGATAGTGTGGTTAAGAGCATTTAGTGTAATGTATGGGTATTTTGATGTATTATAATAGAAAAAAATTAATTAAATGAATAACTAAATGAATATTAACAAGTTAATGTATCAGTCAACCTTAAAATTTTGACAGTCATTGCTGTGGGAAATTAGAAAGCCAGACTTAGAAGTTTGAAAGCCATTGACATCAGTATAAATAAGCTTCTTCAGGCTTAGGATTGTCATCTGAAATTTAGAGAGAGAGACTGAGAGGTGGGACGGCTGGAGCTTGGAGAAGAAGACGGACAGAAGAGTGAAGGGACCTTGTTCGAGCAGATTGAGAGAGGGCAGCGCCTAAGGGATCTTTGGGGCTTTTGGGGCTTCAACGGAGGCGAGAGGAAATTGTTGTTCTGATTTGAATCGGTGTCGAAATCTTTACTTGAGGTAAGCCCATTTTCAATTCAAATGTCTTTTAATGATGGTCTGTGAGTTGCAAATGTGAATATTGTATTTCAATTAAAAAAAAAAAAAGAGAATCGCAGAACTAAGAAAATAAAACTGGGAATTTGGGTCTAAAGGAGTAAATCAGATTACTTGAATTTATTGCAATATATGACTTTTTAATATTTTGGGTTTGGTTGGAAGGCGGATTTAGTTGTTAATGGTGTTATATCATAGTCAGGTTGAAGGGAACTTGGTATGAATAATGAGGCATATTCAAGAAATAAATCACTTAGTTCAGACTTCAGTTCATAAGGGTGTTTGATTTGGAGAGTTTTATAATTTCTGTAAAAGTATATGATGATCCGTCTGAAGCTAAATTATTGCAATGAAAATAAGAAGAGAAGAAGCGTAGTTTAACTATACTGTTTTCAGCTCAGATTATGAAATAATAATGTTTCTAGTGTTGGGTTTATTACTGGTGTTATATTAAGAAGGTAGGGACATTTCCCAATTAGCCTTGTCTTAAGGATAATTTATGGTCTGGTCCTAGATGGGTTTAAAATGTAAAGGAATTCCACAAAGTTAGTAAATTACAGAATAGTCCTAAAGGTTTAGAAATCTGTAAATCAGTACTAAAGTTTAGAAGTTAACAGTTTCTGTTAGAAAGTTAACGAAGTTCACTAGAAACATAACAGGAAAGGTTAGGAAGTTAATCCTAGAGTTAATTAGAAGGATTTAGTGCATTAATATAGCATTGTACTCTATCATAATATACATTTACATGATTGTAGATTCGTACGCGTGGAGGCTTGGAAGTTACTAAGCGACGATAAGGTAAGGGATTACGTCTCTTAGTCTTATTGTATATCGTTATCTATTGGCCCTCCATTATTCTTAGAGTAATTATTGTATTACCGTTATGGCCGGTAACTTTGATTGGAATTCACTCCAAGTACTTTCGTCATTGAAATTTTCTAAACTTAAATTGACATTGATTTCTTGGTCAATTAAAGAACATCATCGATAAAAGAATGATCACTTAATGATACCCATTTAATTATGGGTTAATATTGATGTAATATTGATACCCGGTCATGAGGATTAGTTCATGACATGCCTATGTGGCATTAACCATCGACACCACTGAAATTGTGGTTATATAGGTTATCCGGATATACCGAACCATTGATACATCGACTATTGAACCCTTTTGGGTAACTTTTGAACATTGAAATGTTGAGATGAATATTAAGTGATCATAATTGATTTTTCGCATTATCGAATATTTAATTGTGCCATGATTTCCTTTCTTTGTAAAAAGAAGATTATTGTTTGATTTATTAATATGTCCGTTTCATCGAAAATTGTTATTGATACACTCTTTGAGGTCACCCCTTCTTAGAAATCGAAGGGGCGACGTAGGACCTTACTGAGCATTGTTCGCTCACCCTTTCTCTAAATTTTATTTCTTCAGGTTATAAGTAGGAAAGCAAGGCTTTCAGTGGAGACATCTTTGAGGCGGACCCGAATAAGTAAAGTAGTGATTTTATATTTTAAGTAGGCTTTTATTGAGATTGTAATAAATGAATTTTGATGGCTACTAGCCGTTAGTAGTGAAACATAATTGTTACGCTTCCGTTAGTTATTTTGGTTTTGTGGTTATATGTACTAGCCGTGGAGATTTAAATTGTAGTTTGTGACCGTTAATCCTTTATTTTGGAGGACGGATTTATATTATTAATGATATTATGATATTCGGAAATTTGGGGTTGTCACAGTTGGTATCAGAGCATTGGGATTAGATCTTGAAAGGGAATTAGGATTATGATACCGAAATACTTTCGGGTAGTAGAATGATATTGAGATTTTGAGGACTTTAGAAAGATTTGATTTTTTTTAAGTATTGGAATATCACATGTGGAAAATCTTTTAGGAAAATTTCCATTAAAAGATATACTGGAGACTTAAGGGATGTTTTGTTTTATTTTGAAACTAAAATTTTCTTATGGCATTATTTTTGTGGTTGGAACTAAAAAGGGTTAAAATTTTCATCTTTTGCTAGGAAGCAGGATGAGGACCTGCCAAACTGCTAGGAAGACTACGAATGGAAAAGCACATTTGTTACCCACAAGGATTTCAAGGAGCGAGTTCCTAAGAAAGAGGGAGGAAGTTGAAAAATATGAAAACATGTATTTAAGAGAGAAGGCAGATAACATAACTTTGGGAGAAAGGTTGGACGCTACAGAAGAACAGTTGGAACAAGCGTTAACTAAGATTCAATCTCTCCAACAGCAGCTAGAAGTGGCTAAAAACAGGATCCAAGAGTTGGAAAATCGAGAATTAGACATTGAAGAGGACGTACAATCAGAGTGAATGTGATTAGGTTGGAATGGACTAGAATAAATAATATTGTTTAAGTACTTTTTTTTCCAGTTATCTTAAGTACTTAGTGGTTTAAGCCAGTACCTTATGGATTTTAGTTAAGGAATAATAATTGATGTACTCTCTCCTTTAAAGGTAATAAAAGGAAAATTTTGATTATCTATGTTACCAATTATGTGAACATTGTGTAGTTATGTATCTTTGTCCCATATCCGATATTTTTGACATGATTGATACCCATTGAGCACTATCGAGACTGAATCGAAATTTATATCGACATCGAAATTGAAATTGAACAAGTCAAATGTACTCGAAATTGAAATTGAAACCTTGCTTAGAAATTTCAAAATTGTGATCGTTAACTTTTGGTAATAAGCAATGGAAGGAGGAAGAGGTAGAGGTCGTGCGTGTCGAGGAGGTCGAGGAGGCCGAGGAGGCCGAGGGGGCCGGAGTGGTAGTGTCCAAGACTCTGCATCTATAGGAGAGGGAGGCCAGAACCACGGCCAACAAAATAGTAATGTGAACAACCAGGGTCAGCCGGACCCGATGCTTACTGCTCTGATTCAGACGTTAACGCAGGCAGTTGTGGGGATAGGTCAGATGAATCAGACATTAGCTCAGGTAGTGACGGCAAGCCTTAATCAAGCCAACGTACCTCCACCACCTCCACCTGTTAGAGATCCACTGGCGCTATTTCAGAAGCGCAATCCAGAGTATTTTTTGGGAGCACCAGGCGAGAAGCCTGAAGAATGGATTAAGGGCATTGAAAGGATTTTCCGCACTTTAGATTGTACTAGTGAGCAGAAAGTTACTTTTGCTACTTTCATGCTAAAAGGAGAGGCCATGGTTTGGTGGGAGACAGAAATAAGGGCAGGTGAGACTCGCGGGGTAACCAGTTACACTTGGGACATGTTCTTAGATGCTTTCAATAACAAATTTTACCCCCCAATTGTGAAGAATATGAAGATATCGGAGTTTATGAATCTAACTCAAGGATCCCTGACTGTGGAAGAATATTTGGCAAAATTTCTGGAGTTATCTCGTTTTGCCCCGAGGTTCTTTGATGATGAAGAACGTAAGGCTAGGAAATTTGAAGCTGGATTGAATTCAAAGCTGAAATACAGATTGGTACCACTAGAGCTCTCAACTCTAGCTCAAGTAGCAAACAAGGCTCGAGTTGTCGAACTTGACTCGAAAGAGTATCAGAGATCAAGGGATGATAAAAAGAGAGATGCTGAACGCGATACGGGGAGGGAAGGTGGTCAGACGAGTAAGAATGGGAATGATAGTGGGAACTATAAGAAGCGGACTACTGAAGAAAATCGCCCTAGGGGAGGCCCTCCAGCTACCAATAATCGCTATCAGAACAACATGAACTATCAGGGAAGCCAAAATGGGTATAGGGGTCAGAATCAGAACGTGGCTCCACCAATCTGTCGTACTTGTGGGAGGAAGCACAAGACCGAGGAGTGCTACTGGAACACGGCCTCTTGTTTTAATTGTGGTAAACATGGGTACAAGATTAAAGACTGTCCCGAACCAGTGAAGACTACTGCACCTACAGGGAATGTGAACAATGACTGAGATACGTCGAGTTTAGAGGACTAAACTCCTTTTAAGGGGGTAAGAATGTAATGTATGGGTATTTTGATATATTATAATAGAAAAAAAAATTAATTAAATGAATAACTAAATGAATATTAACAAGTTAATGTATCAGCCAACCTTAGAATTTTGACAGCCATTGCTGTGGGAAATTAGAAAGCCAGACTTAGAAGTTTGAAAGCCATTGACATCAGTATAAATAAGCTTCTTCAGGCTTAGGATTGTCATCTGAAATTTAGAGAGAGAGACTGAGAGGTGGGACGGCTGGAGCTTGGAGAAGAAGACGGACAGAAGAGTGAAGGGACCTTGTCCGAGCAGATTGAGAGAGGGCAGCGCCTAAGGGATCTTTGGGGCTTTTGGGGCTTCAACGGAGGCGAGAGGAAATTGTTGTTCTGATTTGAATCGGTGTCGAAATCTTTACTTGAGGTAAGCCCATTTTCAATTCAAATGTCTTTTAATGATGGTCTGTGAGTTGCAAATGTGAATATTGTATTTCAATTAAAAAAAAAAAAAGAGAATCGCAGAACTAAGAAAATAAACTCGGGAATTTGGGTCTAAAGGAGTAAATCGATTACTTGAATTTATTGCAATATATGACTTTTTAATATTTTGGGTTTGGTTGGAAGGCGGATTTAGTTGTTAATGGTGTTATATCATAGTCAGGTTGAAGGGAACTTGGTATGAATAATGAGGCATATTCAAGAAATAAATCACTTAGTTCAGACTTCAGTTCATAAGGGTGTTTGATTTGGAGAGTTTTATAATTTCGTAAAAGTATATGATGATCCGTCCAAGCTAAATTATTGCAATGAAAATAAGAAGAGAAGAAGCGTAGTTTAACTGCATCGTTTTCACTCGCATTATGAAATAATAATGTTTCTAGTGTTGGGTTTATTACTGGTGTTATATTAAGAAGGTAGGGACATTTCCCAATTAGCCTTGTCTTAAGGATAATTTATGGTCTGGTCCTAGATGGGTTTAAAATGTAAAGGAATTCCACAAAGTTAGTAAATTACAGAATAGTCCTAAAGGTTTAGAAATCTGTAAATCAGTACTAAAGTTTAGAAGTTAACAGTTTCTGTTAGAAAGTTAACGAAGTTCACTAGAAACATAACAGGAAAGGTTAGGAAGTTAATCCTAGAGTTAATTAGAAGGATTTAGTGCATTAATATAGCATTGTACTCTATCATAATATACATTTACATGATTGTAGATTCGTACGCGTGGAAGCTTGGAAGTTACTAAGCGACGATAAGGTAAGGGATTACGTCTTTTAGTCTTATTGTATATCGTTATCTATTGGCCCTCCATTATTCTTAGAGTAATTATTGTATTACTTTTATGGCCGGTAACTTTGATTGGAATTCACTCCAAGTACTTTCGTCATTGAAATTTTCTAAACTTAAATTGACATTGATTTCTTGGTCAATTAAAGAACATCATCGATTAAAGAATGATCACTTAATGACACCCATTTAATTATGGGTTAATATTGATGTACTATTGATACCCGGTCATGAGGGTTAGTTCATGACATGCCTATGTGGCATTAACCATCGACACCACTGAAATTATGGTTATATAGGTTATCCGGATATACCGAACCATTGATACATCGACTATTGAACCCTTTTGGGTAACTTTTGAACATTGAAATGTTGAGATGAATATTAAGTGATCATAATTGATTTTTTGCATTATCGAATATTTAATTGTGCCATGATTTCCTTTCTTTGTAAAAAGAAGATTATTGTTTGATTTATTAATATGTCCGTTTCATCGAAAATTATTATTGATACACTCTTTGAGGTCACCCCTTCTTAGAAACCGAAGGGGCGACGTAGGACCTTACTGAGCATTGTTCGCTCACCCTTTCTCTAAATTCTATTTCTTCAGATTATAAGTAGGAAAGCAAGGCTTTCAGTGGAGACATTTTTTAGGCGGACCCGAATAAGTAAAGTAGTGATTTTATATTTTAAGTAGGCTTTTATTGAGATTGTAATAAATGAATTTTGATGGCTACTAGCCGTTAGTAGTGAAAGATAATTGTTACGCTTCCGTTAGTTATTTTGGTTTTATGGTTATATGTGTTGGGTTTTACGGGTCCATGCGCAGCGGAATTAAGCATTAAAAACATAAAACCCAAGAAGCCCTAGGATCCGTTCTATACAATTAATTTGAATACCTATGAGATAGAATTAAACCAACCTTGAAACGCTTTCCGGTCTTGAGCTATCGAACGATTTGATTATGTGATATCGAATCACAAACTTCGTTCTTCAACTTGCTTGAACTCTAGGCCTTGATCGATGAACGAGCGAAGACCCTCTTTCGGTATCCACACCTTTGAATGAATTCAAGAACAACTTCTTGATGATTGCTAGATCTAAAACCTTGAAGAATATTGAGAGTATTTAATTATGAATTTTACTTGAAAAATTTCGGCTGACCTTTTAGGTCTGACAGAACCCTTGTATTTATACTACAATAGTAGGAATACCTCTCCTAATCGTATTAGGAGAGACAGGCTGTCAAACCGCGTATTGGCCTATTATGTCGCGCGGTATATTAAGCCATTGGCTTAATATGTCGCGCGGTATATATAGCCGTATACGTAAACTCTCAACTATTCTTCCTCCGGTTTAACCAATTCATTCTAGTTGTGTGTGACCCAATAGGATTACATTATGTTGGCAATGAGTTCGATCATATCGAACCTCATAAGACATAAGCGGACTCTAGCAAGCCATTATGTCTACCCAAATAATGCAACGTAAGAGTTCACGTTTCCAATGGTGTACTTCCATTTATCCCTTTGTCTCACGATGTTATATTTGAACACAAGTCATGGTCCTTGTCAACTTGTCATTGTTCAATGCTTTCTCGATTATTGAGTATAATGATAATTCCAATCACATTGGGGTACGGCCATACACTTTCATCATTATTACTCATCGAGGGGCCCAAGCATAACATCTCTCTTCCGAGGGACAAATTCCTTCTTGACTTATCATCCTTCCCATCATGACTCCGATCATGCCAATGATAGTCTTTATAGATATCGTGTTAAGATATCGTTTGACTAAAATCAAACATGACTTTCATCATATGTAAGGTTACGATAATCTTAGGTCTAGGAAATAAATGAAGTAACCGTATGAGATTTAAGTATGACATTTGACCATGACATAAATCTCATGCGGGTCATGTCCAAATACTTGTTCTCTAACAAGTACCCATAATTTCAATGTGCATCTCTTATGCATATAATCATCACATGATTATCCATTGACAATTATACTAATTTATTCTCTTAATAATTAGGGACAGAGATTATTATAAATAAATATACAAAACATATAATAATCAAATAATAAACATCTCATATAATAATAAATAATGTCAACACATAAGTCTATCAATCATAGGCCTAGGGCATAACACCAACAGCCTCCCACTCTGCACTAGGCCCAATCTACCATGTATCGAATACCCATGGACCTAACATGACCATCATGTTTAGCTTGCGAGAGAGCCTTAGTTAGTGGGTCCGCCACGTTGTCATCGTGTCTACTCGCATATCTTAACGTCTTCCCTTTCACATATCTCACGGATAATGTGGAAACGTCGAAGTATGTGTTTGGATCTCTGTGATCTTGGTTCCTTTGCTTGTGCAATGGCACCATTGTTATCACAAAGCAAAGTTCAATAGGGTCTTTGATGCTTGGAACGACTTCCAAATCACTAATGAACTTCTTGATCCAAACTCGCTTCCTTAGCCGCATCGGATGCCGCTATGTACTCGGCTCTTCGGTTGTAGAATCGCGCCGACTGGTACTTTGCTTGGAACTTTTCCAACTCACGCTGCCTCCATTAAGCGTAAAACAAAAATCCAGATCGCGATTCGAAATCATCTTTGTCGGTTTTGGAAGCTAGCATCCGTGTAGCCTTTTACTACAAGATCTTCTTCCATTCCTCCAAAGACCAAGAATACATCCTTAGTTCTTCGTAAGTACTTAAGGATATTCTTGACTCGCTATCCAATGTGGTTCGCCGGGATCCGATTGGTACCTACTCGTCATGCTTAGAGCACACGAGATGTCGGGTCTAGTACATAACATAGCATACATGATAGACCCAATTGCCGAAGCATATGGAATACCATTCATTCTCTTTCGCTCATCATTAGTCTTAGGACTTTGATTCTTGCTAAGAGATATACCATGCAACATTGGCAAGTTTCCTCTTTTATAATTTTCCATTTGGAATCTTCTAAGGACTTTGTCAATGTAAGTATTTTGACTTAAACCAATTATCCTCTTAGATCTATCTCTATAAATCTTGATACCAAGGATATATGCGGCCGCCCATATCTTTCATTGAAAAGCACTTTCCCAACCAAGACTTGACAGCCTCTAGTGCAGAATGTCATTTCCAATGAGTAAGATATCGTCGACATACAACACTAAAAATAGTGCTACGCTCCCACTAATTTTCTTGTATACACAAGGTTCATCTTCGTTCTTGATAAAGCCAAATTCCTTGATTGCTTCATCAAAACGTAGATTCCAACTCTGAAGCTTGCTTCAATCCATAAATGGATTTCGCAACTTACACACCTTGTTAGAATTTTCTGATCGACAAAACCTTCAGTTGTATCATGTATACATCCTCAAGTAACTTCCCATTAAGGAAAGCCGTTTTGACATCCATTTGCCATATCTCATAGTCATAATATGCGGCTATGGCAAGTAAAATTCTAATAGACTTAAGCATAGCTACAAAGTAAAAGGTTTCATCATAGTCAATGCCATGAGTCTGCCTATATCCCTTAGCTACTAGCCTAGCCTTATAGGTGTGCACCTTCCCATCCATGTCGGTCTTCTTCTTGAAAACCCATTTACACCCTATGGTTTTTACACCTTCGGGTGGATCAATCAAGTTCCAAACTTGATTATCAGCCATGGATTGTAATTCGGACTTCATGGCTTCTTGCCATTTTTCCGAATCCGGAGCGGACATCGCTTCTTGATAGCAAGTGGGTTCATCATTTTCGATTAACTCCACTTCATCACTTTCCGTAATGAGAAATCCATATCTCTCGGGTTCGGATCGTGATCTACCACTTCGGCGAGGAACTTGTGCATCTTGAACCGGTTCCACAACGGCTTGTGAACTTGGTTCGCTTTCTACCATTGGTTCAATGTTGTTTTCGGGTTCTCGAACTTCTTCGAGATCTATTTTACTCCCACCGGTTCCTTTGCGAAGAAACTCCTTTTCTAAGAAAGTACCATTTCGAGCAACAAACACTTTGTTCTCGTTTCGGTTGTAGAAATAGTATCCTTTGGTTTCCTTAGGATATCCCACGAAAACACATTTATCGATTTAGGTGCTAGCTTGTCGAAGTTAACTTCTTGACATATGCATCGCAACCCCAAATCTTCATGAAAGACAAACTAGGTTTTCTTCCATGCCACATCTCATATGGGGTCTTTTGAACCGATTTGGTAGGAACTCGTTTATAGTGAAAGCAAGCAGCTTTCTAGTGCATGTCCCCAAAAGGATAAAGGAAGCTCAACTTGACTCATCATAGAACGAACCATGTCCAACAAAGTTCTATTCCTCCTTTCGCACACACCATTCCATTGTGGTGTTCCAGGTGGAGAGAGTTCAGAAACGATTCCACAACTCTTAAGATGATCACAAATTCTTGGCTCAAATATTCACCACCTCGATCGGATCAAGTACCTTAATAGTTTTGCCAAGTTGATTTTGCACCTCATTTTGAAATATTCGAAATATCTCAAACGATTCACTTTTATGTTTCATTAGATAAACATATCCAAATCTACTATAATCATCGCGAATGTTATGAAGTACCGAAATCCTCCCTAGCATCGCTACTCATAGGCCCACATACATCGGTATGTATGAGTTCTAATAAGTCGCCCGCACTTTCACCGGTTTTGGTAAATGGGTCCTTGGTCATCTTGCCAAGTAAACAAGATTCGCATGTCTCATATGATTCATAATCACGTGAGTCCAAAATCCATCTTTGTGGAGTTTAGAAATGCGTTTCTCGTTTATATGGCCAAGACGACAATGCCATAAGTAAGTGTGGTTTACATTATTGGGTTTAGATTTCTTGTTAATGTTATAGACATCATTATCGCGATTTTCAACATCAAGAATATAAAGGCCATTGAATGAAACAAATAGCATAATAATGCATATCACTCTTGTAAATAGAAAATTTCTTATCACATATAAGAAAATTAAAACCTTCATTATCCAAACATGAAATCGAAATAATATTCCTACTTAAAGCTGGAACGTAATAACAATTGTTCAAAACAAGTATTAGTCCACTAGGTAAAGTAACTTCATAAGTTCCTACGGCTAATGCAAAGCAACTCTTGCTCCATTCCCCACACGTAGGTCCACTTCACCTTCCTTAAGCATCCTTCTCGTTCTTTAGACCCCGCACATTTAAACAAATGTGAGTTCCACATCCGGTATCCAATACCCAAGAACTAGAAGTAGATAGGAATATATCTATAACAAAGATACCTGAAGTTGAAGCAACTCCTTTGCTCTTCTTCAGTGCTTCCTTGTATTTTGCGCAGCTTTCTCCTCCAATGTCCAATCTCATTGCAATGGAAGCATTGCGTCCTCTTGGGACTTAGGCTTAGCCTCTTTAGGCTTGGAAGCCTCTTTGGGCTTGGCAACCTTTGCCTTAGGATTAGCAACCTTTGCTTTTCCTTTACCCTTGAAACCTTTCCCTTGTTAACCATTAGCACTTGATCGGTTTTCTTCTCGACAATACCGGTTTCCGCAAAGAGTCAACATTTGAACTAACTCGAAAGGTTTCTATTCATTCCACCCATGTTATAGTGCATTATGAAATGACTAAAACTTTTAGGTAATGAATTCAATATTATGTCGGTAGCCAACTCTTGGCTAATTGGAAAACCGAGCCTTTCAAGATGCTCAATGTGGCCCTTTAACTTGAGAGCATGGGGGACCAACAAATTGTCCTTCACTCATCTTGCATGAGGTCAAGGATGCAACCGTGTTGTACCTTTCTTGCCTAGCTTGAATTTGGAACATTTCCATCGCCCGATTGTTTAAGTCGATCGTCCCCAAGTGCTCAAGATTCTTCTCAAGACTCTTGCACATGGCGGAGAGCATAAGGCAAACTAACATCTGTAGAGTGACGCTTGTGCTTCAGATATTGTTCCCTTATTGCCCTAGCAGCATTGGCAGCAGGTTCGGGTGGAATAGGTTCAGTGAGAACGCAGCTTTCTCCTCTTGTTTGAGAACAATTCTCAAACTACGGATCCAATCCATATAGTTTGTACCATTCTCTTCCAACTTTTCCTTCTCAAGGACAGATCGCAGTGAAAAGTGATTATTGTTTGATGCCATTTATTCTACAAAAAGATATACATAAAATATGAACACATATAAGTAAACATATCATATGAGAAGTATAGTGCATTTAAATAAATGCTCCCACTAAATTATACACCTTCAAATGCAAATAAGCATAATATACATTTAATGGGCTAAGATCCAACTTTAATTCAATTTCAAGTTTGCTATGGCAAACCGCTCAAAATTAAATTAATTAGGTAGAAAACATCAATCATATCACATATATGATTCTTAGATCTTTTATGAGATCAATTCAAGACATCATATGTCTAGGCATATTTTAATCTCATCTTATGCCTTGGGTCCAAAACCATTTTGATAACCCAATTAAGTTCATTCACTTTAAAACGTATAGGAACCACCATTTCCTCATCTTGCTCGCATTTGAATAGAATCAAAGCACCTTGCTATGGCAAGCCCACCCAAAACTATCCGAATGGTCTCAAGTGTTTTTAATCATGAATTGGCATAAAGAACTTAAAAGTTAAATGAAGGTTCTTTAAAGGTAGATTATAAGCATGTCGAAAGATAGTCAAAATCATGCACTGTAAGTTCCCGTGAAGATAGGTGAGCCACAAGGACTTCTTAAGTACCAACTCTTCCTTTGACGAACTCTCCTAGACATGCATAATTAGAAATCAACTCTGATTAGGCAACATAATCCCTACCTTTTATAAACAATCAGTTTCCTTTTAAATTTCGCGTATTTATGACTTGTTTCCATAAACAATCATAAGATCCAAAATTTACAATGTCTAAATCTAAACATATTAGGAAACTAAATATCATGTTTCAACTAAACATCTAATTTAAAAAAATATTCTTAACATGTAAGAACAAATAAAACATGCATCGCAATAATTATTAAAATCATATTTTAATCAATTAATCATGCATATCAATGAATTAATCTAGCATGGACTTATAAACTCAATTTTATAACATCCGCATTTTCATATACATTGCAATAATTATTAAAATCATATTTTAATCAATTAATCATGTATATCAATGAATCAATCTATCGCGGACTTATAAACTCAATTTTATAACATCCAGAGTTTTCATATCAACATATCGATTGTAATCACAATCACAGAATAGCGTAAAAATTGAACAAACCGATTCTCGCTTTTGGCTTATTATGTCGCGTGACAACATCGCCCGAGGCTTGATATGTCGCGCGACCTAACAGCCGCTTAACCCGAATTCCACATGGCTCAATATGTCGCGCGACCAAAGTAGCTGTGTTACGGGAATTTCCAGATTCGAACCAATACAGATTACAACCAATTAAATCATATAAACATCCTTTTTACAGATTTAATTCAGCATAATTCGAAAACGATTTTCACATTGTTTCACATAAACAATTAAAAATTCTATCGCATACAAAACATGCAATAAGCATATAAACAATTTATATCTTAAATCTAGCATGTTAATTCAAACTTAATCATACGAACGGGGCTCTGATACCACTGCTGGGTTTTACGGGTCCATGCGCAATGAATTAAGCATTAAAAAAACATAAAACCCAAGAAGCCCTAGGATCCGTTCTATACAATTAATTTGAATACCTATGAGATAGAATTAAACCAACCTTGAAACGCTTTCCGGTCTTGAGCTATCGAACGATTTGATTATGTGATATCGAATCACAAACTTCGTTCTTCAACTTGCTTGAACTCTAGGCCTTGATCGATGAACGAGCGAAGACCCTCTTTCGGTATCCACACCTTTGAATGAATTCAAGAACAACTTCTTGATGATTGCTAGATCTAAAACCTTGAAGAATATTGAGAGTATTTAATTATGAATTTTACTTGAAAAATTTCGGTGACCTTTTAGGTCCGATGTAACCCTTGTATTTATACTACAATAGTAGGAATACCTCTCCTAATCGTATTAGGAGAGACAGCCGTCAAACCGCGTATTGGCCTATTATGTCGCGCGGTATATTAAGCCATTGGCTTAATATGTCGCGCGGTATATATAGCCGATACGTAAAACTCTCAACTATTCTTCCTCTGGTTTAACCAATTCATTCTAGTTGTGTGTGACCCAATAGGATTACATTATGTTGGCAATGAGTTCGATCATATCGAACCTCATAAGACATAAGCGGACTCTAGCAAGCCATTATGTCTACCCAAATAATGCAACGTAAGAG
Organism: Adenophora triphylla var. japonica; assembly: GCA_022495995.1. Lineage (NCBI taxonomy): Eukaryota > Viridiplantae > Streptophyta > Magnoliopsida > Asterales > Campanulaceae > Adenophora > Adenophora triphylla. Next base: position 57,905 of record JAFEMH010000912.1, read on the forward strand.
TTCACGTTTCCAATGGTGTACTTCCATTTATCCCTTTGTCTCACGATGTTATATTTGAACACAAGTCATGGTCCTTGTCAACTTGTCATTGTTCAATGCTTTCTCGATTATTGAGTATAATGATAATTCCAATCACATTGGGGTACGGCCATACACTTTCATCATTATTACTCATCGAGGGGCCCAAGCATAACATCTCTCTTCCGAGGGACAAATTCCTTCTTGACTTATCATCCTTCCCATCATGACTCCGATCATGCCAATGATAGTCTTTATAGATATCGTGTTAAGATATCGTTTGACTAAAATCAAACATGACTTTCATCATATGTAAGGTTACGATAATCTTAGGTCTAGGAAATAAATGAAGTAACCGTATGAGATTTAAGTATGACATTTGACCATGACATAAATCTCATGCGGGTCATGTCCAGTCACTTGTTCTCTAACAAGTACCCATAATTTCAATGTGCATCTCTTATGCATATAATCATCACATGATTATCCATTGACAATTATACTAATTTATTCTCTTAATAATTAGGGACAGAGATTATTATAAATAAATATACAAAACATATAATAATCAAATAATAAACATCTCATATAATAATAAATAATGTCAACACATAAGTCTATCAATCATAGGCCTAGGGCATAACACCAACAATATGTACTAGCCGTGGAGATTTAAATTGTAGTTTGTGACCGTTAATCCTTTATTTTGGAGGACGGATTTATATTATTAATGATATTATGATATTCGGAAATTCGGGGTTGTCACATTTAGTCTATTTGAAGCAAATCCACATTTTCAACCTTCGTACTCTCTGTTGTTTAAGCTTCGGTTTTAACCATCCTTGTTTCTTATACAAAGTACGAGGGTTGAAAATGTCGATAAGCCCTTTTTGAAATACATTATATTTGCCTCAAAGTGTTAATTTGTTTTTAGTGCTCAATGTTTCTTCACGCGATCCCATTTTTATCTCTAATGAAGTATATGTACCAACTTTTTATCCACTGTTTTATTGCATTTCTGCAGGATTAATGTAGATACTTCACGAGGAGAAACACTGCGGATTAATGTAATACATTCTCTTTTCAGTTAATTGTTGCAAGTTAGCTTCACGACGGATTAGACCACTTCTCCACACAAACCAAAAAACTAACCACATATCCAAGCAATGCCTTCGTTTAGAACCGGATATTTGGCAGCAAAAAGCACCTGAAAATATGATCGCTTAATGAGTATAAGTGCCTTGAAGTTGCAAAACATATGGAAGTTCATTGCCATAGCTATTGCGTCGGACCATCTTGAAAAACACATTCCTTTATAAAGCTCCCATTGCTGTCTCATGCATGAATTTGAATGTGAACTCCTGCAGTCCCTCTTGCTCTTGATTACCGAGTAGGCACTCAAGTTATTGCATGGTTTTCTCATCAATCACTACCATCTTTCCGATTAAGTCATCTTCTGTTTTTCCCGGCTTCTTAAAAATATGTTCTGCACACAGTTGTCGTATTGTATGTTCTTGCAGAGACATGACATTATCAAGACACTACAAAAAATAACCCCTTTTATGACGGTCGACGAACCGTAGCAAAAAACTCAAAAACCGACACAAAAGGTATTTGTGACGGTTTTGTGACGGTTTATTGGCCGACTTAATTGCGTGGGCCGCAAATACATTGTGTCGGGTGGTAAACCGTCATAATTATTTTTTGTGACGGTCTTTATTACGGTTCAGAAACAATGCAAAAGAAACTGTGTCATATGCTTAAAAGTTATGTTACGCTTTTTTGCGACGGTTATAACCGTCACAATTGATATATTTATTACGGTTATTTACACGTCACCTCAGATAATTGTGTACGACATATTAGTTTGTTGACATATTAGTTTGTGATCGTATTTGAACCGTAACATATATTTTTATGTGTCAGTTTGTTTACCATAATAATAAAACAGTGCTGATATTTTTTTTAATATTTGTTACGATTTAAACCATAATATATATATATATATATATATATATATATATATATATATATATATATATATATATATATATATAATAGTTTCTAAAATTGTGGTATATTTTTACTAAATCACAATTTCTAGAAAATATGTATATGAAAAAGAGAACTTTTCCATTTCAAAATCAACAATACCACAATAATTCCAAAGTGCTTAATATCCAAAAGAAATAATCCCTTAATACTAAACATGTGCTAAATATATAACATTGTCCAAAAGTCATTATAGCCATAGAGCCAACAATTTCTTTTACATACAAAAAATAAGCAGGAATTCATACCCAAGGCTTCTATCACCATACTCGGTTTCAGTATCTTCAACTTTTGCACTGTCTCAGTAAAAAGACCACTTCCTTGATCAGGTAAATCATCACGATCGACACTAGTGATCACCACATATTCCAAACCCCATGATGCAATAGCCTCAGCTACATTTGATGGTTCATTGGGATCAGGAGGTGGTGGAGTACGAGATGCTTCACATTGCAGAATCTGGAATTTCCAATAATAGGTTATTGTCACGATGTTATTTCTCAAAGTATCTTCGTGTTAACAAGCAAAAAAGTAGGAAGATCATTTCGGGACGGAGGGAGTAACTCACAAGGAGGAAAAAAAAAAGAAGAATCAAGTTTGAGGAAAATCATACTCCAGCCATGCATAAAATAAAAACTTGGTTCTGATCAAACATCCCATAACAAAGTCGAACGTTATTTTAAGAAGCTTAATTTCATGTGTGTCGGCATCATCACTGTCCCGAAGCCCCAAGGAGAAGAAATGGCATCCTTATTCCATAGTTACACCTAGGATAACTCAAAAATGCATTTCACAAAGTGAATAATGGGCCATGTTCCTCAAAGAAAAAAGGTAGCACAAAGCCCCATCCAGCATTTACATGTGCCTATTACAACCTCTATCGATACCAACCTCTCTGCATAAGTAGTCTTTAGATAAATTCTCCAAACAAGAACATAAAAGAAATACAAAGAAAATGTTTATTTAAGCTTTTAGTATCACCAGCATAGGTGATGAAGATACTTCACAAAAGTTGCAATAGCAGTACCAAATTTAAGACCTCAAAAATACTTGCAAAAAAGAGATCTCAACATCACTACATAAATTGCATTTGAGAAATCTGCAACCATTCATCATCTGCTTCTTTTCATGATAAAAGTTTGGGGGGAAGGGCTGAAGTCAAGTAAATATAAATAGGCAAATGGATTTTTAAATTCAAAAAATATGTAGCCACTACTTACAAGATATTTCTAATGTTTCGAAAATCACAATGTCACAACTTAACCCATGACAACAGAGAAAGTATGGTCTGAAATAATATTCTATCTTGACAGGACAACTAACATATAACAAATCAACCCCTTAAATATAAAAATGAAAGTACCTGGAATGCATTTGAGAAATTTGCAACCATTCATCATCTGCTTCTTCGTTCGAGTTACTGGATTCCACATGCTTAGAGTTTCCTACAAAATGGCAAGTACCCTTAGCCAATGGTGTGTAACGCAAAGGGGAAAAACCACATAGGACTACTCAGTCATATAAGACCACACAACAGTAATAAATTGCATTATGACTCATCAGCTCAAAAGAGATCTCAACATCACTACATAATTTTGTTATTTAAGCGAGAAAGCAAAGGGCTTAAGAAAAGCAAGGTTGATATAATGAGGTTCACAAAGTACATCAGTGTAGGGGTGAATTGTCTCAAATGATAAATATCAAATTCAACCAAGAGAATTACTCATAAAAGTTAAAAATGGATCCACTAACAGGTAGTTGGTGACCTCAAACTACTTAATTGGTGCCTACTAAGTAAGTCCCCTAACAAGTGCTGCTATGTTTTAGATAACTAACAGCTGGAGCTCGAGTCATCGGGAATTCAAGCCAATCTGCAAGAAAATGTTTATAAGAATTTGCCCAACCAATGCCTTGGGGGGGAGGGGCTTGATTTATGGAAAATTAGATATTGAAATAATTACGCAAACATTATAAGCAATTGCCTCAAGTGTTCAGCTAATAATACCCCCTCAGGATGAATACAGCAAAAATATTCAAATTTAGCATATGAAAAAGAACCCTGATCCCACATTTTACCGTTCCCCCAAACAAAATTGATAGAAATTCATGAAGAGAAATCATCACCTGCAACCTCTTGTGCATGTATCTCCAAGAATCATAATGGTTGCCGTAGCCGTACCGGTCTCGCCACCGGACCAACACTCTCCCAAATTAGGGCACTTAGCCTCCTCACAAACCGTATGCAGCTTCAACTCCCTCAACTTCTTATTAATGTGCGTGTACTTCTCCCCTCCAGGTATCGATTCCTTCATCCATTTTGGCTTAGGGAGCGGCTTCTTCTTCGTGCCAACCTCAATGGAGTACTCATCCGTGGATTTGAGGCGGATAAAGTCGTTTAAGGTTAGGGATTCAGCAGCAAGGCGGTGGCGGAGGGATTCTAGGGCTTGAGACGGCGGAGGTTTTGGGGGTTCGGTCGAGCCGCCGCCGGCGGTGGTTGTGGAATAAGGCTGAAAAGGGGAGAGGATGGTGGAGATAGAAAGGAGTGGGGATTTAGGGAATTGAGGGTTTTAAGAGGGAAATCGTACATTTTCTTTTCCTTCTTTTTTTTTTTTTTTTTTTTTTTATAGAAACAATTGTTACGGTCATATTAAAACTAATGTAAATGGAAAAAAAATTGCTCGTTAAAAGCTTTTGTTACGTTTTAGAAAAGACCGACAGAAAAATATTTATTTATCTCAGTTTGTATAAAACCGTAGTAGATAATTTTTTATTTATTACGGTCTTAAAAACCGTAATAAATAAAAGTCTATTTGTGTCGGTTCGACGGACCGTAGCAAATAAAGTGTGGTAAAAGACTCCTTTTTTTGTAGTGAGAAGCGGATTGATGCTCTTGGGAATGTAATATGTTGAGCGGACTAACCACTACGTTGCCAAAGACCCGCGAACAATGCTCTTGGGAATGTAATAGAAGTAAATCAAGATGTAGTCAATGCTCCGAAGGTTAGTGACAGGCCACTGGATAGAAAATTTTGGTCTCAATAGTACTCCCTTCGTCCCAGACCATGGGTATATGGGGTGGATTTCACGATTCTTAAGAAATTTTTTAAAAAATGAATAAAAGTTAAATGTGAAATATGGAATAGTAGTTAAATGTGTGGTAGAAAATAGGAGAGGGAATGTAAAAGTTAAATATGTGATAGGGAATAGGAGAGAGAATGTAAAAGTTAAAAATATTTAATATGAAATAGAATGAGTGGGAGGAATAGTAGTTAAATGTGTGGTAGGGAATAGGAGAGAGAATGTATAAGGGTATAATGAATAGTTTTTTTGTAAATATATGTAGATGATAAGGATATAAATATATTAAAAAACTTGTCATTTATGAATATGAACCCTTGGTCTGGGACGAATCAAAAGGGAAAGATGAACCCTTGGTATGTGGGAAGGAGGGAGTATATGATATGTCTTCTTCTTTAGTTTGCTCCACATATGGTTGGAAACTGAGACTCTTCAGATATTCAGTATTGCATTGTATCTTGTGCATATGTTACTTTGTTTAAAGAATGGCTTGCTGAATAGATGTCACCACAACCATTTGCGGCTCAGATTTGAAAAAACCAATTTTCCTCATTTTAGAAAGAAAATTATACTCCCTCCGTCTCGTAATAATGATGTCCAACTTTGACTTTTATTCTCAACTCAATCTAACTATTATCCTTATACATATCTAAAATTTGTGACCGATAGTTTTTCTAATGATTAATCAATAACAAATTTAACAATTGCATATAAATAATTTAGTTTTTATATATTTACTAGCCTAAGCCCGTGTCCAAGGTCACGTTTACGTTTTTGGTTTTTTTTTTTTTTTTTTTTTATATATATCACAAAAAAAAAAAAAAAAAAGCATGTATGCGCACGACATACAAAGGTGGGAGGGCAAAACGGGAAAGGGAGTGAATAGTGAGGGCAAAATGGTAATGTCGGCGGATGCTACTATTCATTGTACTGTGCAGACACCCTCCATTTATACTATAGATTGTAAAAGTTCGAGTGAGTTGATCATATTAGTTTGACGCCTTTGTATAACTTCTTGTATTACATGCTATCATTTACTATTGTATGCATACTAGCACTAAAGGCACGGTATCAGTATAAAAATGGTAAGAAGTGATGAAAATGGAAACGGGTGCTAAATGTCATTTCTAATCATTCAGTAACCCCAGTTCAAGGTGGAGAGAAAAGTGTAAATGAGAAACTGAAGAAGTTTCTTTTTCGTTTTAAATATGAAAGTTTAGTGTAGCTAGGAAATCAGTTCAACAGAACAGGTCACGGATGTGAGTACAGATGTGAGTTACAACTGTTCACACATCCACCAATAAGCAGCAGAATAATAACACAAAGAAATAAACGTTTACTGGTTCTTCTACCCAGCAAAATAGAATTTAACCCCAAAAAGATTTTCACTATTAAATATCTATTTTACAGAAGAAAATACGAATAAGTGAAACAAAAAGATTAAAATACTAAAACAAGTTCTAACCAACTTTTAAACCAAGAACAATCTTCCTTTTCCAATTAGAGCTTATTCTAAACATAAGTAGAACAAAGAATTTGAAAAAAATCTAGATGTGAGTTCGGATTTAAGTCACAACCTCACTCACAACCTAAAAGAATATATTGAATCCGTGAATAACACAAGGTTTTCTCTTTCAAAGAATTCTCAATCCGTATATTCTCAATGTTCTGATGGTCTTGTATATATGGCAATTTTGAGAAATCCTTCAATCAATCAAACTTTCCTTATTTTATTCAATCCAACTGCTACAAGGAAACATAGATTGATACTAATAAGGAAAGAGATTTGTTAGTAATATTAGTTATATTCTAAATATAACACAATATATTTACTTTGAAATTGTTACGGCCAGAATCACAAGTGATATCCAAGGTGATAACAGCACCAACGATAGCATTTGGGATAGCACACACACACTTCGAAAATAAAACAATTTTGTAAAAGAGATTGCAGCGGAATAATAACACCAAAATTGTTTTTCTCAAGTTATATAAATATAACTTGAGAGTGCCTCTTAGGCAAGACTTTATAATCACTATAAACAATGAATTTACAAAGCCGAAATGTTCCCTATGGCTATAATACTATGAGCTCTATGGAACAAGAGATAAAGAACGAAATCCAATCCTAGCCTTCACACAACTTGATACCAATGTAATCAAGTGCGAAATTACAAGGGAGGATGGATGAAAAGAACTAAACAAAGAACTCTATCTCTAATGCTTCGAAGGTGTGTATGAAATTGGCTTGTATTGGCATGTCTTCAAATGAAACCTTCCAAGCATATTTATAGTCTTCAATTTACTTGAAGGCTACTCAAATAAACAGCATTGGTGCTGTCTTGCACGTTGAGGGAGAGTGGTTGAGTTTGTTCCTCACTTCTAGCACCCACTTCCTCAATTGTAGCAACTGTGTTGTTTGATCATTAAGTCCAAGCTTCAATGCCTTGTACTCCCAAGCTTTATCAGCCTTGTACTCTTTATTAAATCAGCAACAACTCCTTGACCAAGTCTCCATACGTTTTTCATTGTTGTTGCCAAAGTAATTCGTGTAAAGATTTTATGCATAAAACGTCATTTATGCATAAACCTTTTTCTTCCAAATTTCCCACGTTTCTAGCTCTTTCTTTGATCATATTGCAACCTGAAATATGGACATACACCTTAGACTATACAGATTATATTAGCACATTAGTCCAATAATTAATCAATGAGAAATATACAACTATGTAAATTCTAGCACATGAAATTCTGCGATATCATCTGGAATTTGGAAAATCATCTACGATATCATCTGCAGTTTACACTAACATACTTGACTAAAAGATATTTACATATTTAACAATGTCCTTTTTCAAATAGGAATATAAATCATTGCTAAGAAAGTCATAAAATCCTCTTACCAAACTTACCAATTGTATTCGTATTAGGGAAGTCAATATTTCCTAAAATCTCACTCTTTCAATCTCCCCCTATTTTGGACTTTCTGGTCAAAATAAAGCTTTAGCAAACATAGATCAAATAACCAAGACTGTCAAGTTTCAAACCTTCCCCTGAAATGGATGTGTGTGAAGATGTGTAGACACATTCACACAAAAATTGTATAGACGTCAGATAGAACAAAAAGTTGCAGTTTAATAAATCAAAGTAAAGTAACACCCATCAAATGTTTAAAGAAGGCTACAGACAGTTCAAATAAAGATCCTAACTAATAACTAGAGTAAACAATTCATCCGAATCAAAACACATAGAATATAATATAACTCCCCCTGAGTTCAGACTCCTTCCCAACTTCCCCATCCACTATTATCATCAGCTCCATAAACAGCATCAACATCATTCTCTTCTTCTTCTCCCCCTTTTGACTACAAAGTCTAGTCTTTCATTTCTGAAGATTCACCTTCAAAGCTTTTAAGTTCTCAACATGAGTCTGGGAGGCAAGCAATTGAGCCTTGAGAGATGTAGAGAGAGATTCAGGTGCAACAATTTTTGCATCTAGGGCTTCCTGTTGAACATTAATAGAATTCGCAGATGTGTGGCTAGATGTGCCCATATCCTGACTCACATTTTCAGATTCAATCCCCATTGGCAGAGCAACAAACCTCTGTTTTGAGTCTATGAGAGTCTTAGTTTCCTTAAGCAGTTCAAACTCACTCACTCTAGCCTCACCCTTTTCAGTCTTTACCCCTTGAGCAATTAGGATTTGAGAGATGAGAGAGGGATAAGGCATGGACCATTTATTAGAAGGGGACTCACAGTACCTACAAATCTTTTTAAAGATAAATGCCCCAAAATTGATAGCATTCTTGGCACCCAACCTATACATCAAGTCAGGATGAACCCTAGAAACAGAAGTTTTGTTATTGGAGTGGCAAAGGTTGGCAGTGATGATGAGATAGAGAAAACAGTAGAAGGAGGTGAGGGATCCACTACCTAGGTCCTTAGGTTTTATGGGCCAAGTTTTTAGCTTCCCATGGCTTAAAATGGACACTATCTCATCCTCAAAAACCTCACAATCCTCATCAGCCACTTCATCTAGTCCTAAAAAAGTATTAATGACAGAGGGAGAAAAAGATATGAACTTCCCTCTGACATAAACTGTGCAAAACATTGGGAATTTAAGGTTGTTCAGGCCTTTGGTCAAGTTAGCATATAATTCATGCACAACTTTAGAAAAGAAGGTTTTAGGGTGATCAACTGTTAACAACAGACCTCTATCCTCAAAAAATTCAACCAGACCTAGCCTAGCAAAGGTCTCCCTATCTCTCTTCATCTTTTTAATCAACACCTTATTCACTATTTATTCTTGCCTTTCAGAGGCATCTATAGATAAAAAATTAGGGGAGACTGAGGTTAAAGCAGTATATGAGAAGAGAGAAACAGGTTTACCCCTTTTGAATGTCAGTCTTGAGGATGTGTGTACATCTGATGTCACATCCTTTATATGAGAGGGCTCCCTTTCTTTTTCAGCAGCTGTCTCCTCAGCAACAACTTCTTGGTTCTCCTTTTCTTGTTCAAGCTCCTCAGGTCCAAGCTTGAAGTTTTCATCATCAGTTGTATCATCACTATCTTCACTAGACTCCTCTTCTTCCATAGCCTGAACAGGCTCAGATTCTGCAGCCTTCTTTTTTCCTTTCAGTTCCAGCAGTAAATTGGCTAGGGGCTCCTCTTCTTTGTCAGTTTGAGGAGGATTATCCTTCTGTGCCCTAGATTTTCTGACCAATTTGAACTGGGATTCTTCTTGCTCTTCTTCTTCATCATCATCGAGAGATGGTTGTTGAGGGTTTACCACCAGGCAGCTTATGGTGCTTGGCTTTGTCAGCTTCTGAAAGCTTTCCGACTCTGTGAGATCTTCTTAACTTCTTTGGGGGTAAGGATTTGAAAGCTTTTCCTTTGGAGTGGAAGGTGGTACCTTCCTCTTATTTGTAACTGCGGAGGTCAAAGAGAAAACATTGGCCAAAGGAGGAGTAGTCACACCAGTTGGTGGAATAGGAGATGGTTGAGAAGTTGGAGCCTTTGGTGGCGAGGGAACAGAGGTTGGTTCCTCGATTGTTGGTTCAGGTGGAGAAGGCACCTCAATTAATGGAGCTTCAGTTGGTACCTGTTTCGATGGTACCTGTTCCGATGATATTGGAACAAAAAAAGGAGTGGGAGGTTGAGTTGATTCAGGCAATGTCATAGAAATTGGTTGTACATCCAGCATATCTTCCTTACGAATAGGGTTTGATGGATTCATTGATTCTGCAATTTGTCTTCCGGATGAAGTGAGTACTACTGCAATATGCAATATGTCTTAAAAAAAATTAATCATCACAAACAATTTACTCTATTTTATCAATACACTAGCCTAAGCCCGTGTCCAAGGCCACGTTTTTTGTTTTTTTTGTTTTTTTTTTTAATTTTTTTTTTTAAAAATTTAAAAAAAAAAATTAAAGGGCAAAATGGGAAAGGGACAAAATAGTGAGGGCAAAATGGAAATTTTGGCAAGTGAAACTATTCATACTACTGTTCAAAACACCCCTTTGTTTTATACTATAGACTAGCACATGCCTGTGTCCAAGGCCACGTGAGATTTTATTTTTTTTTTTATATATCACCAAAAAAAAATGATTTTTTTTCTGTGTCCAAATCAAATGAAAGAAGTCTCTATTTATAGAGGAAAAAAATTATGAATTTTGGTGTAAAAAAAATTAATTTATTATAAAATAATTAAGGTCAAAAAAATCGAATTTAAAAAAAAAATCTGAAATCCATCCAGCTAATGAACAGCCGCCACGTGGCAAAATTCAAAAAAAAAAATTCCAAAAGGCACACACACACCTTTTAGGAGATTGCACAACACTCTCCATATGCTATCCAATGGTAAGCTGCCACATGGATTTCCGAATTTGTTATCTTCATTTTTGCCATCCTATGAAATGTCGAAAATGCCCCTTGCTTAAGGGCAAAATGGGAAAGGGAGTGAATAGTGAGGGCAAAATGGTTATTTTCGCGGATGAAACTATTCACTCTACTCTACTGTTCAAAACAATGGTTCCATTTATATTATAGATTTTGACAGTAATTTTTTTTTTTAATTTTCACTATCCCAAAAATATCATCTAATAACTCAATTATTTTTTAAGATTGTGTTGGAAATAAAAAGGGCCCAAGTGAATATAGTAGCCCTCAATTTCTCGGGACAGCCCTATAAACCCACTACTCACTTTGCCGACACTTAATATCAAGAAGTCACATTTCGTTTGTGCTTAATTCAAATGACCATCAAGAAACACAACGAGGACTAAGGTGTTGATTGATAGGTCTGAATAGACCTATTAATAATGGTAGTAGTGCTGACTCAATAATCACAGTGGCGGATCCAGATTAAAATGGAGGAGTTCACAAATTATATTATCCAAAAAATTTTAAAAAATAATTATTTTATACATTGCTACCTACATCGATTCTTCCTTTTTTGCCAAGTGGTGGGCTGAGCTAGTAAGTGAGGATGCACTTAGTAGTTTTTTTTTTTTTTACATGTCAACATTGAAAAAGGGGGTTCACAACCACCCCTTTACCAAAGCCAGTGTCTGCACCTGCTCAATCCGCACTATTAAATATTTAGCGTGTTTGGCTAGCATTGTTGAATGGCTACTAATCAGTATTGATGTGCAATTTACAAGTCTTATTAACCTTGATGGCTCAGTTAATTAGACACTAGCTCGTGTTTAGCCAAAAGAATTGTATATTTAATTAGGAAGGGTAATATAAGCCTTGACAAAGTGGCCTTGCTTGCTTAAAGTTAAAAGAAATTAGATTACAATGGTGGGATTCTTTCGGATAATTAGCCTAATTAACAACTTTTTTTCTTGGTTCTTTTGAGACTTTTTGCCTTGCATCCCTGTGTAAACATGGGGAGGCCCGGATTTGGCGTTGCTTTATCGTAGTCTTGCTTCTACATTGTGAACGGTATCAATTTGGTCAGCTTGTCTAGTTTACTTGTTAGATGGATGAGATGATTTTGTGTTAAGTAGGACCCACATAGCTATATTAATCTCAAGCAAATGAAATTGAAGGAGATTGACGTGAACAACCAGATCTCTCAAATACTTGACAAGCTAGAATCAAGACTACTGTGAGAGACAGAAGTAAAGGATCACAGATGTTAGATGATAGAATGCGTTCCAATCCCCGCCAATTGAATTGATGGATGTCAATGGTTGGATTCCAAATAGATGGTTCGAGATGTCGGATCATCGTTTTGTCTCATTTTCATTAACATGGAAATTTATTTGAAGAAATCAAATCAGGACTCTAAAAGCATGGATGAATTAAGGTTCAGATTTGAATGTAAAAAATATTTAATTCGATAAAATTATTCCAAATATCAATACATCCAAAACTTTTATGTTGTACAACCCTAATAAGTGTAAATGGGCAAAGTGAAAATTAGGTTTAGTAGTTTAATTATGAAAGGAACATTATCTATTTATTTTTAAATTTAAAAAGTTAGAAAGAATGAGGTGAGAAAGAGACCAAAAAATGGTGGGGTTGATTGGTATGCATTTATATGAATGCGCATGCTAAAGGGTGTAAAGTGGTATAATTGCAATTGGAGGTGAAATGTAAATAGAAAGATGCTTTCTTTTCTTTCCCTCTCTTACCGCTATATATAGGGGAGTAAGAAAGCAAAGTGATTCAGTTTAAATCACTGTGGATTGAGATTGAAACTAATTAAATCATATGATTTGGTTTGTTTTTCAAGTATTAATGGTTCGGTTCGATTTCAAAATTTGAAAAATTACATAGTTCGATTTGGTTTGTGTTCTGACCCTCCCAGACCAAACCAAACGCAGTTTGAGACCGAACCACCAAATCGAACCACGAGACCAAACTGTCGACTAAACTACATTAAATAAACTAACCATAACCCCCGTTTTGTATCTTATTTAATATTTTTATATATTTATTAAAATTTACTGATAGATCAATAAAAAATTCAACATTTTATAGACTAATCATAACCCCCGTTGTGTATCTTTTTTAATATTAATTTCATCAATTGTTATCGTCATTGCGACACATAAACAACTAAGTTCACTCCACGATCAAAGATTGTAAAGTGTTTTTCTTTCTTTGGGCTCTTTCTTACTCTAGTCTCTCTCTTACTTCGACTTTCCTCTTAACACCTGCTTCTTTCGCTCTTCCTTCGAGATCACAAAAAATTAAGACAAATATGAAAATGAGTTGCTGAAAGCGTGAGTTTTTTAGGGAACTACTTGTTTCCTTATTTAATTTGACTTCTATTATGGTAAGAAGATTTTGAGACTTTCATGGAGATTTATAAGTATTCTACTTTGACTAGGAATTGTAAATATAGTAAATATCTTTTATTTATGTACATAGTTTTATATTAGGACTAACCTACTAATATTTGATTTCCTTGTGAGTGTGTTTTATGTTTTCATATAGGAAAAGGATTCTCACAAAGGAAGAGGTCGATTGCATGAAGATCTTCTCAATGGTGCACTATAAATACAAGATATTCAGCACATGAGAAGCTACGAATTTTAGAGAGAAAAATACACATACTTCATAGCATTCAACCGTGTTGATTTTAGGTTGTGAGCTTACATCCGTAACTCACATCTAGGTTTTCATAAAGTTCTCTTGTTTTACTTCTGATTGAATAAGTCCTACTTGGGAAAGGGGAGTTGTTCATATCGTAGAAGGTGATTAGAACTTGTTTAGTATTTTCATATTTTAGTTTTTCACTTATTTGTTTTTGTAAGAAACAAAAGTTTTTATAGTGAAAAGTTTTTGGGTGTAAGCCTAGTTTGCTGATCACATTGATCAGAAAGCGTATATAACTTTTGAGTTATTGCATTTAATTTGCTTTTAATTACTTTATTCCGCTGCATTATCTGTGGATGTGTGGACAGTTGTGAGACACATCTGTACTCACATCCTTTGCCTATTGCGTGATCTAAGTTTCCTAGCTACACGAAACTTTCAATTGGTATCAGAGCTAACTCTCGAAATATTACTTAGTGTTGATCCAGTAAGTGTAGTCATTATGGAATGCCAAAATCACCAAAATAGGCCTCCTGTCTTGGATGGTACAAATTATTCTCTTTGGAAGTCTAAGATGCGAAATTACATCAAAAGTATTGATGAAAGAGCTTGGATGTGCATTCTTGTTGCATGGCAACCTCCCACTGTGGAGAAAAAGCCATCTTCTGGTGTTGGTGAGTCCTTTTTTTAAAGAAAACCTGAAGAACAATGGACTCTTGATGAAATACAAGCTGCAAATTACAATTCAAAAGCCATGGGTGCTATTTCCAGCCATGTTTCTGGGAATATGTACAAGCTTATAACAAATGAGAGTATAGCCAAAACTGCTTGGGATATTTTGCAAACTCAATGTGAGGGAGCACCAAGTGTGAAGGCTACCAGGCTTAGAATTTTAATGGATAGGTTTGAGTTACTTCGAATGGAAGAAACCGAGGATATTGTGTCATATCTTTGCTAAGATTCATGAGATTTCAAATGAATGCACAAGTCTAGGAGAATCTATCTCCAATGCAAGACTTGTTAGTAAAATTCTAAGGACCTTGCACGAGAGGTTTAACATTAAAGTAGCCGTGATTGAAGAAACAAAGGACACAAACACCGTAGGTCTTGACACCATCATAGGAATCTTGACTGTGTTTGAGCTTAACCTTGAAGCTCGAAGAAGAACAAAACACACGTCTTGCCCTTAAAAGTGCCGCGCTCTACCAAAAGAGCTTGTGAAATTATCCTCTCGAAATTAACAAGTCTAATCTTGAAGATGAGGATGTAGCTTTTATTTCAAAGAAATTCAGCTTCTATACGAAAAATAGAAGGATAAGCAAATTCCCCAATAGACCTACTTCCAAGATCTTGCTCAAAAGCCAAAACCTAGCACTGACACTGGATTCAAGAAACCAAGTTTTGAAAATAAATCATCTGAATCTGTCCAATGTAGGGCATGTCGTGGCTTTGGTCATTATGCCAATGAGTGTGCTAACACACTTAAAAAGAAGGGAATGAGCTTAACTGCTACCCTTAGTGACAGTGAGAATGAGGAAGAAGAAGTGGTTAATATGTCGGTCTTAAATTGCCATTCTGTGTTTAATGCCTTTTCTGCAGATATAGAAGAATATACTCCTGAAAATCCCTTGGATGTGGGCTCAGTTGTGTACACATCTGGTGTCACATCTGAACTGGTGCTTAATTGTTTCTCTGTAAAAGGAGATTCAGATGATGAAGATGAAGAAAGGGACATTCCCTATGAGGAACTTTTTGCCACATACAAGGAGCTGCATACAGATTGGATGAAAAGATTGGACAAAATAGAGGTACTTGTTAAGGTAAACAAATCTCTTTCAGATAAATTGGCTGCTTGTGAAGATGAAAAAGTTGTACTTTCAAAAGAAAATGATGCTCAAAAGGATACCATTGCAAGACTTGAAGTCCTTGTGACCAAAAGAGAAGTTGACCTTGAAAAATTCAAGAATGAATGTGAAAAAGCTGAAAATACTTTTACTAAGTTAAACAAAAGTAAAATGAAAATGGAAGAAGCTTTTTCTATGGGTCAACGTGACAAAATTGGTATAGGTTTTGAAAATAATTTTGTAAAGGAGGGATGTGAGGCTTCTACCTCAAAAAGTGTGAAAAAACAAGCTTTTAAAGAAAAAGTCATTCTGAGTGAGAAGAGACCAAGGAAGAGGCATTACATTTGCCATTACTGCCTAGCTCCTGGTCACATTAGGCCCTTCTGTTACAAACTCAAGGCCGATAAAAATCTGTAATTCAAACCTACAAATGTGTGAGAAGATGTATGCACATCCTAACACACATCCTCTGTCAATCTGAGACCTCTGCAACACAAAAAGAAAACTGTTAAACAGTGGGTGGCCAAATCAATTACCACCTGCAATGTTGTTTACTCTTCTCTCAAAAGTACTGTCTCTGGCTCTTGGTATTTTGATAGTGGGTGCTCTAGGCACATGACTGGAAACCAAGCAGTCCTTCTTGATTATGAAGTGATAAATGGAGGGAAAGTAAATTTTGGTGGAGGTGCTCAAGGAAAGATTGTTGGTAAAGGAACCCTGGATGTTAAGGGTCTCCCAAAATTGTACAATGTGTACCATGTGGAAGGCTTGAAAGCCAACCTAATAAGCATCAGTCAACTGTGTGATGATGACCTATTTGTGAAGTTTGATAAGCACTTGTGTGAAGTGTTTGATAAGGATAATAAATGTGTGTTTACTGGTCCTAGATCTGCTGACAATTTTTACCAATTTGGTGACAATCTTTCTTGCCTAAGCTCAAAAGCTAATGATGTCAATCTGTGGCACCAAAAATTAGGGCATGCTAGCTGTATAACTCTGGAAGAACTTCAAATGTTTGAAGCTATTAAAGACCTCCCTAAACTGAACTTTAAGAACCCTGATGTCTGTGGTTCATGTCAAAAGGGAAAACAAACAAAAGCATCACATAAAAAGGTCCAACAATGCTCCACAACTAGATGTTTGGAGATGATTCACACTGATTTAATAGGACCTATTGAAGTAGAAAGCTTTGGTAGGAAAAAGTATGCCTTTGTGTGTGTTGATGATTATTCCAGGTACACTTGGGTAATGTTCTTAAGAGAAAAGTCAGAAACAATTGGAGAATTCAAGAATTGGTACAAAAGAGTTAGAAATCTTTATGGTCTTAAGACTGTGAGAATTAGGTCTGACCATGGCACTGAATATGAGAATCAAATGTTCACCAATTTTTGCAATTCTAAGGGAATCACTCATGAATTTTCTGCACCAATCACCCCACAGCAAAATGGAATTGCTGAAAGAAAGAATAGAACCTTGCAAGAAATGGCTAGGGTCATGCTAAGTTCAAAGAACTTGTCCAAGAAATTTTGGACAGAAGCTTTAAACACTGCTTGCCACATTGACAATAGGGTGTTCCTAAGGATTGCAGACTGCCACCCCATATCAAATCCTCCTTCGAAAGAAACCAACTCGTGAAATATTTTCATGTGTTTGGATGTGTTTGTTATATTCTCAATGATAGAGAATACCTGTCCAAGTTTGATTCAAAAAGTGACAAAGCAATTTTCATGGGCTATTCCACAAACAGTAGAGCTTACAGAGTTTTTAATCTCAAAATTAAAACCATTATGGAATCTGCTAATGTTAAATTTGATGACTCACTTGATCTTAACCTCAAGACTGCTGAGGATGATGTTTCAAAGTTGCTTGCCTTGACTCGGAAGGATGAAGAAACAGTCTTTGAAAAATCAAAAGAAGCTTCCAAAGTCCGATAAAAATGTTGAACCTGCTAAGGATGTAACCAAGGATGTGGACACATCTGCCTCCACATCTGAACCCACATCTGCTCCCACATCCAATCAAACTCCTGTAACCAGGACGCTTCCGATTCTCGATCAGATGATGCTCCGTGAAGGTAATGTGAATGGGTGTGTGGATAGGTCAACGGATATCCCTTCTAAAATCCAGAAAAACCACCCCACTTCACAAGTTGTGGGAGATGTGCATGCTCAAGTGAGAACTAGACAAAGGGACAAAGTTGATTATAGAAAGATGGTGGTTTATGGAGTTGCTCCTCGCATACTCCCAGGTAAGTTTCGTTGTTTTGTTTCAAAAATTGAACCTAAGAATGTTACCTTGAAGCATTGAAAGATCTTGTTGGATTATGGCTATGCAAGATGAATTAATTCAATTTGAAAAGAATGAGGTATGGACTCTTGTCCCTAGACCCTCACATGGTAATGTCATAGGAACCAAATGGATTTTCAAGAACAAAACTGATGAGCAAGGTGTGATAACTAGAAATAAAGCTAGGTTAGTTGCTCAAGGTTATACTCAAATTGAGGGAATTGATTTTGAGGAGACATTTGCTCCTGTTGCAAGAATTGAGTCCATTAGGCTTTTGCTAGCCATTGCTTGTTACCTCAAGATTACTCTTCATCAAATGGATGTTAAGAGTGCTTTTCTAAATGAGATATTAAATGAGGAAGCCTATGTTGAACAACCTAAAGGCTTTGTGGACTCCAAATATCCTAATCATGTGTATAGTCAAGAAAGCTCTCAGTATGGGCTAAAGCAAGCCCTCAGAGCTTGGTATGGTAGATTGACTGACCATTTGCTTCAACTAGGATTCAAGAGAGGTGAGGTTGACAAAACCTTGTTTGTAAGGAGAAATAAGAAGGAGATTCTTGTGGCACAAATCTATGTAGATGACATTGTATTTGGATCAAATTCTGATCCAATGCTAGCTGAATTTGTGGATAGCATGACTTCCACATTTGAGATGAGTATGGTAGGTGAGTTGAACTTTTTCTTAGGCTTACATATTAAGCAATTCAAAGATGGTATGTTCATTTCACAGTCTAAGTATGCCAAGAATCTTGTGAAAAAGTTTGAGCTTGAACACTCTTCACATCAAAGAACCCCAATGGGATCTTCCCAAAAGCTAAGTCATGATTCTGATGGTGAGAGTGTTGATCAAACTCTTTATAGAAGCATGATAGGAAGTCTGTTTTACCTCACTGCAAGTAGACCTGATATTATGTATAGTGTGTGTCTCTGTGCTAGATACCAAGCCAACCCTAAAGTATCCCATCTTAAAGCCAAGAATCCTGTCCATGTTATCTTTTGATGACTTGGTATAACCTTCCTAGGTATCTCACAGTGGGTGCTAAAAGAAAAAAAATATATATATATGTGAGAAACAGCTGCTTCACCCTTAGTATGAAGCCATACCATTGTGATCAAGTGATTTTCATAAGAAAACTTGAAGTCAAAACTTGATAAGATCATTGGAAAAAAAGGCTATCTTTGGGATCAAGTAAAGTGAAAGCTACTCACATTGCAAAAATCCACATCAAAAAATTGGTGGATGCATCCTAGAGGCTGTGCAGATTGGATTATTGCTCATTGACTTTTTGTGATCTAAATGTGTCCCAATATGTGACTCACATCCTATGCCACATCTATAAGCTGAGAATATTTCCTTCACCTGTGTGTTTGCATCATGCTAGGCATATTGCATTTTTTAGGACATATAGGAGCTTTGTAAATATACAAGTTAATTAATTTTCTTTCCTAGTTCATTCTTTGATTATATAGGTTTTTGATCTCCAATATCTTTCATGAAAGAAAAAGGTGTGTATCAATCCTTGGTTGAAAAGGTTGAAAAAATCTTTTGGGATTCTGTTTTAAATAAAGATATGCCGAAGTAATTTTTGTTTTCATAAAAATCTTACAAAATCTTGATTTATTTTGATCCCCTATTTTCTTGGAAGGTGCTTGTGTGTGGTAACCTCAAATGTTTCTAGCCGTTGGAGGACTCCTAAGGATTTTGAGGTATGTTAAACCTTTTTGAAGAAGGATTCCTAATTCTATTTGGAAAGGGGGAGCTGTGAGTATTTAATATACCTCACATCCGTCCCATCCCCCATAAACCTTGACAAAACCCTTTGTTCTTCCTTCTCTTTGCACACAATCTCACACCATAGCATTAATTTCTCTTTGCACTGTTCAACAAAACCCAATTCCTCTGTTAAATGGCCGAGCATTCAAACATTCAAGAGGAAGACATTCTTGATATCGCCCCAATTTCAATAGCTAAAGGCGAGGATTCCGTTCTCTTAAACCCTGTAATTTCAAAGTTTCTTGCAGAATTCTCATCTCCATCACCTTCATCTGATCCTACAATGGAAGCTACTGCTCCTAAATCCCCCACATTGGATCCTTCCTCCGAAAACCCTAAAGCTCCACCCTCTCCGGTGATCCCACCATCGGATGTCGCTCCTGTCTCCATCGTGAAGAACCGTCTTCAACTAAGAAGAGGAAGCTGTCTCAAGTCAAACCCCAAAGCCTGCTGCAACGCCGTGCCCCATCGTGCTCTTCGTCGCTCCGGTAGGGTTCGCAAGCCGTCGAGAATCCGACAAAGCCAAGAATCTAAAGAAACCTGGCGGGAAACCCTCATCAGCCATTGTTCTAGAAGAAGAAGAAGAAGAAGAGGTAATAATTCCTCTTGTTAGGACTAGGGCTAAATCATCAATTCCTCCTCCCTCTGTTATTGATCCTGTCCCTGTTGTTACACCTTCTGAGAATGTTCCCCCTGTTGAATCTGTTATTCATGTTCTTACTCCCCATGTTGATCCTTTTATCTCTATTGAGACTGTTCCCCATGCAGAGTCTGTTGATCCTTTTGTGTCATCACCCTCTCCCACATTATCATCTGATCCCATTATCCCTGTTACCACCCCTTGTGTTGAGGTTTCACCTCATATGGATAATGTGTCTGCCCCTGTTATAGATTCCTCTGCCACTGTAGTTGCTAGTCCTGTTGAGGATCTTATTTCTTTTGATGATGAAGTACCCTTAGCTAATATCCTAATGGATTTGAGGGGAAAGAAAAAGGTGGCTGAGACTGATTTAGAGCCAATTGAAGATGAATCTAGTTCAAGTTCAGATAGTGATGATACTGCTTCGGATGAGAACTACAAGCTAGGAAGAGAAGAGCTTGATCAAGAGAAAGAAGACCAAGAATTAGACTCCTCTGATGCTGATGACACTGAGATTGAACCCATCAATGTTCCATTCCCTGTGAAGGATGTGTCTAAGGATGTGCCCACATCTAGACGCACATCTACTCGAAAGAAAGCTGAACAGGGTATGTCATCTACTGTTTCTGTTATCTCTTCCCCTAAACCCTTTTCCAAAAAGTTTTTAACCAAAAAGGCATCTGATAGGTTTGCCTTAATTTCTTCCAAAGCCTTTGTTGTAGAAATGAAAAGGGATAGGGAAACTTTTAATAAGCTTGGGATGGACAAATTCTTTGAGGAAAGAGGGTTATTCTTAACTGTGGACCATCCTCTTCCTTTCTATCCTAAAATGATTTATGAGTTTTATGCCAATCTGCCTAAGGGATTAGATAAAAACTACTCCTCTCCTCCCACTGTCTATGTTAGAGGAGTGTTTGTCCCTTTTACCCCTTCTGTCATCAATGATTTGCTTGGGTTGAATGATTATTTGGATGAATTGGTTTCTATTGAGGATGATGAACTTGTGTCTGCCATTACACATGGCAAAGTAACCTCTTGGCCTGTGAAGCCTAAGGATTTAGGAAGTGGATCTTTATCTTCCCTTTACTGTTTTCTTCACTCCATCCTTGTTGCCAATCTTTGCCCCTCCAATAACAAAACCTCAGTTACTAGGGTGCAAGCCTTGCTTCTTTGTAGATTGGGAATTAAGAAGCACATTAATTTTGGTGACTTTATCTTTAGAAAGATTTGTGATTATGGAGAGTCTCCATCAAAGAAATGGTCTTTACCATATCCTTCCTTGATCTTCCAAATCCTAATTGCCAATGGAGTAAAACCTGAGAAAGGAGAAGAAATTGTTGAAAATTTTGCTCTCTTTAAGGAATCTAAGACCCTGCTTGACCCTAAGCAAAGACATGTGGATCTTCCTTTGGGTACAGTTCCTGAGATTGGTATGGAAGATGTGGACACATCTGGTGTCACATCTGAAGAGAATTTTGTTGCTCAGATGAAGGACTTAGATGCTGCAATTGTAGAAGCTGAAGCTCAAGCTCAAGCCTCCATTGCCCATGCCAACAATCTGAAAGCTCTTAGGGATAATCTCCTTAGATGGCATGCTAAACTTTCTTGTCAAAAAGGGGGAGAATCTAGTTCTAATGCTGCTGTTAATGCTGCTGCTGCTAAAGCTATGGCTGGTTTTAAGTGGAGACATTTTGATCTGTGATTTAGGGGGAGAAATGTTTTTTGGTTACTTTGTTTTGATGGTTGTTAAAAACAATTTATAATTCTCTGTTTTTAGTTTGTTAGTTTCTAAACAATGGTTTGTAATAGTTTAATTAGGACATGGCTGAATGGTTTTTGCTTTTGCTTAATGAACTGCTGGTTTTCTGTTCTAATTCTTGTTTTGCAGTTTTTATGTGTGGATGTGTATACACATCTGGACACACATCCATTCAGGGGGAGTTATGTTTTTCTATATTCTGTGGTCATGATAATGTGATTGTTATAAATCTTTGGTTTTGACCAGAAAGTCCAAAATAGGGGGAGATTGAAAGCGTGAGTTTTTTAGGGAACTACTTGTTTCCTTATTTAATTTGACTTCTATTATGGTAAGAAGATTTTGAGACTTTCATGGAGATTTATAAGTATTCTACTTTGACTAGGAATTGTAAATATAGTAAATATCTTTTATTTATGTACATAGTTTTATATTAGGACTAACCTACTAATATTTGATTTCCTTGTGAGTGTGTTTTATGTTTTCATATAGGAAAAGGATTCTCACAAAGGAAGAGGTCGATTGCATGAAGATCTTCTCAATGGTGCACTATAAATACAAGACATTCAGCACATGAGAAGCTACGAATTTTAGAGAGAAAAATACACATACTTCATAGCATTCAACCGTGTTGATTTTAGGTTGTGAGCTTACATCCGTAACTCACATCTAGGTTTTCATAAAGTTCTCTTGTTTTACTTCTGATTGAATAAGTCCTACTTGGGAAAGGGGAGTTGTTCATATCGTAGAAGGTGATTAGAACTTGTTTAGTATTTTCATATTTTAGTTTTTCACTTATTTGTTTTTGTAAGAAACAAAAGTTTTTATAGTGAAAAGTTTTTGGGCGTAAGCCTAGTTTGCTGATCACATTGATCAGTAAGCGTATATAACTTTTGAGTTATTGCATTTAATTTGCTTTTAATTACTTTATTCCGCTGCATTATCTGTGGATGTGTGGACAGTTGTGAGACACATCTGTACTCACATTCTTTGCCTATTGCGTGATCTAAGTTTCCTAGCTACACGAAACTTTCAGTTGCAATCTGAATCGTAGTTTGAAATTTAGTCTAAATCATGGTATGAATCACGGTCTGTACCGCGGTTTGAAACACATAATTGAATCGTGGTTAGAACCAAACCGAACCAAACCAAACTATATCAGTTTGATTTAATTCGGTTTGAATTTTTTCATGGTTTGATTTGGTTTGAAAATTTTACATACCGATAACTAGTGATTCGATATATAAATTTCTCCAAATCGAACCATTTACGCCCTAGTTATATGAATCAATTCCCTCCCAAAAGTGCAGCCAGCCCTAGTTATATGAATCAATTCCCTCCCAAAAGTGCAGCCATATCCCTTCTTCAAACAAAATCCCACACTCCCAATAAACTATTCTGTCCCAAAAAGATAGTTATATTTTTTTATTTGTTAACTTGAAAATCAATTTCAAGAAATAATCATGTTAATTTTAATTATTCTAATTTTAAAATATAATATTGATATACTGTTGTAAATACTATTAATAAAGAATTTAAATTTTTTTAAGAATAGATAAATTAACTTAAAATTATTATTCAAAATTGATTCAAATTAACAACAATAAAAATGACACTATCTTTTCGAAATAAATGGATTAGTCACTTAACTTTTAATTTTTGTGGAATAATCAAATTAGAACCAACCTTTGACATTTCCTCATCGACTGTTGTAGTCATTTTCTTGATTAACGTTCGGAACAATACAGCAAAAGGTAGATACATCGTCAGACCTAATATGGTGCGTAAATTCGCACTTGAACATGTTTGACCAGTATTTATCAACCAGGTCCCTATTTTGAATAGAGCAAGTCTCCCATGAGAACAAGGGGATCCGTCTCATGCTAGGGATGGCCAAACCGGACCGGAACCGGACCGGAACCGGCCGGGACCGGAACCGGCCAGAAAGCCGGGACCGCCATGAGCAGGGGAGAAAACCGGGGCAGAATCCGGAACCGGTTTGGAGGCGGGCGGTTAAGGTTCACCAAAATGGTGAACCGGACCGGAAAAAGCCCGGAACCGGACGAAAATTTGTTGTTTTTCAATAGAACCGGCCCGGAACCGGACCGGAAAAGCCCGGAACCGGACCAAAACCGTGAGAAAACCGGAACCGGATAACCGGAACCGTGAGAAAAGCGGGCCGGTTAAGGTTCACCTCCTCGCCGAACCGGAATCGGCGGTTCAAGGCCCGGAATCGGAACCGGACCGGATTTGGTCATCCCTATCTCATGCATGAGACGGGTCGACCCATGACCCATGGGCATAACCGCCCAAACCAATCATTCCTAGTCCACGCCAAAATTCATTCCAGCCAAAGCAATTTGAGGCCTTCTTCGTATTTTTAATTGGTCTTTATTTATTTCCTAGGCCTCTCATATTTTTTTTAGGCCCAATTTTTTTATTTTATTTTTTTTTTGTTTTTTGCTTTTTTTTTTTTAGTTTTTATATTATTATTTTTTAGTTTTTATATTATTTTTTCGGCTTTTCAGTGGATTAGAAAAAGTAATAGTTACCATCTCTTAATGTAATGACTGAATGTATTATTACTTTAAGTCATTGATAATGTAATACTTAAAAAAAAATATACTATTACTTCACAAAGTGTAGTACTATTACTTATAGCAATACCAACTATTACTTAAACAAATGAGAAGTATTACTCAAAATGAAAACAGTTCCTAAAACTATTACTCCTATTAGTTAAAAAAAAATAACACTATTACTTCACAAAGTGTAGTACTATTACTTATAGCAATACCAACTATTACTTAAACAAATGAGAAGTATTACTCAAAATGAAAACAGTTCCTTAAACTATTATTAGTTAAAAAAAATAAATAACACTATTATTTCACAAAGTGTAGTACTATTACTTATAGCAATACAAACTATTACTTAAACAAATGAGAAGTATTACTCAAAATGAAAACAGTTTCTAAAACTATTAGTATTAGTTAAAAAAAAAAAAATAACACTATTACTTCACAAAGTGTAGTACTATTACTTATAGCAATACCAACTATTACTTAAACAAATGAGAATTATTACTCAAAACGAAATCAAAATGAAAACAGTTCCTTCCCTCATCTCTCACACACAGATCTCATCTCTCTCTCCTCTTCATCTTCTTCCTTGTCTTCTCCTCCCTCCATTAAACACCACTCTTCTTCTCTCTCCAACCCAGAATTCGGCCCTCACCCCCCTACTTTCTCTCTCTACCCGAAAACCCACATATTACAACCATTAAACCACGAATTTAACCTACCCACCTCCTTCTCCATCAATCCCGACCTCATACCCACCACATTCAGCCTTCAATTTCATCCATTGTTGTCGAGGAGAGAGGAGGGAAACTTTGTTCTCTCTGTAATTTGCGTTTAGAGAGAGAGACCCTCCCTTTGCGTTTAGTGAGAGAAAGCGGCTAGAGAGAGAATCTGAGTAGTGAGAGTTGTTGTGGTTGGGAAATTGGTGATGGCGTTGGCTTTGGGTCGCCGGTGTGTAGGTTGAAGGTAGGATTTGCCGGAGAAAGACGATTGGGGAGGGGATCCCTGTTATTGCGTATAGAGAGAGAGTGATGAGAGAGAGTGGTGCGTGGGTATTCTTGGGCGGGTTGGGCGGGTCATGGTCATGAATCCGACCCGTCTCATGAATGAGACGGGTATTGTTGTTCTCACATGAGTTTTTGTCTTTTGAATATCATTTTAAATTAAAATAAACTTGAATTTGGGAATTAAATAAAGAAATGTGGCTGCTCCTAAACGTTGGAAGAGGTATGATTAAAAAATTATGTATTTTCATGATGGATCTGATTAGCGCCACTTTTATTCAAGTAGATGGATACTGCGAAGAAGTTTCCTGTTGATTATTAAATCTTATTAAAGTTGGACATTTAAAGCATTAAAAATGATACTTTCCTTTTTCAAAATTAATAATCATTTTAAAAAAAAAAATTGCTTTTGATCAAAAAAAAAAAATTAAATGATTTTTGGATAGAAGTAGTGTTAGAAACATTATCTCATATCGGGAATTGATAAACTTTGTATATAACAAAAAAAGATCATCGATCACTTTTGATTAATACCAATTGATTTTAAAGGAAAACCTTATACTTTAAAATGGTATTAAAGCAGGTCAGTTACACATGAATAACTTACGGCCAACGATGTTACTATTTGTCACCCGATTAGTGGGTCCACGAGACCAGTGGCGGATCTACATCAAATGCTTTGGTGTTGCTTGTCCTTTACTAAAAAAAAAAAAATTGGCGCAAAACTTGAACGGAATAATCTGTGATGGGCCGAGCCCAACGTTTACTACGAGCCCGGGGGCCCAATAGGCCCACCAAGAGACCAACTACAAAGAATCAGATCAAGGCCTTGGGCCATGGCCCGTCTAACACTGGTTGGTCGTCGTCGCCGGCGAGCGACCGAGCCCATCCAAACGACGAGCCATCGGATCCCGGTAATGGGGAGGCTAACTCCCGGCCGTCGTCACACCAATTGGTGACCGTCCTTGGCCCGAGACGAATCTTCCTTCGACCCCAACCGGCACTCATCCAAGAAGAGTAGCGTCGTCATTGAACGGCTCGTCGTCATTGAGCGACTCGTCGTCATTGAACGGCCAACTCTCTCTCTCGACGAGTCATATCTCGAGAGACGACCAAGGCGTACGGCTCGGATCGTCTCCTCTATTAAGCTTCCTCAATGAAGCTTAGTTAATTAGCTAATTTGGGATAATGACGGACCTGTGCGGTGCCTCGTTATATGTGCAATCATGCATTCGGTAATAACTACAAAAGGTACGAGAGGTTGACTTTCCCTTATAAGGCAAACTACTTATCGGATGTCGGGTGTTGCTGTCCTTACATAGACGGACCAATGCGGTGCGACACGTGTACACCTAGGAGATGGAGCTGATCCTACTACCGGCATCAATCCAATCCAGCGGTTACAGTAAAAACCCTAATACCACCTTTCCTACTATAAATAAGAGAGTAATAACGTGGAACAAGGTAATGCTTTTACTGCACATTTCCATACTCACGCACTTCTAATATTTTACACCATATTTCCGGACCATAATCTTACTCTCACGCCAGAGGGGCTTGCCGAAGACCCCTACAGTTTCACCCTTTATTTCTTGTCTTTGCGATCCGAGTCGGCCAATCATTTTCAGACACAAGAATCGAGCTTGGCACGCTTTCCGCGCGATCGATTGGTTCCATTGTAGGAAACGTGTTAGTGATCTTCAGCTACGTAAATACAGCCGGAGCAGCTTTGGAAAAATGGTGTCCGATGGTCATCTGACCAGTAAATCAACCTAGGAGATGAGGGCGTACCACCTCGTGAAAATCCTAGACCACCCTCACCACCTGCAGGAACCCTAACCTGGGGTTACCAGGTCACAGAGGATGGTTGATGGTACAGGTCTTCAAGCAACTAGAAGAAGAGAAAAGGGGCTCGCCGCCGAGCGCCGGAGGAGGCCCCCACTAGAAAGGAGGCACTGAGGCCGCAAGGTATACAGTGAGGTCCCTTTCTAACCCCTAATCTCGACAGAGCAGCTTTCCTCATCGAGAGAGCTAACGCCTCAGGAGTTCTTGCAATCCGGGACGAGCTAATCCATATGGCCGCTCCTCAAGCTCCCTGTGCATCACATCAAACAATCTCGTCGGGAAGAAGGAGAAGGAACCAGAGAGAAAATGTCGCTCGTCGTGAAGGGACTCTGCTGGAAACGAGCAAGTTGTCCCCGCTTGATCTGGGGAGCACATCAATGAAAGACGGAGCCAAGGTGCCCGTCACAGCGGCCGATTTAGCCGAGGTAGCCGAGCCTCACAGGCGCTCGTCGCGAAAATCTCGAAGCCGCCAGAATCAAGTCGTCAGGGTCGTCTGCTGCACTCCGTCATTAAGAAATGAACGGCGCGAGCCGTAGAGAAAGAACTCGATCTCCACGTCATATGCGAACGAGAGGCTTCCGTATCTTATAGGTCGTCTCCACCTCCCGGCCATAGGGAACGATCCATCTCACGACGCGGCTCGCTCCCACCGAGAGGCACTGCCTAATACCGTTACCTGGGGCCCCAGCCAAGATAGGATCCCCAGTGGCCCGGGCAGAGAGGTAGACATGAGAGAATTTTTGAGGTTGAAACGTCAAGTGGAAGAGTTGAGGAACAAGAAGAACAAAGGGGATAGCGACGACTCTGATGACGACGGCGGCACTATGAATCCCCTTGCTCCCTGGATGTTGGAAACTGGACCCCCGGAACCGGGCTTTAAACTACCTGACCTTAAGCAATACGACGGCTCTACTAGTGCCATGGATCACATACTACACCTTGAGGCACAGATGTACGTGGGTGGCGAAAGCTTAGGCCACGACGACGTCGTGTGCAAGGCTCTGTGCACGTTGGTCGACTCTGCTTTAAGGTGGTTTAGAGGCTTACCAAAGGGGAGTATTGAATCTTGGAAACAGATGAGGAAGAAGTTTTTAGGAAGGTTTGCTACGGCGGGAGAGCGTCGTAAGACAGTCAACGACCTCAGCAACATATCCCAGGGAACTACCGAAAGCTCAATGAACTATTTCAAGAGGTTTAAGAAGTTGGTAGATCAAATTGATGAGGATCTAACCGATAGAGAAATAATAAATTGCTTCAGACACGGCGTCCTTTCCTCTACCCTGGACTACGAGCTCCAAGTCCACCCGGCCAAGTCTCGCAAAGACCTCTATGCCAAGGCGTACGCCGTCGCCGAGGCCGAAGAAAGAAAGTTACAAAGAGAGGGAAAGTCTGTGGACGAGGCTGAGGCAACGAAGTCCAAAAAGGATAAGGGCGGAGAAAAAGGAAAGAACAAGGCGAAAGCGGAAAAAGTTCCAGAGTCGTACACTCCACTCACCGTTTCCAGAACAGAAATTTTGAGCAACGTTGATTTCGGACCGGCACCGAAGATGAACCCTAACGGGAAGGGAAAGAAGAACATGAACAAGTATTGTGAATACCACAGGGACAAGGGGCACGACACCGAAGAATGTTTTAGTTTGAAAAAGATCATTCAAAGATGGATAGACGCCAGAGGCACCGGAGGAATATGTAGGAAGGACCATCAGCCGCCACAACCGCACTACTAACGACGAAGCGCCCCAGGAACCCAAGAATGGTCCCGCGATCTCTCGAGGAGACGAGTAAGAACCAGATTAAGAGCGCCATCTATCATTTAAAGAAGGCCCCGCACGTCCCCGTAAAGCGAAGTTCCAAACGACGTCATAAGTTTCTTTCCCTACGAGCCTTCAAACCCAGCCACTAGCTCGTCAACAAACCTTAGTCATACCCGGTTTCATTGATAATTGTGAGTCACGGAGAATCTTGATTGATACGGGAGCGACGAGGATATCTTATTTTACAATGTCTACCAACGAATGGGTCTACCGACGGTCGCCTAAGTCCATACTTAGGTCGTCTAGAGGATTCACCAATCATCGGGTAGATGCGAAAGGCCAAATTAGCCTCTCGGCCGATATCGGAGAACACCCCTCGAGAACAATCAAGACCGTAACCTTCATTGTGATCGACGTCGTCGGTGATTATCATGCCATCCTTGGCCCGGCCGGGTCGATCGGCTTTGGGGATCGTCGCCTCAGTTCCCCACCAACGAGTTAAATTTCCTTCACGTGTCTTGGGAGTCGGATGCGTGTTAGGGACGGCCCCGAGAATTCCCGGAGCACGTGCTAAAGGCGAAACGGACTATCGAAATCGACGACCCAAATCACAATGTGAAGCTCTCAAAAATCCATCAAAAACGACGACCTCGTACGCCAATGTCTCAACGATCCAAATGCGTCGAAGATCCGAGAAATTTTGGACAAGGTATTCTTGAACGACAAAGGCTGCGGAAGCCTGACCTTTGGCCGCCCAAGAATCGGGGGCCGGCTGGACAAGCTGATTGACGACGAGGTTCCGGATCTGACACCAGAAGCGAGAAGAAAAATTAAGGAGATCGTCATTGAGTCCATGGATTTTAGGGACGACGCCCCCGAGATGAAGCCAGCAGACGAGCTACTCGAACTAGTCATCCACCGGAGTATCCCGAAGCGAGAAAATAAAGCGGGGTCTCGGTTGTGCGGCGAGGAGAGGGAAGAGATAATCTCCTACTCAAACAAAACCTCGACGTTTTCGCTTGGAGGGTAGAAAGATATGAAAGGCATTAGAGAAGACGTGGCGGTTCACGGGCTTGGGGTGAATCCTACTATGAAATTCAAGGAACAGAGGTGTCGTGTTTTTCAGGCGAAAAGGAGATTGCCATAAAGCAAGAGATCGAGAAATTGCTAAGTCTTTGGAATCATTGTGAGCTTTGGGTTCACAACGCTAGCAATGTGGTTCTTGTGAAGAAACCTAATGGGAAGTGGAGATTGTGCGTTGACTTTCTTGATTCGAACATGGCGTGTCCCAAGGACGCTTATCCCCTGCCAAGAATTGATAAGCTCGTCGATCTCCCGTAGCCGGCCATACTACTCTAAGCTTTCTTGATGCCTACTCGGCTATCACCAAATCAAGATGGTCAAGAGGACATTCCGAAACAAACTTTTCAAGCGGCGGGGAACTTACGTTTACACGAAGATGCCTTTTGGGCTCAAAAACGCCGGGGCCACGTACGAAAGGATGATAAATAAGTGTAGTTCAAGGACCAGATCGGCGACAACTGGAGGCGTACGTTGATGATATGGTCGTCAAATCAAAAAGAGGAAGCACGTCGATGACCTAGGAACAAACATTCACCCAACCTACGAGCCACGACGCATGGTCCTCAATCCGGCCAAATGCGTTTTCGGAGTTGCTGCGGGCAAGTTCTTGGGGTTTATGCTATCTCAACGGGGGATTGAAGCCAATCCTGAGAAAATCAAGGCTTTGATGGATATGGCCGAGCCTACGAACATCAAAGAAGTTCAGCGCCTAAATGGACGAGTAGCGGCCTTAGGTCGCTTTATCGCCAAGTCTGCTGAGAAATCACTCCCGTTTTTTAA
Source organism: Adenophora triphylla var. japonica (assembly GCA_022495995.1). Classification (NCBI taxonomy): domain Eukaryota; kingdom Viridiplantae; phylum Streptophyta; class Magnoliopsida; order Asterales; family Campanulaceae; genus Adenophora; species Adenophora triphylla. The sequence continues at coordinate 88,960 of JAFEMH010000912.1, forward strand.
AGCTCTCCGAGGTGCAAAGGACTTCCAATGGACGGACGAGTGTTCCCAGTCATTCAAACAGTTAAAAGAATATCTCGGCTCCCCACCACTCCTCCAGAGCCCCGTAGCAGGGGAGAACCTTTATGTTTATCTCTCGGCGAGTGATAAGGCTGTCGCCGCCGTATTGGTAAGGGAGGAGGGAGGAACACAAAGGCCGGTTTTTTACGTCAGCAAAGCCTTGTCAAATGTGGAAACCCGTTACTTTAACGCGGAAAAGATTGCTTACGCTCTCGTCATTACAGCACGAAAGCTACGAGCATACTTCTCCGCTCATCCCATCGTCGTATATACAAATGCCCCACTGCGCAAAATCCTGCACCGTCCTGAAAGCTCCGGTCGTCTTCTCAACTGGAGTATTGAGCTGACTGAGTTCGACATAGAGTATAGGACGAGGAAGACCCTACAAGCTCAATCATTGGCAGACTTCCTGATTGAAACATCATTCACCATCGACGACGATCAAAGGAAGTCGCAACCATCGAGCAAGGGAAAGGAGGTCGCTGAACGGCAAGCGGAGTTAGTTTTGCCCGTAGGATGTTGGAAAATCTTTTCCGACGGGTCAGCCACCAAGAAGCTGAGCGGAGCAGGGATCGTTCTTGTTGAGCCAGAAAGCGGGACAGTTTTTGAAGAGGTTCTGAGGTTCCAGTTTCAAGCATCAAACAACCAGGCCGAGTACGAGGCACTCATAGCAGCCATTGAATATGCAAAGTGTTTTGGAGCCACAAAAATTGCAGCTTATTGTGATTCTCAATTGATCGTGAGCCAAGTGAGAGGAGATTATCAGGTCGTCGATTCCACCCTACAGAAGTACCACCTGTTGGTCGGAGAATTGATACAAGATTTAGAGTTTTGGGCCATACAGAGAATCGCTCGAGAAAACAACGAGCACGCCGACCTACTTTCAAAGCTAGCTACGGACCCGACTCCCCGAGGGACGAGCATGGCCATCACTTGGCCTATTTGGACCAGCCAGCTTATGAACGGGTAAAGATCCTTTGCATAGGAGACGGCCCAAAATGTTGGATCGACGAACTAAAGGCGTTCATTGAACGGGAGGAATTGCCAACGGACGAGGTCTCGGCAAGACAAGGAAAGAGGAAGTCAGCCAGATTTACGGTCGTCGAAGGAGAGCTACGAGACGATCCATTACCCGGCCGTTGTTAAAGTGCGTTCATCCTGACAAGGTCGTTCGATTCTTTGTTCGAAGTGCATCAAGGAGAATGTGGAGGCCACCACAGGGCCCGTACACTTTGGGCGATAAAATCATAACCGTGGGATACTACGGCCCCACCTTCGTGAAGACGCTAAACGGTTTGTGAAAAAGTGTGACACTTGCCAACGTTGCTTCGACCTTCCCAGTCGCCTACAACCGAGCAAACCCCTCGTCTTGGCGCCCGGCCGTTTGATATGTGGGGTGTTGATTTGATCGGGCCTTTTCCGCCGCCTGCGAGGAGGAGTCAAATATGTGATCGTAGCGGTTGACTACTTTTCAAAGTGGGTAGAGGCCAAGGCCTTGAACAAGATTACGTAAAACAACGCCCTAAGCTTCATTCGCGACTCAATGTCATGGTGTCGCTTGGAATCCCAAGGGTGATCGTCTCGAGACAACGGCCTACGGTTTTCAAGAAAATTTGAGCAGGAATTGAGCAGATGGGCGTCAAACACTCCAAGTCGTCCGTCGCCTACCCCCAAGGCAACGGGCAAGCTGAAGCAGCCAATAAACTCGTCTTATCTGCCTTGTGCAAAAATCTGGAAGGAAGAGATACAAGATGGTTGGACGGACTACCCTCAGCTCTCTGGGCTGTCCGCACAACCACCCGGGGGCCTACGGGAAACCCCATTTGCTTTGGGCTTATGGCTCGAAAGCCGTGGCCCCCGCCGAGCTTCAGCTGCCGACGGACCGAGTTGCTCTGTACGAGGTAGAAAAGAACATCCACAACCGACAAGTCGATCTGGACCTCATAGACGAACGGAGATTGGATGCCCAATTAAGGATGGAGAACTACAAAAAGAAAACCAAGGCTTATCACGACAAGAAGGTGAAGAGAAGGTCCTTTAAGGTCGGCGACCATTACGTACTCAAGAAAAGATTGAAGCGACGGGACTCAAAGCCCGTCAAAACAAACTCTCCCCCAATTGGGAAGGACCATACATTGTCACAAGTGTGGTCAGAGAGGGAACCTATCGCCTTGCAAAGCCGAACGGTGAAAGTCTCAAGCATCCATGGCACGCCAACCACCTAATGAAATACTACTTTTGAGGTCGTCGACAACATCCAGCGCCCTTAGGGCACCTACCTTGTGGTTCCTTATGTAATTTTGTGAAATTTAAAGTCATTGGGAAATTGTAAGGGATACCTATAAATCCCAGTAGCTCGTTGTTTACTAAAAAATTATTTATGAAAGATGACCTTTGTTGATTTTCTACTACACAAATTCTAGCACTTTAACCAAGTATAAAGGTTAGACGAAGCCAGACTTCGTCGAATACATCTACTTTAACCAAGTATAAAGGTTAGACGTAGCTAGACTTCGTCGATCGCTATAACGGTATAGATGACTCGTCTATAGAACTTTGTCTACGAACAAAAATCTATTGACCTTCATACTATTCCTACGAGCCATTGAGAAGTTGAGAAAATACAAGTTTGAACAAAGGTCGACCATATTGGGACGACCCACATTCTGGTCGTCACTAACGACGACCAATCATACTTGTCCTCAAACTTACTCGTCCAATAGGTTATCACATGCTATCTATGTTAACACAGATTAACAAACAGAAAACAAAGGCATTAAATAACTTAAACATAAAACAAACATTGTACGACCCCCTCTAAACAAGCGAGGAAACAGGTCAAACTACATTGCGAAAATTAAAAATTGTTTTGAGACAATGTTTGGAACCACCACCAAATAAAATGAAGCATTGTTTAGAAACATTACAAAACACCTCAGGAAAAAATCAATCACCGGGATGCGCACCGCCGCGTTTGATGAAGCCGCATCAGATCCGCCGTCTTCAATGAAATACTTGTAGTATGCGTCGAAGTTGCCCGGACGACAGGAGGAATAGGCCACTCATCTCTTCCCGGCTTTGGCGTCGTCCTCCCTTATGATGAGAAAATCATCATGGCGCATAGGGGACAAGGGGATGGACGGAGCGCGCTTCGTCGTCGTGAGCCTCTTCGGTGCAAAGGTCGGCCAACTTCCAGACGGAGAGAAGATCTTTTATTGCGGGGTCCAGAAGCCGCCTAGCCGTGTGTTTAGCCCGTCTTTCAAGAACCCACTAGCATGAGTAGTGACCATTCAAGGCACTCGTGAGCTTTTCTTGAAGTCGTCTGACGGCGTCACGCCCGGCCCGGCCTAACTCAAGATCACTGGCCAGCTTGCCTTCATCGTTTCAATTTGGGCCGTCGCCTTCGAAGCCGGTTTTCACGTACGCGAAGACCGCTCTGAGAGCACCTTAGAGTCGGCCTCGGCTTTGGTTTTCCCTTCCTTCAAGGCATCTATCTCCTTGAGAAGGTTATCTTTTCATTGACCAAAAGCTCACGGGCAAGAGTGAGCTCCCCAACATTGGTCTCCGCTCTCCTTCGCTTTGCTCACTGGCCCTTATCGCCGACGCGCCTTCATTAGCTCGTCTTGCCTCGAAGCTCCTGGCCTGGCCCGCACACTCCCCTATAACCCGCCGTCATGGCATCCATCATCGACTTGATAGCCGCAACGGTTAAAGTATTAGCACAAGTATAAAGAGACGGAGAAAAAAAAATAAAAAATTACATCTTTAATGCGAAGTACCTCGCTTTGATTAGCCCTAGACGGGCATGAAAGGTTTCGGGAGTAAGGTTGGCATCCTTCATCCTACGGGCCGCCCGACGTCCCGTCCACGCCTTGTCGTAGCCGTCCCCAAAGCAAGAGCGCACTACCATTCCTCTCGCGCATATGGGATCCCAGCTATATGGGAGGCCTTGGCAACGGAGGTCGCCATCTCTTCGCCTCGCCTTGGACAGACCGCCGTGGACGAGCCGGGAGCATCACTTGGAGTTGATGGGTCCGACGCGTTGGGAGGGTCGACGAAATGACTTTTTCTTTTTGGAGGCGCGAGCGCCGCCTCACGGAGCTCGGGGTTTGAATCAGTGCTCTCCACTTCAATACGCTCGGCCTCGTCAGCAATGGCCATCTGAGCCCCAACAGTTTCCGCGCTGGGAGGATCAATCTCCATACCAATTGCCCTCTCGGGTGCATCAACGACGGCCTGACGGCCTCCAGTGTTCAGTCCTTCGACGCCGGGCTCCCTTTCAATCATGGGGATAGCACCAGAAGGGTCCTTGGGAAGTTGCCTCGCTCGTCGTCGCTTCTCTTGACGATCGAGAATAGCACGTGTTGCAGCCCTCTCCTTCTTCTTGGTACCCCGATCGCTAGCTCTGATGGCTCCGTCCATGATCCTTGCTTCAATTCTATCCACGTCCCCTTGGGTAAGTACTGCAAAACAACCAAGGAAAAAGAGATTAGTCTTTACTAACGACGAGACGAACAAAGAGCAAAATTAAAAAGATAGCAGGAGCCCAACCCCCATTCATCTCAAGATTTTCACAACTTTCTTCAAGACGACCAGTCCGTGCCGTCGCACAATTCAAACAAGCTATCTTTAAAAACAAACTCCCGGTGGATCTACCCGCCAGGATAGCGGGCATCCAAATCAATCTGCACTAAAGGATCAGGCCCTATAGACGGCTTGGACATCATGCCAGCCCGGATGTATCTCCATTGTGAGGCCTCTATGTCTTTGTATGAGACCCATCCAAGGTCTAACAAATTATCAATCTTTCCCTTCAGCTCGTCGGCCCACCTGAGCTTGGAAGATACGCCTATCACCGATCGCGGTTGCCCTCTGGGAAAGGAAACTGCCACCCTACTCGGCTTTCCACCAATATCAAGTGGTTCTCCCATCCATACACCTTACTTGGAATATCCAGGAAGAAGTTCCGTGCGTTCCTGATCGAAGACACACCGACGCCGTTTTCCCTTTCGTCGTATTCCGGCCGTCCTATAGTATCGACGGAACACTTTGTTGCATGGCTCGTAGCCAAGAAATCGCATACGATGGCAAACCCTGATAAAATTCCTTCGACGGTGTTGGCGCCGACTTCCACGGGCACACATGCGGAGTCCTCCAGAATTCGCTGATGAAGGGGTCTAAAGGCAGCCTTAGACCGAACTCAAACTGTTTGTAAAAGAAGCCCACCTTCTCCTTACTGGTCACTAAGGAATGGCGACGGGGCTCATACTCTGCCAAGCTGAGATGTTCCAACTTGTAGGTCGAAGCCTGAACCCTAAACGAGCCTCGTAGGCGTCGATCATTTGCTTTCCGACGTCCCGTTTCCCGAGCTCACTTGGGCACGGCCCATCTTCCTCTTGCTCCGCCTCCAAACTCACCGTCGTCTGATCCAACTTGTACAAACGTGCGGTAAGCCTTGACCGTCCTGTTCACCCCTAGCACTTGTGCTCGGCTCGTCGCTTCGGGGCCTACTGCTCAGACGCCCGTCGTGATCCATCTCTACAAAACAAGGGGGTAAAAGAGGGGAATCAGTCCTAACATTCGTAGGCAACGACCTACCTAGTGGCGACCTAGATTCCCCTACAACCAAGGCCCTAATTGAATCACGACGGGACAAGGAATAGCTGGGTTCGATATGGGCGGGCAAGTCGCTCATCGACCCGAAAGGAGTTACCATTGGGTCACCGTCCTCAAAATCCCCTAGATTTCTCCCTCCGGGAACCCCAAGCGGCTCATCCTCAAAGTTAAACTTCTCCAGGATTGATTTAACACTCGTATAAGGGAATTTCCCTCCAAATCCCCTTAGCACACTTATAAACCCTTTGATTCAACCCAAAGCCAAACTTGACACCTCTCTCGAAACCGATGGTTCTTGGTCCCATTTGACTAACCTCTACAAACCCAATGAAAAAACCCGTAAAATGAAGAACGGATGAAGAAATTACTCGTTTCGGGCTTCAAGATGGTTTTTCCGATGAGTTCGCCGTGGTAGATCGAAGAAACTCCTAATCCAAGCCGCCGGATTATCTAACGGTGGTGAAGCCGTGATGCTTAATATCGCCGAAAACGTATACACGGTGGTCGGAAATCGCCTCTCTTATGTTGCTCACCGATCAAAGTTTGGAAAGTTTGAAATGAGGAAAAAGAGGGTTTTTATATTGGGGGAAGATGAACGGTTGATTCCTGGGAAACCAAACTACAGAATGAGTAGGGGCATTAAATACCCTCTGCAACTTCCGAGGCACTTGTCCCATCGTAGGACACGTGGCAATTGATGAAGAGATCTCGCCCGCCCACGTCACCTACGCCGATGTCACCATAATTCAAAATTCAAATTGACGGCCGTGACGGGTGGCTCGGGAGGGAAAATAACAACTCCCGCTCGTCGAGACGACCGCGAGTCGGGGCCACCGAACGGAATAATCGTGATGGGCCGAGCCCAACGTTTACTACGAGCCCTGGGCCCAATAGCCCACCAAGAGACCAACTACAAAGAATCGCATCAAGGCCTGGGCCACGGCCCGTCTAACACTGGGTCGTCGTCGCCACCGAGCGACTGTGCCCATCCAAACGACGAGCCATCGATCGGCAATGGGGAGGCTAACTCCACCCGTCGTCACACCACCGGCGACCGTCCTTCGACCGGACGAATCTTCCTTCGACCCCCAACCGGCACTCATCCAAGAAGAGTAAGCGTCGTCGCCATCAACGGCTCGTCGTCATTGAACGACTCGTCATTGAACGGCCAACTCTCTCTCTCTCGACGAGTCATATCTCAAGCGAGACGACCCAACCGGGCGCATGTACGGCTCCGCATCGTCTCCTCTATTAAGCTTCCTCAACAAGCTTAGTTAATTAGCTAATTTGGGATAATGACAGACTGCGCAGTGCCTCGTTATATGTGCAATCATGCATTCAAGAATAACTACAAAAGGTACAGAGGTTGACTTTCCCTTATAAGGCAAACTACTTATCGAGTATGTCAGTGTTGCAGCTGTCCTTACATAGACGGACCAACGCCGGCGCGACACGTGTACACCTAGGAGATGGAGCCGATCCTACTACCGGCATCAATCCAATCCAATCCGTTCGGTAAAAACCCTAATACCACCTTTCCTACTATAAATAAGAGAGTAATAACGTGGAACAAGGTAATGCTTTTCGCACATTTCCATACTCACGCACTCCGCAATATTTTACACCATATTTCCTGCACCATAATCTTACTCTCACGCCGGAGGAAGCTTCGGAAGACCCCGTGCACAGCTTTCACCCTTTATTTCTTGTCTTTGTGCGGTCCTGAGTCGCCAATCATTTGGGCGGGTTGGGCGGGTCATGGTCATGGGATCCGACCCGCCTCATGAATGAGACGGGTATTGTTGTTTCTACACGAGTTTTGTCTTTTGAATATCATTTGAAATTAAAATAAACTTGAATTTGGAAATTAAATTAAGAAATGTGGCTGCTCCTAAACGTTGGAAGAGGTATGATTAAAAAATTATGTATTTCATGATGGATAGGATTAGCGCCACTTTTATTCAAGTAGATGGATACTGCGAAGAAGTTTCCTGTTGATTATTAAATCTTTTTAAAGTTGGACATTTAAAGCATTAAAAATGATACTTTCCTTTTTCAAAATTAATAATCATTTAAAAAAAAATTGCTTTTGATCAAAAAAAAAAAAAATTTAAATGATTTTTGGATAGAAGTAGTGTTAGAGACATTATCCCATATCAGGAATTGATAAACTTTGTATATAACAAAAAAAGATCATCGATCACTTTTGATTAATACCAATTGATTTTAAAGGGAAACCTTATACTTTAAAATGGTATTAAAGCAGGTCAGTTACACGTGAATAACTTACGGCCAACGATGTTACTATTCGTCACCCGATTAGTGGGTTCACGAGACCAGTGGCGGATCTACATCAAATGCTTTGGTGTTGCTTGTTCTTTACTAAAAAAAAAAAAAATTGGCGCAAAACTAAAATTTAAAATGTTTACATGCATAAGAGATAATAGACTTCACTAGCCACCACTTTATATACATAAATATAATTGGTTTCACTAGACGCGAAACATTTGGTGTTGTCTGTTCTTTAAAATAAGTCAAAACGATGTCGTTTTGCAAAAATAAAAAATAAAAAAAAATTGGGTTGTCTGGACAACACCAGACACTACTGTAGATCCGCCCCGCACGAGACACACTTTATATTTGTTAGATCCATTTTTTCCACAGCACAATAGTGAAAGATATAATGGCAGACCCCAGCAAAGATTTTAGGTGCGAATGAGTCCACGATATATTGAGATTTTTTTTAATTAGAAGAAGAAGGGTGATATCTTACAAGTAAAAAAGCAACCACAAGAAAGATCTAAAGTTGTTGTCCCCATTTGCATAATTGAATCTGAAATTTGACTGATAACAACTTTTGATCAAGAGTAAGGATTCAACTTATGTACAATTTGGACTAAGCAAAATCATGTATAATTTCACCTTAAAGTATACCATTTAAAGTGAGATTCCATCTTAAAATCAATTGATGTCAAGGGAAGTGACCCAGAATTTTTATATGTCATAGACAAGATTTATCAATTCTCAATGTGGAATAATATCTCTAACGGGAACAACCAATAACCATTATCACCATTTCTTCAGCCTCTTTCCTTCAACGAGCTGTCCCTCCGCGCTCACGAAAGATAGATGTCCCTAGCTCGTTCATGTCTCTTTTTATGACCATGCATGATCGAGCTTGATTTGATAAATTGTGGGTCTCACCGAACTCAAAGTCATCTCATTCGTCAATCACAAATGTATGTGAATCGATGTAGCGAATTGTTGTCACTCGCTGAAACGATGTCAAATCTGTTTTCTTCATCCAACTTTCAACTTCTTTCCTCCCGTATTTTTTTTAAAAAAAAACTATATACTATTTATATATACTAGTGAGTAACCCGTCGGTCCCCGACGGGGGATAAAACACTGAGGTAATAGTTAAATGTAAATACAATTCAAAAAATTAATGAGATAATTTTATGTAATATATTATAACTTGTCGAAAACTTCTTTGTACACAACATTTGTAGTCATGTCATCTGACTGTTCATGATTATTACATATAAGCACTTCAAGTCATTTCCTTGTAGTTACTCTAGAAAAAACAACATATAATTGTCCATGACTAAATACTGGTCTTGGAAGAAAAAGGCCAACATGAGCGAGCGACTGACCCTGACTTTTATTTATCGTCATTGCAAAAGAAACGGTCAGTGGGAATTGTCTCCGTTGAAACCTAACCGGAAAATTTGTTGTATCAGAAGGTGACATAATCATCCTCGGTATCAACACCTTCTTACCAACATTCTTTCCGGACAACATTATCGCCTCGACAACGTGCTTACCTATATATATATATTAAAATAACAGTATGTTTTATGTCAAATAATCAAATAATTAATTGTATAAATGTATAATTATATACTAACAAAATTGATTTGCTTACCTATATATATATTAAAAACAAACAAAAATTTTTTATACGATAAACTCAGGAATACAGAAAATTGGTAATTTATACCATTGATCAGAATACTAACGAAACAATAACGATAACAAAATCATACCATTGTTGATGTTAGTTAAAAAAAAATATAATTTTCTTATTCACATATCTAACTGAAAATAGGCTTAGTTGGGAGAGTTAGGTGAGCTACGCTTTAAAGTTCAAAAATTAGCTCTATCATGCCACTTACTAATTGAAATTTTTTGGACATTCATTTTAGGACGGAGGTAGTATTATACATAACAGAACAATGTTCACAAATCAGCAAAAGGAAAATGCCTCGTCGATACTCGACGGGGCATAGTGAAATTAATTAAACTAACGTAATAGTTAGCATTAATTGAACGTTTAATTTATATTTTTATAGTAAAATTAAAAAAAAATGTGCTTCAATCCATTTTAATTTTTAACTAATTTATTGTATAAAATCATCCCCTATAAATTTTAAAAGTTACTAATTGAATTTCAAATGGATGATTGTGATTGGTGAATGATGGAAAGATTGATCAATGATATTGTGCCACTTGGAGTTTTCTAGGAGCTTGAAAAACTTTTGCTGTTATACATAGTAGATTCACAAACTCCTTTTTTTTCGGATTTGTGAGTGACTTCTTTATAATCTCTTTTGGCTTATTTTGATTAGGATTTGTTTTTTATATTTATGTTTGTGTTTATTATTTTGATTTTGATTTTAATTTTAATTTTAATTTTAACTTTAACTTTTATTTTATAAATTTTCATCTTTATTTTGATTTTATTTCTTGCTTTTTTCTATTTCTTGTATGTTTGTGAATGTTTCTTTCACTTTTTAATTATTAGAATATTAATTTTCGATTTTTATTTGCATTTTATTTTTTCGTATGTTTTTATATTGATATTGATTTTCTTTTGTGCATTAGATTTTTTTCTTTCTTAATTATTAAAAAAAAATTCATTTTGCTTTTGCTCTTTTTGTAAGATAATTATTTGTGCTTTAATCCATTTTCATTTTTAACTAATTTATTGTATAAAATCAATTCCTATAAATTTTAAAAGTTACTAATTGAATTTCAAATGGATAATTGTGATTGGTGGATGATGAAAAGATTGGTCAATGATATTGTGCCACTTGGAGTTTTCTATGAGCTTGAATAACTTTTGCTATTATATACTCCCTCCGTCCCAGCCCAGTGTACACTTATTTCCCTTTTGGTCCGTCTCAGCCCAGTGTGAACTACCATAAATGGTATGTTCTTTAATATTTTAATATTTCTTAATCGGCGTGCCTTAATCAATGGTTCACAGTTGGGTGGGACGGAGGGAGTATAATAGATTGTTTGTACAATTTTGAAATTATACATGATTTTGTCGAATCTTGAATCATTTGCACTCTTCCTCCCCTCACCATAAAATAATCCATCGTTTAAAGTAGATGGGTCAATATGTATCACATTTTTATTGGACCCCCAACCATATTTCCTCGATTAATATTAAGTTATGCTGATTAAAAATAAAAATATTCTTTTCATTTTTTACTTTTAGGACATTTTCAAAAATATCAAACTCAATTACTTTAATAATATACTCCCTCATCCTATGTGCCCGTTTGTTTCAACTTATTTTGGATGATTAATGGTTTTTTACTTTAATTAAGTTAAAATTGAAATATTTGTTTTCACTTAAAAGTCATAAGCTAATAAGTAAGGTACAACCTGATTATATTGTGAATAAGCAAAAGCCAAAATGCCATAAAAATGTTGATTTTCACCACTTATCTTATCGATAGAATCCGAGTTCAAATACTACATGCAACTTTGTTTATTTTTTTTCTTCCTTTCATACTTCTTCAATCAATTCAATTATTTAACTTTCTTTTATTTTCTTATTATCACTTAATATTACAAAAACAAATTATTTATTTTTGGGCTCATTTTTGTTTTATATTTTTTAATTTATAAAATAATCATAAAAACATAAATAAATTAACAAAAGAGAAAATATATACAATACATAAATAAAAATTAATTTGTGAGTTCAAACTGTATCATTTATTATATTTCAATAAATTAAATTTTTGTATTTGCTTAATATTTAATTTCAATTTATAAATGTAAATTTTAATTATTATGATTTGAATTATTTCTTTTAGCTTTACTGCTATAGCGAAAAAAAAATCATATTTATTTAATTGCAAATAATATTTGTTCTTGAAAAAAAATCAAAACGAGTATTATATATTAATCCATCAACTATCAATCAATAAATCACTAGCTATCAGCTATAATTTATCAGCCATCAGCTGCAACAAACGAGTTATCAATTAATCATCTATAATTCATTAAGCAACCAGTCATCAGCTATCGGCTATAAATCATCAGTAATCAGTTGCGACAAACGTGCCTTATATAAGATTTTATAATAGTAAAGTATAAGAGAGAATGAGTGTGAGAATTATAATAATTCTTTGTCATTTTATGAAAGTGAAAACTTATATGAGATGCCAAAAATGACAAAAGTGATAACTTACACGGGACGAAGAAAGTAAGTACTTAACAATTCATAATGTTCTTACTATTATATTGCATCGCAAGTTTAAGTGTGAATTAGTCTACAAACTTTAGTTCAGTGGCATGAAACAACCTAAATATTTTAAAAGGTTACTATTCGGGAAAAATGCGATTCTGAATCGAAAGGCGGTCTTTCTGCTACTTCTCATTCGGCATATCAAGAAGCTCGCACTTATGGGGGTATAGTTGGAGGAGTTCTTATTGATCTGTGGGCTTCAATGGCTGACTGCGATAATTTTGAAGATTATTACGATGAAGAAGATGGCTTTCGAAAGGTTAAAGGGAAACGAGGAAAATCTGGATCGAAAGCTAAATCAAAAAACCTCAAGTCTAAAAGGCCTTGGATTCCTAAAAGGCAATTTGATTGACCTTTTATTTTATTTATTTTATTTTTATGGTTTTTCTTCTTATTTGACCTTTTTCTTTTGTGATGATTTTGACTTAATCATCCATCACCTATTTATACCTTTTAATTTTCAATAAAATTTAGGGGGTATTGCCCTTTTCACTAAAAAAAAAAAAAAAAAAATTGGCGTGAAACAAACTTTAGTTCAGTGGCATGAACTTGTTCCTTCCTTTACAAGGTTGCGAATTTGAATTTCCTTCCCTAGTTGTAATTTGATATGTTAGTGTTAAAAAAAAATAAGTTTGAATTAGAACTTGTTGTATGCGCAAATATTTAGTAACACCTAAAACAAAACAAAACAAAAAAAAGGGGAAAACTAGGATATCATTGATTCATTTCCTTAGATTAGAACATTGTAATATGCTAATTAAAAAAAAAACAAATACACCAATAACAAAGGTGAATTACAACCTCTAATAACCATTTTAATAATATTGATATATCAACAAACTTTAATTGATACAAATATTACAATAATATCACTAATTCCTCCACATGGATCAAGCCAAGAAAAAACCAGCTGACCAACAGGTTTACCTTACAAATCTACAAAATCAAATTTTTAAAAATAAAATAAAATTAAAAAATAATGGAGTCCTCAAACTTCCAACTAATTACTACTAGGATAACTAATTAGCTCTGCAATTGCCAAAAACTCCATTGCAGTAGCCATTTTCCCCTAATTTACCCTTGCAACTTTAAAAAACACTAGATAGAACCCCAATCAATCTCATTTGACGGATACTTTTCCAGCTCCGCCATGCACACTTCCCATGCCGTCTCCTCTTCCGTGAACTCAGGAAACGTCAGATCCGACAACGGCGATGACCCACTAGACCCTCCGTCACTCTCAGATACACCCTCTACTTTCACTACCTCTTCTTCCTCCGGCACCGTCTTAGGCTTCTTAACCGACTTTCTAGATCTCGACTTCTTGCCGTCAATACTCTTCCCCTCCGCCAAGCTCTGGCAAATTGCTTCCAGTTTAGAGTCAACGGATGAGTGAAGCGGCTTGTACTCTCCAAAATCGCCGCCGATGTGTGAGCCCTGGTGGCGCAGGTGAGGGAAGTTGAGCCGTGCAAAGTCTCCTCTCAGCTTGTAAGCCGCCTTGTCGTAAGCCAGAGCAGCTTCTTCAGCTGTGTCGAAGGTGCCGAGCCATAGACGGGTACGGTTCTTGGGTAAACGGATCTCGGCGACCCATTTTCCCCAGTGCCTTTGCCTGACGCCTCTGTAAAGCTTGGTGGGCTTCGTAGGAGAACCCACTTGCTTCATCGGAACGGGCTTTAGGCCCAAGAAACTATGCGAGTGCTGATTATGGGCCGGAGCGGCGGCACAATGAGACATCTGCTGTTGGGGGAAGGTAATCTGGGCCTGGATCTGGTGGATCTGTGATTGAGTTAGGTTGTTAAGCCCAATAAATCCTGATTGTTGCTTCATAAGCCCAAACTGATCATGGGCTTGGGCGGAGAACCCTTGCGAAAACAAATGGGTTGTCGAGGTGGAGCAAGCATCCGGGTAGAAGTTATCGGGCTGGGCTAAGAAAGAAGTAGAAGGGGCAGAAGAGTAAGAGAGAGAAAAGTTATCAGAAGGGATGAGAGAGAAAGGGGAAACTGAAGAAGAAGAAGAAGATGGGGAAGCACTTTTGATAAAAGGTTCAAGTGCTTCCATGAGTTCGCCACCCCTAAAAGGGTCAATTGACTGAAAATCTGAACTGCTACTCCACAAATCCATTGCTGTTGCCATTACTACCAAACCTGATATTTACCAAAAATCAAGAAACAGGTACGATAATTGTGATTCTTTTAACCTAAAAAAAAACCCAGAAAAATAGATGGATCTGAAAATGGTTTTCTTCTTTTAAAATAATCAAAGAAACCCTTTATCAATCCTGACAAAAAATTAAATAAAAATCAACCTCGAGGGACAAAAAACAAGCCCTGAACGGTGATTTGAAGAGAAAAATAAAGCAAATTTACAGGAAAATATTTATAAAAAAAATAATTAATTAAAAAGAGATGGATCTCTATTCTGAAAACACCTGGGTGGTTCTCGATTTTGTGATGTGTTTAAAACCTGCAAAAAATTTAGAAAATTCCTCACACAAACAAAATCAAGAAATAATATTTAACACAGATGAATTACAGAAAGGGATACACAGAAGCGGGAATTACAGAAAGGGGAATTGAAAAACGCGTAAGAAAAATTTGTAGGTGAGTGCTTTGTGTGTGCTTTGTGTTGAATTTTGGTGGCTTTGTGGATGGGCTGTTTTTATAGTGGCTTTGAGCCCATTGGTTTAACTCTTAACTCAACTTCAACCTCTTTTTCTAACTATGGTTACTTCTTTTTAGGTGTTTACCGGTTCAGGCTGTTTAAGATTTGTCTGTTTATGACGTAAGCTTTCGTCATGGAATGAAGGATGACTAATTAGGGAGTGACACGTGTAACTGACAGATGCCCTTCTATGACGTAGCAGTTACGGCCTTCCAAGTTTGTTGACCCAAAGGTGTTCACGCTAATAGACGGAGATAATTGGAATTCATTCTAATAGTAATAGCTCAATTTGGAATTAGCTCGTTGACCGTCTCGCCATACACTACACTAGGGGTGTATTAAAGGATTGGATCCGTCTCGCCAGCCCGTATTAACAGCTCTAGCCGTAAGTAACATACTCCCTCCGTCCCAACGAAAAAGCCACAAATTTCTTTTTTAAGCGTCCCATTTAAAAAGGCACTTTCCCAAAAAGGAAACCTTAAATCACTATTCTCTCCACTCATTCTCTCTCCTACTTTACTTTTACACTCACAACATTCTCTTTCTTACATCACCTCCCACTCATTATCTCTCCTATTTAATTTTTCATACTCACAACATTTAAACTTTTTCTCTTTCCTACATCACATTTCTTATTTTGTGTGCCCGACTAATTTTGTGCATCTTTTGCCGGGACGGAGGGAGTATAATATTATGGGCACAACTTGTTCTTTTATGTCATTTATTTCACTTCTTATCTGCATATATTTATTTGTAAATTACCAAGCGTGCTAAAGAACACGGTAATTATATATTTGGGAAAAGATTTCAGGTAGAGCCGTCAATTTGGGTTGAGCCCGTCGGGCCAGCCTGCCCTGCCATGCAATAGGAGTGGGTTGGGATGACATATTTTCGGCCCGTCAGAAATTTGGCCCACCTGTAAGTACCCAAATCTGGCTCATGCCTTCCGGTTAATTTTCCCGACATTTCGGTAAGTTTTCCGGTAATTCCCCCTGCATTCTTCCAAATGTTCCTAAACATTCCGGAACTGTTTTTAATTAAATAAGGGCTGTAGGGAGCCTTCCTAATTAAGAAAACACGTTTTTCTTAATTAGGGGGAAGCTTCTAGAATAATGCCACCTTGCATGGTTCTAGAATGCTGAGTCACAATGGATAAGACCGCACGGCCTCATTTGCAAAGGGGCTCGCAGCCGCACGGCCATTAGCCTTATCCAGACTGCCTATAAATAGAGCCCTCCTCTACCCATTTCAACACACACAATATATGAGAAAAATACACAATACACTCTGAAATACGTGAAGAAACTGCTGGGAATTCAAGAAGAAGAAGAAGGAAGGCCAAGAAGCTACATCCCTCCTCCTTGAAGACCAAAGATCGACCTCTCCTCCTAGCTCCGTCCCGAGAAGCAAAGGAAGTCATTGGTAACCTCGCACGCCCTAACCTTGCATTTTAATTGATATACTTGCTCATTGCATTCATATATCTTGCTTGGGACTTGGCATTCATTCATAAAGATCACATCTTTATCATCCCCTTCCCTTTGCATGCATTAAGACCTCATTTGTCATAAAAATGTAGTCTTTTTCATAAAGGTGCATCCTTTGCACCTAAAATCCCTATTTTCCAATAAAAATGTTATCTTTATGCATCATTTGCATATAAAGATCAAATCTTTTTCAATAAAAATGCATCCTTTGCATCAAAACCCCTTTTTCTAATGCATCATTTGCATAAAAATGCTATCTTTATGCATCATTTGCATAAAGATCATTTCTTTCAATCAAAAAGCATCATTTGCTAAAACCAAAATGTCATCTTTTCATTAAAGAGTCATTTTTCATCATGCATTTCCCTTTTTCCCCTAACCTTGGAACGGACCGGTGTAAAAGTTCTCATCTTTGCATCGTTCCTTCCATTAAAGGTTCATGATTTCTTTAGGAAAAGGATAACCTTGAACCCTATATCTCCGATTATCGCTTAAGAATGAGTATGAAGCCTCTATACGAGCTCGACCGTCTTAAAGCGTAGGATTGATGGGCTAAGGACATTCCTTCCTAAAGAACCTCATCTTTGACCCAAAAGAGAGTCATTCTCTCGATCACGCAAGTCCCGAGGGTCCCGAGGTTTAAAATGCGATGATCACAAGTCATAAGATGAGGACGGGATCATAATCCCAAATACATAAATTCCAAGGAATCCCGAGCGACAACCAACAAATGGTTTGTACGTCCGGAAGACAACTTGGGACATTCCCCCCCTTATTTTCAAACACATGCACACAAAGAAAGCACGCAAGCAAACACGATTAATGAAATCTCAGGAGACTTGCTCCGGCAAGGCACTTTGGGTGAACGCCAAACGTTCTTCCCAAGGGGTAACTTAACCTCCGAACCCATAAAACCTTTTTTTCAAAGTTTTGAGGTAATCAAAATGGCGTGGCGACTCCGTTTTTCAAATAACTCGGATGTCTTCAAACTCGCGTGAATTCCAATAAACAAAAATTTTGGGGCACACATTCACGCTTTGGCGACTGCTGGGATACCCAAAGGAGAAAAGCTTTATATTTCAAAACAAAAATCGATACTTGGTATATAGGTGGACCCCACTTACCCTTCCCCGTATCGCTTCCCTAACCCGGGCTTGGGATAACAAGGTGGTTTAACAATCCCACGTACCGCATCCCTTTTCGAAAAAAAATTTTGAAAAAAAAAATAGAAGAAAGCTTTTCCCTTTCGAGCGGGTTAGACTCCCATCGCCGATTTCATTAATCGTGCTTGCTTTCTTTACCATGCATTGCATCATTTCGCATCTTGGAATCTCGTGCATACTTTGAACGGGAAACAACCCGAAAATAGCAAAAGGAGCGGAACTCGGAAAATTGATCCACGCAATGCACGGCTAATCCTCATGATTCTCGACCGGCGACCTCAGGCAATTCCACCAGAAAATCGAGGTTAATCCGGGCAGCCCTAGCACTGGGCTACTCACTCCACGACTCGACTGGGGCTCCTTAAAATTTACGTGCTTATGTGTTGCATTTTCCCCGTCCCGAAAATCATTCCTTTAAAACACATTTATGAAAATCTCTGTTTTAACTCAAAAGGAACATTTTTAGGAGACCGCACACTACGCGCACTCCGATATATCCCGTACACTTTTGCACGCACGTCCTTCAAACCCGAGGGTGGTTCCACTGCAGCCACGGACAAATTTACGATGCTCCCGGCGCGCACGGAATCATCCCAACCTCCCCATGGCGGCCAGTGCCGACCAATGCACAGCCCGTGTCACACGTTTCAAAAACCGTGACTTTTGGTTGGTTTTTGGTCTAGTCCGTGTCATATAGCCCAGCTTGCATACCCACGTAAAGGTCAAGCCTTACCATAACGGAAGCCAAGATTTTCGCTCAAGCGAAATTCCGCCGAGATTCCAACAAGGAAAAATCGGTGGGATTCGACTCCGACATCGACTATTGACCTTGACCCGCACGGAATGCGTAAGAGTCAAGACCAAGTCTTTGACAAAATAAAAGATCTTTCGCTCAAGCGAAGCTCGCCAAAATTCCGACAAGGAAAAATTGGCAAGATCTTGACCGGCATTGACTTCGATTCTCGACTCACGCACCGCGTATGCAACGAAGTTCAATGTGACACCGCGTCATCCGGCTTTTGCCGCCCGACCCATGCCTATTATATTCTCGACATTACCGAAAGTCAAAAACCGTCATTCGCTCAAGCGAAACTCGTCAAAGATCCGTCAAGGCAGAGACGAGACTTTCCCGCATTGCCTTGACTATAATCCGCACGCTCGTGCGTTGAAAGGTCCTATGACCCGCTAGACCCGATAGAGCGTTTCTTACTCTGGCCGGCTGGGATCCGCGTGCCCTATGTGACCTCGCCCGGCCGCCCACCCCGGGAGGTCGAAATACGTGGAATACGAGGGGCTTATAGACGTAGTGACGGAACCCACCGATCCAGATCTAGTGTAGTTACGAAAAGAAGGGCAAAACCCCTTTTCCAACCAAATAGATATTAATAAAAGACACCTGTTTTAAGTAAACTTGAAGATTCTAATTTGCATATTGCCCGAGCCTTCACTCTAAACACCTACCCCGAGTCTAAACCTTTCCTATCCCTTTCCCGCAGCCGAGAAAGAAGTGGGCGAGAACACCGGCCGCCGACTTGTTAGCGCGTAATCCTCGCACAGCTTGCCGTAATCCCCGCCATCGCCCGTAGAGTCAAGATGACCGATTTGACAGAAAACAAGGCTGGTTTGGGTAACCGCATGACTAGGGAAGAAGAGCTAACCTTAGCCCCGGAAAACAATCGTAAGGCCCATGAGGAACAAAGAAGCCACGCTCATCGAAGCGCTTCATCGTCATGGAGTTCAAATAGTGGTCGAGCCCAATCTGCTCTTTGCGATGATAGAAGATGAGCCTCCGTGGCGCCCATCTCACTCCATCAACCTATAACCAATGCCCTCCTCCATCCTCATACGATCCCTTATCCAGATTACCCCTCTTCGCCCTTTCCAACATCTCAAGCCATCAGATCCCAACACCCTCACCTCCTCAAGTGAGACCTAGCTTTGTCCCCTACCAACGTAAAGCAAATGCCTCGCCTATCCCTGCTACGCAGCCTCCGCATTACCCCACGGGATTCACTCCTCTCCTCGCATGGGCCATCCTGCATTCCCTAGGCCTCAAAACCAGCTCAATGACCCTTTCAATTCATATCCCGCCACGCAGATCTTCCACCTCCAACTTTGCCCACAGACCCCGTGAGGTTCCGTATCCTTTTTCCTACTTCGGAAATTATGAGCCTAATTCCTATGCCTCCGCCGCCTCACGGGAACACGGACCCGGTCAAGTTTACACTTACTTCCTCCAAAGATCCCCAAGCCTTGGTACCAGCCTACCACCGTGCCACCCACTGTCCTTCCACCCAAGTCGATAAGCCTTCTCCTAATCGAGCAATCCTAAACCATCCCCGACTCCGACATGGCTTGGCTAAGGGAACAAGTTAGGTCCATGCAAGAGAAGTTTGGGGAAATAGACACCAAGAGGACAAAGATACCGTATCACCGATCCCAAAGAAAGTTGTCCCTCTCCCTCCAAAATTCCGAATGCCGAAATTGAAAAGTTCAACGGCACCGATTGTCCCCTGACTCACATTGAAAGCTACATTCTTGCCATGAGAGCCAAAGATTGTACACAAAGAACAAATGGCCGATCATTTTCGCTATCATTAAAAGGTTCACTCTTCAGTGGTTCCTACATGTGAAACCAGAGGCCCGAGCTACTGGGACCGCATCAAAGAAGCGTTCCTAGAAAAGTATAAGGCCAATTTGAATTGGGAAACCAAATTGGAATGACCTACTGTGGTACCCTACAACGTTCGTATGAGCCAAGAAGTGAATTCTACAAGAGATGGAATTGGAAGCTCATGAAATGATGACCCCACTCAATGAAGAGGAACAGATGGAGATCTTCCAATCTTGCTTGAAACCTCAACTAAGAGTTCAAATTGGCAATTACTACTATCCCGACCTTCGGCAATGGTAAATGCCGGCACCAAGTTTGAGAATGCCTTCAATATGGCTCCCGCCACGTGAATGCCTCTTACCGCTACATAAAGCACCTAGTCAAATGCCCCACTGTCACCGTAAAAGGAAAAGAAGTGATTGGCGCCGTTAATTACATTCGTAATGAGAAAGCGGGACGGAATGCACGTGTGCCAAGCCGCTACAAAGCCAAAGCTCCCTTTCTATACCGCCGAAGATTTCTAATGCCACTAGAAAAGGTCTTCGACGGTTTGCAGCCCAAGGACTCATCGACCTTCGGAAAACCGGAAACCCAGAACCCCAAGATCGTAATGGACGAGACCAAACACCGTCGCTTTCACAATTATCATGGCCATAACACTAATGATTGCACCTACCTCGAAGCTCCCGATCTCTCGCCTAGTCGAAGAAGGCAAGTTAGAACCACCTCTAGGTCCCAATGTGGTCAAGAATCCTCTTCCCGCTAACAATCGAGTCAACATGATCGAGTTCGGAGGAACAAATGGAAACGGTTTTGGAAATCCAGAGGTCATAGATATCCCGAAATTCAATATTCCTTATGCCGAATTACAAGGGAAATGGAAAGATCTCGATTAATGCCGCCGCCACGGAGGGACAGCTGGGACCCATAGTCGGAACCGATTTCGTTAATGTTGTCGAGCTCGGCCTCTTTTCTACGACATCGAACCAAGAACTATGGTCAAGATTACGTAAGAAAGGCTCACTTATGAAGACTGCGAGTTTGAAGTAAAACAAGCCATGTTAATGAAGGTCTCTCCGTAACCCTTCATTACCCATGATGAGCATAATGTGTTTGTAATGGCTCTTACTACTCCCGAGGATCATTCCCAACCCCCGTTTGGGAAAAGGTAGAGAGAAGAGTGAACAAGCCGAGGACTTTTGGGATGAAGAGAGCCGTATCTCGATGCCGAAAGCACAACCGGTCCTACCGCCCTGAGGTACAAATGGATGAAGTTAAGATCGAAAGGAGATTCTCGCCAGATCGCCCGAGTACTTCCTATGGAATTGGTGTCAACAAAGGCAATAATGATCCGCAGAGTGCACAATCAAATGACAACGCCGGGCAAGACCGCTACTCCCTGTGGCAACAACAAGCAAGGAGCGAGATCCCTGGCCCAACCTCACAAGTCCCCTCGAGTCAATAAGTAGTGTAGGTCCGTAGTCTCTGTTGTCTATTCGCCGAGTCAGAATCTTCGACCTGGGCCCTCGTAGTCATCCGAAGGCCTCACGCCCGAGGATTATGAAAATGTAATCGATGTCATCTTTCCCCTTATCTTGAATGAAATGACAAATCTTTCTCGATTATCCTCTTATTGCCAACTTAACAAATGATAAATTAACTCAAAACTTAACAACAGCTTAATGATGAATCATTTGAACAAGATGCAAACACACTAAACGAACAATACATTAAAGAAATCTTTAAGGTGTTTCGTAAAAGAGGAAAACCGGGCCCAAGCCGCCGAGGGGGTTTTGATAAGTGGGAACTTGGGTACTATTGAGGAACCTAAAGAGACACAGATTGGAAGCTTCTTCCGTGGAGTTGAAAGGGACAGACCGATCGAGCCGCTAGAGAATACGTCGACGTGTTTGCATGGTCATACAAGGATATGCCGGGGCTAGACAGCCGATAGTAGAGCACGTAATCCCTCTAGCACCGCATGCTAAGCCGCAGCGTAACCGAGAAAGATCAAGCCGAATGGTCTCTACAGTCAAAGAAGAAATTGAGAAGCTACTGCGGGTAGGGTTCATCGTAGTTATTGAATACCCGACATGGTTGTCCAACATCGTGACCGTAACCAAGGCCAATGGGAAGGTGCGCCGCCGTGTGGATTTCCGAGATCCGAACAAGGCCCCCCAAAGACGACTACCCTCTCGCCAAACATAGACATCCCGGTGGATTCCACCGCCAACTACGAAGTCAAATCCTTCGTTGATGGTTTTGCAGGCTACAACCAGATCAAGATGGCCGAGGAAGACCAAGAAAAGACAGCCTTCACCACACCATGGGGAACCTACTGCTATACAAAGAATGCCATTCGGGCTCAAGAATGCCGGCTACTTACCAAAGGGCAGCGACCGCGCTTTTTCATGACATGATCCACAAGGAGATTGAGGTCTACGTAGATGACATGATAATCCACTCCAAAGGAGAAGGTGGGCAGCACTTTGTTGACCTACGAAAATTCTTTGAGAGGCCGAGACAAAGATTCCATGAGACTAAACCCCGCCAAATGCACCTTCTGGGTGACAAGGGGAAAAGTGCTTGGGTATACGGTCACTGAGCGAGGTATAGAAGTTGACCCCCGAAAGATCAAAGCCATCATGGATATGAGGCCACCTCAAACCCGCATGTAAGTCAAGAGCTTCATGGGTAAATTGCGACATCGCCCGTTTCACAATCACCGACCACTATGCGCGAGCCCATCTTCAAGCTCATGAAGAAGAATGTGGACACGTAATGGACCGAAGAATGCCAAGATGCCTTTGACCGCATCAAGGCATACTTAGTACATCCCCCGGTGCTATGCCCCCACATAGACGTAAGCCTCTTCGCTCTATCTCACCGTCACGTACACGGCAATGGGGCTATGCTTGCTCAGAGAAGAAAGACTCTCGTAGAAAATGCCATTTACTTTGTCAAAGCTACAAGTGGAGTGAGCTCAATTACTCAAGCATGTGAAAAGACTTGTGCAGATCTGTCCGGGTAGTCGGCAAGTTGAAGCATTATATGCAAGCCCACCCCGTGAATTTGGTCTCCAAAATGGACCCCATCAAGTACATCTTTGACAAGCCTTCCCTCTCGATGCGTTTAGCGAAGTGGTCCTTCTTCTTGGCGTAATACGACATCAACTATGTGACCGTAAAGGCCATCAAGGGTCAAGCGTTGTCGATCACCCGGCGAATTTCCCCAAAAGTAATGAAGACAAAGGGCCCGAACCCCAATTTCCAGATGAAGGGATCTTTGCAACTGAGCCCGAAAATAGATGGCAATTGTTCTTTGACTGAGCCGCTAACAAAAGAGGAAATGGTGTAGGAATGCTATTGGTCGATCCGAAAGATGAGCATACCCCCATAGCCCTCAAGTTGAACTTTCCCGCCACGAACAATGTCGCCGAGTATGAAGCTCGCATTGCCGGTTTGAGGCCGCCTTAGAAAGAAATGTCAAGTGAGCTCGAAGTTTACTGAGACTCACCCCGATCATCAACCAAGTCTCCAACAAGTGGAAGATCGTGGACCCTAATCTACAACGGTATCATGCCCATATGGAGGAGTTGGACTGGACAGCTTCGTAGAAGTGACTTTCCACTACTTGCCGAGGGAAAAGAACAGATTCGCAGATGCCCTAGCTACTCTAGCCTCATTGGTAGAGATCCCCGAGGAAAAGCCATAAAGCCCTTCGTAGTGGGTAAGAGAAGCCCCACCTTCTGTCAGGAAGTGGACCTGGGACCCGAGCCTATAAAGGAACCTTGGTACAATCGTATTTACCAATTCCTCAAAGACGGAGAGTCAACTTTCGTAGACGAAGAAGGTAGACCGAAAGAAGGTATCGTGAGCCAAGAGCTTACAAGCCCCGAAAAGGTTGGCTTCTCATTATGTCATTCTAGGAGGCAACCTATACAAGAAGCGGTATCAAGGACCACTCCTCTTATGTGTCACTCAAGAAAGAGCCAGAGAGTTGATGACCGAAGTCCACAATGGTCCCCGCGGTCCTCACATGAATGCCAGAGCCCCGATGCAAATGATCCTCGAATGGGTTACTACCGGATCTCCATGGAAACAGATCGCGTTCAAGCACGTCCGAACCTCGCGACAAATGCCGCCGGTTTGCCAACCTCAACCATCTCCCACCTCATGACTGTACCGCATGACGACTCCTTGGCCGTTTGCAACTTGGGGCATTGACGTGATAGGGAAAATATCCCCGACAGAAGCAACGGGCACGAGTTTGTGTTGGTAGCCATCGACTACTTCACCAAGTGGGTAGAGGCCAAGTCCTACAAGGTCCTCACTTCCGTAAAAGTGGCCCGGCTCATCAAAGAAAACATAATGTGCGTATATGGGGTGCCCAACGAGATCATTTCGATAATGGGTCACACTTCGAAGGAGACTGCGATAGACTGCCGTCGACCCGTAGTTACTCGCCACAAGTCGTCCCCGTACGCACTCGGACCAATGGAGCCGTGGAAGCCGCTAATAAGCACACTCGAGCGGATCATCCTAAGATGGCCACCCGTGGTCGTGATTGGCCCGAAAAGCCGCACCTAGCACTCTGGGGCTACGTAACGTCCGTCAGAACAGCCACAGTGAGAAACTCCTTTTGCCCTAACTTACGGATGGAAGCAAGTGTTACAGCTGAGCTGAAATCCCGTCATTAAGGGTCCTCCCGAAAACAAAGGTCAATGAAGTGGAATGGTTGCGCAATGGCATGATGAGTTAGCCCCGCTGACGAGAGAAGGCTAAAAGCCATGAAACACACCCGAGCCTACCAGAGACGAATGGCCGTAGCGTTTGATAAAAAGGTCAAGGCCGTAGACATCAAAGAGGGCAACTTAGTGCCGAAAGTAAAGCCCCTACCGTAGACAACCCCGGGAAAATGGGAACCCGTTTGGATCGGCCCTTATGTGGTGCGTAAGATACCGTCAGAGGAGCAATGAAGCTTGCAGACTTGGATGGCAATCCCTTCGTCCACCCGGCCAACGGTGATAAACTCCGAAGATACTATGTCCGATAAAAAAAAAAAAAAAAAAAAAGAAAAAAAAAAGAAAAAAGTCCAAAAGAGTAATACCCAAATTTAGGCCGAAAACCTCAAAAAGGGCGGTCTAGGCAAAAGACAAAGGTTGCACATAAAAAATAATAATAAAAAAAAGAAAAAAAATCTTAGTGCAAAAAGAGTAATGCCCGCCTAGGCCGAAAACCCCAAAAAGGGCGGTCTAGGCAAAAAACAGTGGCCGCACATAAAAAATTTGGTTCACCGTAATGAACTACGTAGACCTGAGCCCCTTAGCCTTTCTTGTAAAAGGGGAACGTAGGTACCATATATGGTTCGGTTTAAACAATAAAAGGACGATTAAGTTTCCATGAAATATGTCCCGATCAATAAAAAAGACATTCGAATTTTCATGAAATGTGTCTTGATTAATTTTTAAAATAATATGCCTTGTTCATTACAAGTTAAAAACTTCTTGATGAGTTCAAGCACCTGCCTACCTCTTAACTCGCTAACCTCGCTAAAAAAGATCTAAAATACAATAAAATGCCTAAATAAACTAATGTGTTTGCAAATGGCAATAAGAGGATCTTGAGAAAAGACTTGTCGGCCGTCATTCGCCGAGTCTTCTTCGCCTTCTTCCCTTTTCCTCGCCTCGTCGAGTCTTCTTCCTTTTCTTCTCAATAATGCTCGGTATCCCTCATCCCGACCTCCGGTATCCTCACCGGAGCCTCTACCAACCCCGTGTCAATGAGCGCTCTCTATACGAGCACGAGTCCGCACCTCCTCCCTCTCGAGCCTCGCCAAAGGAGCGACCTCTGACAATCTCTTGTACCGAGCCTCCATATCTCTCGACCAAGTCACCTGACCGGTTATGGCAACTCGCCTTAGCCTCGCCTCCCTCGTAGTCCTACTCGAGTCACGCCGCCTCCCAATAAAGCCCGACGTCTATCCTCCAAGATAACCCGAGTCGCTCCCATCTCCCTCTCGTACTCGCCCCAAGTAGACAAAGCTGGTCAAGATGGTGCTCTTCCCGCTCCCGAAGATAGCCCCGGGTGGGAAAGCAAGATGTCCAAGCCCTCGAGAAGAAAGAGAAGCCGGGCCGGATCTCTCATATCCAATGACACCACCTCCATGGTCCGGATGTCCTCCCAATCACTCAATGGCTCCCGTAAAGCCCCAAACCGCCCGGATACTAAGCGTGGTAATGTAGAAGGACGACCAGCGTAACTCGGAACCCTCGCAAAGATAAGACTCCCGAAATATCCTCCCGGGTCCGCAACCTCCAGTGGTATCCACCAACGGATGTCCGAAGTGGATAGCCTAGCCATCATCGCCTCCCAGCCTACCCCGTTCTCGCCGCCTAGGCGCACCTCTCCGAGAGATCACCCAAGGGCACCGAGTCGGCAAAGCCCCGTGCAAAGCCTCGAGCCTCTCCCCGCAGCCTACGTAGTCAACATAGCCGGACTCCTGACCTCATGAAACGGTCTCCCGAGCCATCCTATCGATCCCATGAAACGTCTCTCCCAAAACCAATGGGACAATATCCTTCCCACTCGCAGCCTTCTCGACCATGTCCAAGAGGCCACTATGACAGATCCCCACGGACTCAAGAAGGAACGTAATAGAGAATACGCAGAATGAAAGCATCCATAGCTACCGTGGTCGCAGCCTATATCTCGGAGACCCAAACCTCGCCCGGATATCGTAAAGGTCAATCCTATCCGGGCTACCATCATCCTCTCGCCTCTCCCAAAGGAATCTCGCAGAAAGATGCAAGCTTTACCGTCGCCGCACGTCTCCGATCAGCGGAATAGATATAGCCTCGCCTCGACCCCAATCAAGGCTCTCAAGTCTTCGTGCGTTGGGACAATTTCGTTGTAAGCAGAAGCAATAAACATGTCTCCTGACGTCCTGCAACTTTGCCGCGGCTCTCAACAGGTCCCAATCGGGCGGGAGATCCCTCAAATGCCATAAAGACTTGATCTTGAAGGAAGAATCAAGCAGCCCCTTGTGATTTTGGAAGTTATGTCTCGCCCAAGATTGAAGACCTGGATAGAAAATGGTCTCGCTTCCCTTTGCAATCTAACGGGATTCTCCATCGCAAAGTGATCAAAGATGGTGCTTTTAGGTCCAAAATATGCTCGGGGAACAATTGGGACAAGTCTAGAGTGAAAATGAAATGAAATGGCCAAGCCTTGCTTTTATACGTAAAATAACCAAATTTCAGACAGAACCGTTAGCCGCACGGCTACATTTGCCCTCAAGGCCATGCCGCACGGCTACATTAGCCCTCTCGCAGAAATTCTGCAAAGAACCAAAGTTGCTGCCCAAGCGGAGTTTTCACCCCACTTTTTCAACCAAAACCTCGTACAAAAACATATCCGTAAGCCATTCAAGCATTCATACACCATTATAAATCATTTTGGCCCGCCACCCCAATTCCAAGCAAAAAGTCGCCCCAAGGCTCGTATAATATGCAAATTGAAAAAGCATAAATTAGAAAAGTAAATAAAATGTAAATACAATGTTTTCGCCCATCGGCGCCCAAATAAAGCGAAAAATAAACACATTGTGCATAAAAATTGTAAATTGTTTGTTTTTGTTCCAAATCTATTCTAGAGACCTCTTAGGCCTCCGATTCTTCTTCCTCTTCATCGCTACTCAAATTTCATAAATGCTAGCCTCCTCATCAAGTCCTCCCGGTCGCTCAAGTCGACAAATGGACATTATCGTGCCCGTACTCGCCCGCCGCCTGCATGTCGGGCCGCTGGGTCCCCGCCCCGAGGCATGGCACCGGGAAGAGTACTCCGAGGCCGATGAGGTAGACGCCGTGCCCCGACGTGCCGTCTCTTGCGCCTGTGCTCCCGTGCATCCGCCGCCGCCTTCGAAGCGCAGCCGCCTTCCTCGAAGAGACCGCACATGTCCTTCCAAACCCCTATTCTCGCCCGACCACCCTATCGTAAGTGCGAGCCGGAACTCCGAGAAAAGGAAGAGAAAATCTCGTAAAAATCTCGTAAAATTGCAAAAGCGTAAAATCTCGAAAGCTAAAAAGGGAATAAGACCCTAAGAGTACACTTACAAGCTATCAAAGTGCAAGGTGTACCGGGGCTCCCTAGCATCGGGACAGTATCCTCATCCTCCTCGGCACTCCATGGATCACATAGGACAGATGCGCAGAGGGATCGGCGGTCAAGAGGCTCATCCTCCCCATATCCCCGAGTGACCGCCGCCTTCACTAGCTTCGTGGCGCGTCCTCAAGCGCCGCTCCACAAACACAACAGAGGGGTGTCCATATCAAAATACTCCTCCGCAGCCCACACCTCGCTCGGTACCTCGCTATCTCATCCTCCGGCGCCCCCTCGGGCCGTAGCATCCGTGCCGGAGGATCCCGAGGAGTAATGGCATCTAGTGGGGAACATGACCATGCCGCTCGAGAAGCGGTCCCCCATAGATGACATCACATGTCGCCCAGTGAGCCACCTCCTCGCCTAGTCGCCTCGATGGCCTCTCCCAAGAAGATCTCCTGATACTCGCCCTGTGGTAGAAGTCCACTCCATCGTGCCCATCCTCGTTGATGACCGGCCTCACCATTTTGTAATCGAAGGTAATCCGGGTCTTCCCCGTGAATTTATCTCTCGCATCTCCTCCAAATAACCATAGCAGGGAAGATGGTGACATCACTCGCCGGGTTCTAAGGGAAGAACCCGATCACCTCACAAAACCAGCCTCGCATGTTCAAAACATCAAAAGGTCATTCTCTCTTATAAAAGTCTCAAGACGTAAAAGAGAAAAGAGAAAAGAAAGGAGACTACCTCAAGGGCAAAGAAAAGCGAGCCCATCAAAGCACTTTGTTCCGACCGTACATGTCCAACGAGAAGTACAACTCCGCCAATCCGGCCTCTCCCCAAGAGACCGTCCCTATCCCATCCACATCCTTCATAGAGTCGAGGAGGCAGGTCATAGCTATCGTCCTGTAATTGGCAAAGATGGTGACTGATAGCATCAACCATATGAATGCTCTAGCAAGCCGTCAAGGGCCACATCATTAGCAACAAATTCTCGCATGCAAGTCCGAATCGCCACCTCGACATTCCGTGTCTCCATCCCTCACCCTCGGGAATCACTCAAACCCGACCAAAGCCCGAAACTCCTCGGCCGTAATATGGTCTCTCCAAGTCACGGCCTCCCGTGAACCGTAGGCCGCAATAGCCGTGAAATCGGCAGAGTCACCGTCGCCTCTCCCTTCCAGTGAAAGCTATGAGTACCGCCCCACTGTAACTCGTAAAGGGCCTCGGACCAAGCCCTTGCTCTTAGAGGTGATGTGAACACCCCCGCCGATAGCCTCTACAAATGCATCCAAGCCGGTAGCCCGCACCACCGGCTGGGATTTGCCCCATTCTTCTCAAAATCCGGCATCCTCTCGCCAAAGCTTAACCGCAATCTCCGATGGTCCTCTAGACTTGTTCTCCGTAGACAAGCACATCAAAAGAAGCGTCGCCCTTCATATCATTTCAAAAGCATGCATATATTCAAAAGTGCACATATTTTCAAAAGAAAAGCATTCACAAAAGTTTTTCTAGCATTATTTGCATAAAAAACGTGTCTTTCATCACTTGAAACGCGTCATTGCTTTCCTAAAGCACAAAATTACAATTCTTCGCACATAAGCATTATTTTTCAAAAAATGGCATGCATGAATCATTTTCATCTTCCAAAATCATGTTTTCTCATTGAAAATCAGAATTTTGACCTAGTTCTAGCACAAGGCAAGAACTCCGTCTCATATTTTGAAAAATTCTCATTCTTACTTCATTTTGCGAGAAAAATGTGAGTCATTCTCATAATTTTCATCAAACAAGTTGCACATTGCACATTCTTAGCCTCATAGGTTGTTCATGCATCTCAAAATCATTCAAAAAATCATTCAAAATCCTAAAATTCGGGTCAAGCCCTAAATCATTCAAAAATCAAGCAAAATCATCGGATTTGAGCAAAATGAGAATGCTTACCCCAACCGATCGCGGGTTCGTCGATTTGTGCTCCCTTCTCCCCTGTAAAGCTCCGATGGAGGCGTAAGGAAGTCATACTTCCTCTCCGTCCGAACGAGCTCCTTCCTCCTCCTTCGCGGCCGCCGAGATGTTTCTTCTTGCTTGCCTCGGTATGGGATTGCCCTCCGATCCATCTCAAATCAAAGTGGAAGCAAAAGGGGTTGAAGAATTTCGAAATTCTCTCTCTCTCTCTCTCTCTCGGCTGAAGTGGGCGGCAACAAGTGCCCAATGCCCGTTCAAAACCCGTTTTAAATAATCTGGAAAAACAGCTTCTAGCCGTACGGCTTCTTTTCTCCATCTCATGCCGGGCGGCTTCATTCGCTCCGAGCGTAAATTACAATCCCGCCCGGACCTTCCACTGGGCATGCAATTTCCGTTATCTTTTAACCAAGATAACATCTTTTCGTAAAATATCCCTTATCTCGAAGCAATCAAGCTTTATTCCCGCCGCTCCGTTAATTCCGTTATAACGGGATAACACTAGGTGACAACCTCCGAATTGTCAGAACTCTAAACTTGTGCTACCTCTATCCGCGAATAGTGAAGTATGCCCAAGTCATTCCAACTTGTGCTACCTCTATCCGCGAATAGTGAAGTATGCCTGTCATTCCAACTTGTGCTACCTCTATCCGCGAATAGTGAAGTATGCCCAAGTCATTCCAACTTGTGCTACCTCTATCCGCGAATAGTGAAGTATGCCCAAGTCATTCCAACTTGTGCTACCTCTATCCGCGAATAGTGAAGTATGCCCAAGTCATCTCAAGTCATTCCAACTTGTGCTACCTCTATCCGCGAATAGTGAAGTATGCCCAAGTCATTCCAAATTGTGCTACCACTATCCGCGAATAGTGACGTATGCCCAAGTCATTTCAAATTGTACTATTACTATCCGCGAATAGTGAAGTATGCCCAAATCATTTCAACTTGTGCTACCACTATCCGCGAATAGTGACGTACGCTCAAGTTTCCCAACTTAAGTTACCTCTATCTCCGTCATAAAGAGATAGCACCATAAGCTCTAGCTTCCTCAGGTGACAGCCTCCGAATTGTCAAAATCTCAAGGATCCTAGACATCGTTCCTAACTATCTAGTGATGCTTGAACTACGATCAAGGCTTGATTCCTCCGGATACGTAGGTAGCCTTTTATAAAAGGTCCAGCCCATTCGACCACTTTGGTCACCCCGTTTCTTTGTCACTCCTCGGCCTGATAAAGCGCCCCTCATAAAAGTTCGGATATCCGACCACCCGGGTCACTCCTAGCATATCCCCGCAGGATCAATTGCTTGACCTCCTAGGTCATTTTCTTCTTCTTTTCCCCAAAGAGACCGCTTTCTCTTCTTCCTTCCCCAATGGATCCTAATTCCGAACTACGGCTCGGCTTGATTCCTCCGGATACGTAGGTAGCCTTCCAAAAGGTTCACCACTCGACCACCTGTCACCCAATCCGTCTCGGCATTCACCGATCGGATCCTTTTCTATCGACAACCCCACTCGCCTTGCAAGTGACGTTGCCGAGGGCTTCGTAAGTACCCAAATCTGGCTCATGCCTTCCTGTTAATTTTTCCGACATTTCGGTAAGTTTTCCGGTAATTCCCGGACCTTCCTGGTGTTCCGAAACATTCCGGAACTGCTTTTAATTAAATAAGGGGCTGTAGGGAGCCTTCCTAATTAAGAAAACACGTTTTTCTTAATTAGGAGAAGCTTCTAGAATAATGCCACCTCGCATGGTTCTAGAATGCCGAGTCACAATGGATAAGACCGCACGGCCTCATTTGCAAAGGGCTCGCAGCCGCACGGCTTCATTAGCCTTATCCAGACTGCCTATAAATAGAGCCCTCCTCTACCCATTTCAACACACACAATATATGAGAAAAATACACAATACACTCGAAATACGTGAAGAAACCTGGGAATTCAAGAAGAAGAAGAAGGAAGGCCAAGAAGCTACATCCCTCCTCCTTCAAGACCAAAGATCGACCTCTCCTCCTAGCTCCGTCCCGAGAAGCAAAGTGAAGTCATTGGTAACCTCGCACGCCCTAACCTTGCATTTTAATTGATATACTTGCTCATTGCATTCATATATCTTGCTTGGGACTTGGCATTTATTCATAAAGATCACATCTTTATCATCCCCTTCCCCTTTTTGCATGCATTAAGACCTCATTTGTCATAAAAATGTAGTCTTTTTCATAAAGGTGCATCCTTTGCACCTAAAATCCCTATTTTCCAATAAAAATGTTATCTTTATGCATCATTTGCATATAAAGATCAAATCTTTTTCAATAAAAATGCATCCTTTGCATCAAAACCCCTTTTTCTAATGCATCATTTGCATAAAAATGCTATCTTTATGCATCATTTGCATAAAGATCATTTCTTTCAATCAAAAAGCATCATTTGCTAAAACCAAAATGTCATCTTTTCATTAAAGAGTCATTTTTCATCATGCATTTCCCCTTTTCCCCTAACCTTGGAACGGACCGGTGTAAAAGTTCTCATCTTTGCATCGTTCCTTCCATTAAAGGTTCATGATTTTTTTAGGAAAAGGATAACCTTGAACCCTATATCTCCGATTATCGCTTAAGAATGAGTATGAAGCCTCTATACGAGCTCGACCGTCTTAAAGCGTAGGATTGATGGGCTAAGGACATTCCTTCCTAAAGAACCTCATCTTTGACCCAAAAGAGAGTCATTCTCTCGATCACGCAAGTCCCGAGGGTCCCGAGGTTTAAAATGCGATGATCACAAGTCATAAGATGAGGACGGGATCATAATCCCAAATACATAAATTCCAAGGAATCCCGAGCGACAACCAACAAATGGTTTGTACGTCCGGAAGACAACTTGGGACATTCCCCCCCCCTTATTTTCAAACACATGCACACAAAGAAAGCACGCAAGCAAACACGATTAATGAAATCTAGGGAGACTTGCTCCGGCAAGGCACTTTGGGTGAACGCCAAACGTTCTTCCCAAGGGGTAACTTAACCTCCGAACCCATAAAACCTTTTTTTCAAAGTTTTGAGGTAATCAAAATGGCGTAGCGACTCCGTTTTTCAAATAACTCGGATGTCTTCAAACTCGCGTGAATTCCAATAAAAACAAAAATTTTGGGCACACATTCACACCACCTCACCCCGTTTAGTGGCGGGTTGGACCCGCCTCATTTCGCCAGCCCGTATTGACAGCTCTATGGCCATACCCCAGCCTTCTTTTCCACTTTTGACTTGTTAATTCCCCTCCCCTCAGGCCAGATTTCCATTATTCTCTCTTCCCAACTCTCACAGATAACCTTTAATGTTGGATTGTTAACTAAGAAGGCAAACAGTCCAAGTGCCCGTTCCATCTAATTGGAGGAGAGAAGTTGAACTGCCACTTCAAATTAAAGAGACTAGAAGTTAGGGCTCGTTGGAGGCGGGTGTGCAACGACGTTGAAGATGACCAGAGAGGCACGTAAAGCAACGGAATGGAGTTGCATCGTGCCCATCAATGGTGAGATTGGTGAGAGATTTGGTTGGATCTTGAGATTTGGCTGACCGGAGCTTGTCAAACTGCTCGGAGATCGGCGTATAGGTGCTAGTGTTGTTGGCCGACAACTAGAAGGAAGGGGACTAGTTGAAATTGTTGAATCTCCGTTGATGCTTGATAACATTGAGAATGAAGCAGCTTTGATGGTACTCCAAGTTATTTTAGTGTTGTTGGCCCGCCTGGCCCACCAACCCAAGGTGGGTTGGGTTGGGTTGACATATTTTCAGTCCGTCAGGATTTTTTGGCCCACTCTACCCCGTTTAGTGGCGGGTTTTGACGGGTTGGGCCCGCCCCGTCCTTCCAGCTAGTATTGACAGCTCTAATTTCAGGTTCAGGTGGTTTTTTAAAACAACTGTTATATGAAATAGTAACCTTTTATTGCATGTTGCAAAAAGGTGAACCAGATTTTTTATTAATGTTATTAAAAACTAAACAAAGTTGATTAATTTAATTAATGATATTCTAGTTCATAATAAAATTTCATTTATTGGCTTGGTCTGCATTGGCCCGTCTGGTCCACCAACCCAAGGTGGGTTGGGTTGACATATTTCCAACCCGTCAGGAATTTGGCTCGTCCCGCCCCGTTTAGTGGTGGGTTTTGACGGGTAGGGCCCGCCCCGCCCCACCAGCCCGTATTGACAGCTCTACTAATAACTCGTATGTATGTGAGAGCAATAAATTCACAAACCCTAAGTATACCCAATTTTGATTGGACAAATGACAAATTAGTGTTTAAAAATCAGGAAGAGTATGCCAATCGCGGTAAAATGTTTCACTTTTGTCAATTAGTGTTAAAAGTTAACAATGAGATTTTTTTTACGAAATTAATTACAGAACTCAGTTAAATCATATGTGTTTTGCACGTTTAACTTGTATAGGGTTATTTAGTTTTTCTTGATGGGGCTTTTAGTCATTTTGCACATGAGTAGGATCACCCTACTTTTCACCTATGTCCATTTTTTCTCCCCTACTCCAACTAATTCCCCAAACCTCACTTCATCGCTTCCCTCTCATACATGCCTCTTAACCGGTTACCACCGCAACTTTCCTTCTCGTCTGATACATCCACCTTCATATCTGGTAGCCCGCCTCTTCCCTTCATCTTGTGGTCGTAGCAACTTGATGCTACCATGCCAAAATGGTTGCACAGGGCTGACCGAGGGTGGCAAAGGTGTATGATCCGGATGAACGTCCCTCGAGTCCGATATAACGCGGGATCTACAAGACAAGACACCATTAGGGGTGGGGGGCCTTTCCCCCCAAAACCCTCCGGCGTGAGAATCGTCAATCCGATTCATGACATTTCATATATAAACATAATACATTACTTTCTAGAGAGAGAGAAGAGAGAGAGCTTGCTTACATAATGGGGGGAGGGAGTATATATAGCCAAGTAAGTGGGGAGTCATCATCAAGTTACTTTACACGTGTCACACCGTGGTTGGAGGGAAATCAAGTAGGAGATTTCGTCTGGATATGATCAAGGCCAGAAACTAGACAAGTGATTTTAGATCTCACATGGAGACATAAGCATGCTGAGAGAAACAAG
The DNA here is from genome assembly GCA_022495995.1 of Adenophora triphylla var. japonica. Classification (NCBI taxonomy): domain Eukaryota; kingdom Viridiplantae; phylum Streptophyta; class Magnoliopsida; order Asterales; family Campanulaceae; genus Adenophora; species Adenophora triphylla. The sequence goes on from JAFEMH010000912.1 coordinate 124,268, forward strand.
ATGCGACATGCGAGAACCAAGCCTTGACGACATGCGAGAACCAACATACGAAAACCAACAGGCGGGAACCAACATGCGGGAACCAATAGGCGGGAACCAACATACGAGAACCAACAGGCGGGAACCAATATACGAGAACCAAACTTTTAAAGAGATCCTCATGAAATAGGGGCCCACATAGATCATATTTGGACTTTGGCTGGATAAACATTTATGTGGCATAATATTTTTGACATAGTCACATCACAACTCCTCTTTGTTCGTAGTTTGCGTATTTTTCCTCGATTACAGTGATATTGAGAAGGCATTCAACAGATTTAAGGCGATTGTAAGTTTTCTTCGCTAATTGCGGTGGCGGATGTGCAAAACCCATCTTAAGAAATCAAATGCTCTGCAATATCCCGTTGAGTTCCATTGGTTGAAGGTCGTTGTTTCAAAGCTATCACACCCCCTCTCTATGGTTTAGATTTAAAAAAATGAGTTTAAAACTTGATGCTACACGGAAAAATGTGTTGCACAGGAACTGACCGGGGTAGCAACGGTGTCTGATCCGGAAGAAAGCTCCTCGAGGTCCAATTTAATGTGGGACCTACAAGACAAAACACCGTTAGGGATGGGGGGCCTTTCCCCCCAAAATCCTCCGGCGTGAGAATCATCAATCCCATTCATAACATATATTGACATCATCATTATCAACTTAACTTTACACGTGTCAAGCATGCAACGGGGGTTCTTTACACGTGTCACGCATGCAAGGGGGGAAATCTAACAAAAGATTTCCTTTGGATAAGGTCAAGGCCAGAAATTTGACATGTGGAATGGTCCTACTTTGAGACAATCCAGGAGACAATCTATGAGACAATCCAGGAGACAATCTATGAGACAATCCACTATACGCGGGAATCCAACCTTACGCGGGAATCCAACCATATGCGGGAATCTAACCTTAACCATAAATATAAACATGACTAGACCAACCATACGAGAACCAAACTTTGACGAGATCCTCACGACATATGAGCCCATATAGTCCATATTTGGACTTGGACCGTGTCAACACTTATGGGGTAAAATATTTTGTTATGGCACATCAAAAGCCCCCGGCTCCTTAGCTCGATTATTCATGATCGAGTTAAGGAGTAAAATAGCATACATAACAAAATATAGCTTATCACATCGAGTCAATTTCCCTGATACAAAACATAAGTCTGTTCCTTGATCTCTCCATCACTTTTATTACTGGCTTCTCATTTTACTTCAACTTTTTGCATTTTCTCTTTTCCATTTCATCTCACGACTTTCAAATTTTCGATCGTTCCTGTAAATTTTTGGCTAGTAAATATGCGAGAACCAATCACGCGAGAGCCAACATTATACGCCATAGATCCAGAAATGCTTGCGACATGAAATCTGGTCGCTGAACTTTTGGATAACTTTCTTTCCATACAACTTTATTTTAACAATTCTGCCAAAAACCCTTCGATCCCTCTTGAACTTGATGCCTTTTAAACACTTTATCATTTGCTCTGGGTCTGTATTAAACAATTTACTTTTCTGTCTTTTAATTTCGCTTTCCGCACTTTGGTCGTTGCGGTTTTCGACTTAATCTTAACTTTAACTTGAATGGCATTACTTTACTTTCTTTAACTTGCTTTGAATTTTCATTTTTTGCGTTCATTATTCTATCTTGCAATTTCACTTTATATGTTGCCTGTTTTTACTTTGCTTTGATATTTTACCTTTTTTGCTTCGCTAGCTTATCGAAGATTCACTTTACGACCTTTATCTCTATATACATACTACTCCCTTCAAAAGAGTGAGGCTAGTCTTTAGGCAGCCTCACTTCCTAGCTATGCTTCTCGCCCTTCAGCTTTACTTAGCTTCGATGGCGACTTAGTCGTATGCCAAGGTCAAAACCTTACTTGGCCTAAACCTCGCGGCCAAACCTCACTTGGCCTAAAACTCGCGGCCAAACCTCACTTGGCCTAAACTTACCGATCAAAACCACACTAATCAAAACCGCGCTAATCGAAACCGCACTAATCAAAACTGCGCTACTCGAAACCGCGCTACTCGAAACCGCGCTAATCGAAATCGCGCTAATCGAAATCGCGCTACTCGAAACCGCGCTACTCGAAACCGCGCTACTCAAAATCGTGCTAATCGAAACCGCGCTACTCAACACCGCGCTAATCGAAACCGCGCTACCTAAAAATGCGCTAATCAAAACGCGCTAACTAAAAACGCTACTCGACAAGCCGCACTCGACCATGCCGAATAAAACCCACACCGCCTTAAACCCAATCTTGCGCCTTAGACCAATTGGGCCAAACTGTCTAGTTTCCAATGTGGCATAACTTTTGCCTAACACCTTTAAGCCAGGTCTTTTCTATGCCTATTAAAAACCAGGACTTTCTGTGCCTGGCCTCTGCCAGGACTTTCTGTGCCCGTTAAAAAGTCGGGACTTTCTGTGTCTGGCCTCTGCAAGGACTTTCTGTTCCTGACCTCTGCCAGGGCTTTCTGTGCCTGTTAAAAAGCCGGGACTTTCTGGCGTCTGGCCCTACAAGCCAGCACGCGGTGTTCCTGGCATCAATGACGCGGTGTTCCTGGCGTCCCCGACGCGGTGTTCCTGGCATCCACGACGCAATCTGTGCTCGTTAAAAAGCTGGGACTTTCTGTGCCTGGCCTTATGCTAGGACTTTCTGATGCAGTATAATGGGATAAATATGAGTTTTATTTTAATTAATTGTTATTTTATTAGTATTTTCGGAATTAAATGTAGTAGGATGATTATAAGAGGTTTTAGAGTAGATTTAGCATTGATTTAGTAGTTTTAGACTTCTATTAGGTTACCTTATAGGTTAGGCTTTATTTTAGGATGATATTTCTTGTTTTCTAAGTTTTATGAGTGCTATAAAATAGCCTCAAAGTTGTAATCCGAAAATCAGTTGTTGATTAATAAAAATTGAGTGTTTTCTTGTTCCAATTTGTAGTCTTGATTAATTTCGACTACGATTGAAGGGTTGATTCGCGTATTGATTAATTTCTACCCGTAATCAATCATCTATCTAAGCTTCCGCTACTTTAATTTCCTAAAAGTGATTAAATTCCTTTTGAATGTCGACTCTCCGTATCGATTAAATTCTACGAGTGTTGAAGATCAATTACTAGTATTGATTAAATTCTACTAGTATTGATATCTATCCAAGTCTTCCGCTGCATCATTTGGTATCAGAGCCAAAACTAGGGATTCTCGTCTTTCGATTGAGGTATTCATATATCAATATTTTTCCTTATATTCAGATTAGAAAAAAAATAAAAAATGTTTGATCTTGGTGGGCCGTTTTTTGAATCTTCAAGTGTTGATGTTCCTGTCGATTGGTCAAAATCGCCTGTTTTTGACAAATGTGATTGCGAAATTTGTCAACTAGTAACATCGAGACTTGGCGGTGTAAAAGCATTAGCTTCGGGTTTCTACAAGATGAATTGATTTGGAATTTTGAAGCCGTCAAAATTGTTAATCCTTATGATGATCCATTTGATCCATTTGATGTTTCCTCTACAAAGTCTTCTGCTGATTACATTGTAAAATTGTTACTCCAAACGTATATTATGTCATATTGGACTGATTGGATGGAAGTTATTACTCGAGTTGGCAAATTTCAAGTTCGCCAAGGATTCAAGGATTTTTATATTCTAATATCAAGGTACAATGGAAGGATACTTATGTTACATGCTCTCTTTGTATTGCGACAAATTCAACTACAACTCATTGCAAATTCGAGGACGAATTTTTCGAAGCCGAGGAGAATGATGCAGTATAATGGGATAAATATGAGTTTTATTTTAATTAATTGTTATTTTATTAGTATTTTCGGAATTAAATGTAGTAGGATGATTATAAGAGGATTTAGAGTAGATTTAGCATTGATTTAGCAGTTTTAGACTTCTATTAGGTTACCTTATAGGTTAGGCTTTATTTTAGGATGATATTTCTTATTTTCTAAGTTTTATGAGTGCTATAAAATAGCCTCAAAGTTGTAATCCAAAAATCAGTTGTTGATTAATAAAAATTGAGTGTTTTCTTATTCCAATTTGTAGTCTTGATTAATTTCGACTGCGATTGAAGGGTTGATTCGCGTATTGATTAATTTCTACCCGTAATCAATCATCTATCTAAGCTTCCGCTACTTTAATTTCCTAAAAGTGATTAAATTCCTTTTGGATGCCGACTCTCCGTATCGATTAAATTCTACGAGTGTTGAAGATCAATTACTAGTATTGATTAAATTCTACTAGTATTGATATCTATCCAAGTCTTCCGCTGCATCACTTTCTGTGCCCGTTAAAAAGCTGGGACTTTCTGGCGTCTGGCCCTACAAGCCAGCACGCGGTGTTCCTGGCGTCCCCGACGCGGTGTTCCTGGCATCCACGACGCAATCTGTGCCCGTTAAAAAGCCGGGACTTTCTGTGCCTGGCCTTATGCCAGGACTTTCTGTGCCCGTTAAAAAGCCGGGACGTTATGGCGTCTGGCCCTACAAGCCAGCACGCGGTGTTCCTGGCGTCAATGACGCGGTGTTCCTGACGTCCCAAACGCGGTGTTCCTAGCGCCTGGCCCTACAAGCCAGGACGCAAACATACCTTGGGGTGGCTTTATCAGCGGCAACTTTCTTTATCAACTTTGGGGCAGCTTTATCAACTTTGGGGCCGCTTTATCAAATTTGGGGCCGCTTTATCAACACAAGCAGTTCGGGATGCGAGCCTTCCTTTCGGAAGCAGTTCGGGGTGCGAGCCTTTTGCAGTTTGGGATGCGAGCCCATCATTCACAGTTCGGGATGCTAGCCCATCTTTCGCAGTTCGGGATGCTAGCCCATCATTCGCTTTATTATGCTCTTTATCATATAAGCAGTTTGGGATGCGAGCCCCTCTGTCAGCAACTCGAGCTCTATCATCTGGCAAAATAACTTGACCGACTTTGTCATACTTGACAGAGTACCTACATAAAACACGAGGCAGTCATTTGCAAATCAAGTAAACACTTTCTTTTTATTTAACACAGCAAGCAAACATTACGCAACTATTATATAAATGAGAGAAATAATGAACTACAAATGTCTTTTGCATTTTACTGATTTCATTCATTTCAAGCATACTATCAGGACTGTCACTTTTCACTATTCATCATTTCAAGATCTCAAATATATAGCAGGTTAACGTACCCATATACCATGATACTTCCATTTCCACTTACGATATTAGCATAACTTTTCATAATACTGATATACTTTTGCACATAAATACATAGCATAAAGCTCGCATATTTTATTTCATGAAATATCATTTTTCATTTGGTGTCCCAATTCTTTCATACTTATTTCTGTCGCAATGTACTATTTTACTAATTTGACAATTTTTCAAAATTAAACAATTACGCAAAGACATAATTTTAACATATTGACACGAAGCATATTGCAAGATAATACTAATCCACATTCATTCATACTTAGCCACTTATATTTCATGTTTCATGATCCAAATAACATATTAACGTATCATATAAATATTGGTGGTAATCACGAATTTTTATTTGTTATAATACTGTTATTATTATGTTCTTTCTATGAGCACACAATCTTGTACAACTGCATTTATACTATAATCATTTTGACAAAGCATGTTTTTCAAGCAATGTCCAAGGAAGGCATAACTATTCCCATTTAGATTTCATTCACCCCTTTTAAAAGACACAAATAAGCAAGTTTAAGCTTTCCAATAAAGTCAATTAATTTCACAATTCTTCCTTCTAAGCATTTAAACCAAAGCATACTTACAAAACATACTCCCAAGAAGGCATGCAATTCACTATTTCTTAACCAAGAATACATCAAGTTATATCATCAAGAAGCATAAGGATGATGTTAGTAAACTTATCTTGAACATATAACTAAACATAAATTTTCTTCCGTTGCCACGCCTTTCCTTCTATTCTTTTTATATGAACAGTTAATTATCTTTAATCATTTCGCGGAGCCTGCTTCCGTTAGATTGTAATCATCCATGTTCAAGTTTCTATATCTCATTATCTCTCGTTAATAACATCAATAGGCAAGTGACAAACTAGACCGATTTATATTATCAAGTTAGCATAGTAATAGAGGGCTCTTAACTTTGCCATGTAATGGGTTTCAAAGCATACATTCATATTGTCAAATAACGAGTTCATGTTATAATCATTTAACATGAATAGAAAAGATGGAAAGATACGACCTGGTGGAGTTTAACGATATTTCAGATGAATTCCATTGAAAATATAACGGAGACTTTAACGGCCGTCCGCTGACATAACCTTCAAAGACAACGAAGCTAACATACCAAACTGACCCACACTTGTCCTCTGCCCAACCATAAAATTTATGGCTGAGAATTAATCTTGACTTTTCTGCTTCCGTTAGATTGTAATCATCCATGTTGAAGTTTCTATATCTCATTATCTCTCGTTAATAACATCAATAGGCAAGTGACAAACTAGGCCGATTTATTTTATCAAGTTAGCATGGTAATAGAGGGCGCATTTAACTTTGCCATGTAATGGGTTTCAAAGCATACATTCATATTGTCAAATAATGAGTTCATGTAAAAATCATTTAACATTAATAGAAAAGATGGGAAGAGACGACCTGATGGAGTTTAACGATATTTCAGATGAATTCCAATGAAAATATAATGGAGACTTTAACGGCCGTCCGCTGACATAACCTTCCAAGACAACGAAGCTAACATACCAAACTGACCCACACTTGTCCTCTGCCCAACCATAAAATTTATGGCTGAGAATTAATCTTGACTTTTCTTCCCCTCTTCCTGAGCCATATTTTCAACCCAATAAAAACAATACTTCCACCTTATCTAATTCCTTATTTACCACTGACGGAGACAAAGAAAGAAAAGGCAACTTAAGCTTTAGCCTTTAAACATTGTTCCTAGCGACAATCCTTCTTCCCGGCGACCTCCAAGCTGCAACGCCCACATCACCTTGCTCCTAGCGACCTGCCTAAACTCAGAACCGAAACGGCGACAACCCAGGTCGGTAATCCACTTATGGTGACATCAAACCTTTGCAATTTCCAAGTACATCCATTCCCGCTGGCGACATCCATGGTCGCCGCCCCTACCGGCGACAATCAAAACCACTGCCAATCAATTCCAAGCCAGTTAATTCCAGCCCACTTCCTTGGCCACACTCTCTTCCATTTTCATTTCCCTTCTCAGCAGCCCACCAGCGACAACCATCCGACGGCGATTTCAATCAGTGATATCTCCCCACCGGCGGCCTCACCAAACGGTGATATCTCTTCCAACGGCGACTTCTAGGTACGACCCCGATTCCAAGCGAGATGGCAATCTCTCCACCGCTAGACTTTCCTCGATTCTCGGCGAGATTCCAGCCTAGCGACACCACTCTTTACTCCTGCGACCTCCCTGCTCTCAGCATAGAAAAGGCGACTTCTTCTCTTGGCGACATCTAACACCGGCGACTTCCATTTATCCGACGACATCCACCTTGGGCGACGGCGACATCCCAAACGGCCTCAATGTACGTCGTCGATTTCTCGCAATTTTTATTATCTAGCGACAATCAAGTCTTAGGTGACATAAATTTCCCGATTTCCTTCTTTCTCGCCCCATCAATTTTGCCCCAAACGACATCTTGCCTTGCTATTTTCTTTTTCTTACATTTTCATCTTGATTTTGACTCTTGATTTCTGCGATTTCAACTGAACTGGCGAGATGACTGACCAAACTGGTGCCATGAACTGAATACGCGAGATGCAATTTGTACTGCCTTTATAATTGTTTACTGTTTACTTTCTCTCTCTACCTTTCCCGTTTATCTCTCCGGCGAACAGCTCTTCTCCGGTGACTATCGAACCCCAGATCTATCCTTCCTCCTCCTCCTCTCTGTAAAACCTCTTCCGATGCCATTACCAGGTCTGAATCTACTCCTAATTCGGATCTGATTTTCCCTTTGCCTAGTCAAAACGGAAACTGTTACTTTCCAGTTTCGGCTAACTCCGGCTGCTCAGATCTGCTGCCACCCCCCACTGTAGTCTAACTTGATACATCCGGCTCCTCCAATCCAGCCTAACTCGCAGGAAAATGTCAGTCCCGGCAACGGAACCAACTGATGTTACACTGAAAAACGGGTTGCACAGGAACTGACTGGGGTAGCAACGGTGGCCGATCCGAATGAACACGCTCCTCGATGTCCGATCTAATGTGGGACCTACAAGACAAATCACCGTTAGGGGTGGGGGGTCTTTCCCCCCAAAACCCTCCGCCGTGAGAATCATTAATCTCATTCATAACATATATTGATATAATCTTTAACATTTCTAGAGAGAGGAGAAGAGAGAGAGCTCAAACTTGTAACATACCTCTATAAATGGCAATGGAGGGAGTATATATATTTCATAGTGACATCATCATTATCATCTTTATCTTTATTGATACATGTCACGCATGCAACGGGGGTCACTTTACACATGTCACGCATACGATGGGGAAATTTAACAAAAGATTTCCTTCGGATAAGGTCAAGGCCAGAAACTTAACATGTGGCATGTTTCCTACTTGAAGACATCAACTTGCTGCGAGAATCAACATCAGACATGCGAAAATATTAGCGAAAATATCATCATAGGCGAGAATATCAGCATACAGCATACATGCGAGAATATCATCATAGGCGAGAATATCAGCATACAGCATACATGCGAGAATATCATCATAAGCGATAATATCATCATAAGCGAGAATATCAGCACATATGTGAAAATATCATCATGGGCAAGAATATCAGTCAGAATCATAACTATAAATATGACTAGAACAACTTATCTTAATGATCATAGATTAGACTATATCATAAGAGTTGCAAGTCACATTGTTCTTAAATTTAATTATTCACACAAGGATTTTAAATATTTTGACTCTGTGCAATTTTTCCCCAGTAACAGTAGTGAAAATGTAATTATTACACTAAAATTTAAGATATTTATAAAATGATAATAATCATGAAAGTAGTGACACGCACGATAAGGTGGGTGTTACATCATGCGAAAAGGCGACGGGCAGTTGAGCTATTAATTTCTGTCTTTCTGCTAAAAAACGAAAGTGTAATTAACATTATCCATTAACATCCACCATTCTTAAATTAAAACCTTAAAATTACTTGTAATGATGTGCTCCTTTCGTCACGATTTTAATTTTTATAACGTTTTGAAAAAATAAAAATAAAAATTGAATTTTTATAACGTTTTGAAAAAATAAAAATAAAAATAAAATGGATTGATTAAGACATGACGCGTAGAAGGGTCTGGAACTAGTACAACGTAACATGACAATTTTAGTTGTTTCCTTCCTTCCACTCGCCCTTTCCGGAAGTTCCATTCCATTGACTTCTTCTCCCTTGGGAGTATGATTGATGATAAGGGTTCTAAAATGGGTTGGTAAGCTGTCGTTGTTTGAGCTAAGCTAATGGACTATTTCATTTTTCCACCGTTGCACTAAATGTTACGCGTTTATATTATACTTCTTCCGTCCCACTTTAAGTAAGTCATGGTATAAATACACGCATCTTAAAAAAAAAAAAAATTAAAAGTGGGTAAAAGATTAGAGGAGAGAAAATATAAAAGTTAAAAACATTTAATAGGAGAGAGAATGAGTGAGAAAAATAGTAAGTTAATGACTGATTTTTTTGTAAATATGTTAAAATTATAAGGGTATAATGAATGATTTTTTTTGTAAATATATAAACAATATGAGGATATAAATATCCGAAATACTGTTCACATATTTCCATTTATGAAATGGCCTACTTGAATTGGACGGACCAAAAAGGAAAGTGACTAACTTGAAATGGGACGGAGGAAGTATATGGATAAGGGGATTAATAAATGAGTAAGTGGTGTGTAAGCGTTAAACCATTTTCAACAGTTTGATTCAAAAATTGCAATATCCTTTTTAAATGGTGTAATTTCTGTATCAAATATCTTTATCATATTCAACATTCAACAGTTTGCTTCAAATTTTACATCAAGTGAGTCACACTGATTTATTTAAAAAAAAAATCATTTTGGAAAAATTATCTTTTAATGAGAAAACATTTTTGACAAAGTAACTTTTACTGGAACGTAGGACATACAGTATGCACTTTTAATTATTTATTTAGAAGTTAAGACTGAAAAAATATTATCTTAAAAAAAAGGTTATTAAAAAATGGTGCCAACTATTTTTAAAATAATGACAAAAAAAAATCCAATTATTATTTTTAATTAAAAGTAAATTTAATTTTTATAATTATTTATTTTGAGACATAAAGTGTAAAGGGAGTTAATTTGTTCCGGACTTCTTTAAGAAAATGGAGATAACGTAAGTAAATTTTGACAGCCCATTACATTTATAGATGACTAGCCTAAGCCCGTGTCCAAGGCCACGTTTTTTGTTTTTTGTTTTTTTTTTTAATTTTTTTTTAATTTATTTTTTATTTATTTTTTTAAATATGCCCGTGTCCAAGGCCACATTTTTTTAAAACTATTTTTTTTAAAAAAAAAATTTTAAATTTTTTTTTTAAGGGCGAAATGGGAAAGTGAGTGAATAGTGAGGGCAAACTGATCATTTCCTCGGATGAAACTATTCACACCACTGTTCAAAACAATGGTGTGATTTATAATATAGATAACGTCATTTACGCAATGCATTATGCAGAATAAACATTGTACACATTTATCAATAATAATTTAAACTTTATACAAATATTGGTTGCGTAAAAAATACTCCCACCGTCACATTCGAAGTGTCACTTTTTATCCAAAAGGGTGTTTCATTTAAAGTATCACATTTCCTAAAAAGGAAATATTTTATTAATATTCTATTTTCCCATCTAAAATAACAAAAAACCGACGGACCGAGATTTGGATCGATAGAACCGACTGCACCAATGAAAATCAGACCGATCCAATAGAATTGGTTTGGTTCTGATCCCAAATTTATATGGAACCGATTATTTGGATTGGTCCTGATTTTTGAAAAAATATATATGGTCCTGGACCGAACCGGACCGAACCGATTATGTATATATTATGTATAATATATATATATATATATATATATATATATATATATATATATATATATATATATATATATATATATATATATATATATTCATAATTTCAAATTCCTAATTTCCAAAAAAAATAAAATAATTTTATTGTGACCTTATCCATCAAGCGACATTACAAGTTTACAAAAATCCTAACCCTATCATATCTCTTTCATTTCCGCCGTTTGATTTTCTATCCCTATCTCTCTCTACGCTTTTCCTCTCTCTCTCTCTCTCTCTCTCTCTCTCTCTCTCTCTCTCTCTCTCTCTCTCTCTCTCTCTCTCTCGTCTTTCTCTCATCTCAATTCTCAACCCTAGAAATCAAATTGATTTTCCATGGCGGCACCCTGATTTTGACTCAGCTGTCCAACCACGGCACCACCATTGATCTCTACCGACGACGCAGCTGTGACGGAAGTAATTAATCTACGACGCAGATCTGTTTTTTCGTGCAAGATTGCAGAACATCATTACTCTGTTATTTTGCCTCTCAAATCTCCAATAAAAGGTAATGATTTAATGAGATTTTGATGTTATTTGCTCGGTCTCTACCTTCAATCAACTCGTATTTTTAATTTTCTTACAATTTTGCATCTGAATTTAGTTATTAGGGTCTGAATCATGTTTATTTTCAAGCTACTGCCTAACTGTTATTAAGCATGGAACTTCAGTTTTCGATTTTCAACTTTGTTTATGTAATGTAATCTGTTAGTGTTTGTGCCCTAGGCTTATAGTTTCTATAAACCTTTATGTATCGTCTTTATCATTAATAAAAGAGAAATTTTATTTTGATTAATATATGTTTTGCATGTTTATTATATTAATTTGTGTCCCTAGTTATTTAGTGTAAGTTGGTAATGGATAATCATAGAGATGATCATATGCATGGAGATGCACATTACAACTTGTAAATAACTAGTATAAATGCTAATGGATAATCATATGATGATTATTTGCATAGAGATGCACATTAGATTTATGGGTACTTGTTAGAGAACAAGTGACTGGACTTGACCCGCTTGAAATTTATGTCATGATCAAATGTCATAATTAAATCTCAAAATAGTAGTGTCATTAGAATCCTTAGACCCGAGATTATCATTGTCTTCCACATGATGAACGTGATGTTAGATGTAGTCTAACGTTATCCTTAAACGGGTAGCAATAAGGGCTATGTTGGCATTGCGGGATTCTTGTAGGGAAGAATGATAAGTCAAGATGGGATTTGTCCCTCGTAAAAGAGATGTCGGCTTGGGCCCCTCGTAGAATAGTGTTGATGAAATGTGTGGCCACACTCAAGGAACATGATAGAGATCATGGATACTTGATTGATCAACATATTCGGAATCGAGAAAGCATTCAACAATGTAAGTTGACATTGACCATGACTTATGTTCAATACGACATCGTGTGACAAAGGGATTGTGACATTGTTACTATTAAGGAAACGTGAACTCTTACGTTGTATTATTTGGGTAGACATAATGGCTTGCTAGAGTCCGCTTATGTCTTATGAGGGTCGATGTGATCGGACTCATTGCCAACATAATACAATCCTATTGGGTCACACACACTTAGAATGTTTTGGTTGAAACTAGAGAAAAGACTTGAGAGTTCCTGCATATGGCAACCTTTGTCACGCGACATACCTAGCCATATGACAACCTTTGTCACGTGACATACCTAGCCATATGGCAACCTTTGTCACGCGACAAACTTGGACACTGAGGCGGTTTTTGCAGAGTCCTAATTCGATTCGGACTAGTTCGTTAATACTAAGGTAGTATAAATACGTGGTCTGTGATCAGCCTGTGGTAATCCGAATTTTTGACAAAATTCTCTCTTAAGTTTTCTCCATAGTTTTTCTAGTTTTTGGAATCTAGCAATTCCCAACCCGAGAATCGTTCTCGACATTCATATTTGTGTGAATTACCAAAAGAGGGTCTTAATTTGTTCCAACAAATCAAAGGCCTAGAGTTCAAATCTGAAGATCCAAAGGAGTCGAAGATTCGAAGATTTGAAGATCAAAGTTTGTGATTATGAATCACATAATTATCCGTTTGATAGCTCAAGACTGGAAAGCAATTAAGGTTGATAAATCTATCTCGTAGGAATTCAATTTAATTGTGTAGAACGGATCCTTGGCTCATGGGTTTTAAGTTATTAAATGCTAAATTTCCGCTGCGCATGGATCCTTAAAACCCAACAGTGGTATCAGAGCCCCGTTCGTATGGTTAGATTCGAATTGGCATGCTAGAAAGTTGTTATAAATTGTTTATAAATGTTCTAGGCTTGCTTTGTATGAGTTAGATTTAATTGTTTATGTGAAACAATTTGCTAATCTTTGAAAAATCGGTTTCTGATTATGTTGAATTAAATCTGTTAAAAGGCTGTTTATATGATTTAATTGCTTATGATTGAAATTGATTGAAATTCGGTAGAACTGCCAGACTGGTTAGTCTTGTCGTGCGACATAGTTAGCCACGAGTGTAAATCTGATAGTTGGGCAAGGTTTGTCACGCGACATACTTTGCCAAATGGCTGATGTTGTCACGCGACATACTTAGCCAACTGGCTGATGTTGTCACGCGACATACTTTGCCAATCTGGGCAGAATCAGTATGATAATTTTTTCTACTAATCTGTGATTATGTTGATAATCTGAGATATTTTATGTCTTAATCTAGATGCTATAAATTTTTGGAAATAAAATTTATAGGGCTATGCTAGATTAATTCATTGTTTATGATGCATGCTTAATTAATTTAAATGTGTTTTTATTAATTGTTGCGATGCATGAATTATTTGTTCTTAAGTGTTAAGAATTTTATTAGATGTTTAGTTGAAACATTGATTCATAATTTTCTAAATGTTTAGTTGAAACATTAAATTTTGGTTTTCTGATTGTTTATGAGAAACAAGTCAGTTTACGCAAAATTTGAAGGAATCTGATTGTCTATGAGAAACAAATTTGTTTATAGGTCTATGCTAGAATTGTATAATAATTATGCCTGCTTAATTAATTAAAAGATGTTTATTTAATTGTTGCGTTACAAGATTATTATGTGTTCATATGCTTGCTTAATTGTTTAAAAGGTGTTTTTTATTAATTATTGCGTTGCATGAAGAACTGTTATAATTCTAGAATGTTTTGAACATTGAATTATGGTTTACTAATTGTTTATGAGAAACAAGTTAGTGTCTGATTGTTCATGAAACAAGTCTGTTTTACAAGTAGAATTATGTTGCGATCAAACTGATATTGTAGTTGTACATGTCTAGGAGAGCTCTGTCTAAGGATTGGGTACTTAAACAGTCCTTGTGGCTCACCAGTTTCCTGGGAACTTACCTGGTGTACTTTACAGTTATCTTTAATTGATATGCTTATAATCTACTTTTAAAAGAACTTTCATTTAATGTTTAAGTTTTATGCCACCCCGAAAGTAAAACACTTGAGAAGTATTGGGATAGGTTGATGTAGTTTCGACTCAGTTGGGTGCATCATTCTATTCTAGTATGGAGCAAGATGAGATAACGGTTGATGTAGTTTTGACTCAGTTGGGTGCATCGTTCTATGTGTCTCATACGTTTGAAATTGGTTAGACTTAATTGGTACTTTCAAAAGAGTTTTGACCCAAGGCATAAGATGAGATTAAAACATGTTTTGACATATGATGTCTAAAATCTCATAAAGGATCTAAGAGTCACATATGATGTGATTGATAAATGTTATCTACCTTAATAACTTAATTTTGGGCATTGACTCAGTTAAACCAAAATTGAAGTGAAATATGGATCTTAGCCTATTATAATTATATGATACATGCTTGTATTTGAAGGTGTATAATTTAGTGGGAGTATTTGTGAAATACTATATTTGTCTCTTGAATGATAAATGTGTTGGATACTTATATGTGTTCATATGTTGCATATCTTATTGTAGATCAAATGGCATTAAACAAAACTCTGCCACTGCGACCCGTCATTGAAAAGGGCAAGGGTAAAGCAAGTGTTGCTAAGCCTAAGGCAAAGGTTGCCATTGCCACTGAGGCTAAACCCAAAAGGTCTCAAAAGGATGCGGTTTACTTCCATGACAATGAGATTGATCATTGGAAGCAAAACTGCAAGGCTTATAAGGAAGGCATGAAGAAGGGCAATACGATTGCTACTGATTCAAGTATCTATGTTATAGATATTTTCCTTTCTACTTCTAGTTCTTGGGTATGTGATACCGGATGTGGATCCCACATTTGTCTAAATGTGCAAGGGCTAAAAGATAGAAGGCTGCTCAAACAAGGTGAAGTAGACCTACATGTGGGGAATGGAGCAAGTGTTGCTGCATTAGCCGTAGGGACTTATGAAGTAACTTTACCTAGTGGACTAATACTTGTTTTGAACAATTGTTATTATGTTCCGGATTTGAGTAGAAATATTATTTCAGTTTCTTATTTGGACAAAGAAGGATTTAACTTTATTATTGCGAATAATAAGTTATCTATCTATTTAAATGATATGCTTTATGGTATTGCAAACTCATTTAATGGACTTTATGTCCTTGATGTTGAGAAACAGAGTAATATTGAAAATATTTATAATGTGAGTAAGAAGTCCAAACCAAATGATGTGAACAACACATTCATGTGGCATTGTCGGCTTGGTCATATAAATGAAAAACGCATTTCTAAACTCCATAAAGATGGATACTTAGACTCATGTGATTATGAATCATATGATGTTTGCGAATCTTGTTTATTGGGAAAAATGACCAAACCACCTTACACTAAGAGTAGTGAAAGGGCTGGTGACTTATTGGGTCTAGTACATACCGATGTATGTGGACCAATGAGCAGCATTGCTAGGGGCGGATTTCGATACTTCATTACGTTCACCGATGACTTATCTAGATATGGCTATGTCTATCTGATGAAGCACAAAAGTGAAGCGTTTGAGATATTTCGAATATTTCAAAATGAAGTACAAAATCAACTTGACAAGACGATTAAAGCACTTCGATCCGATCAAGGTGGTGAATATTCAAGAGTTTGACTATCATCTCAAAAATTGTGGAATCGTTTCAGAGTTGTCTCCACCTGCGACGCCACAATGGAATGGGGTGTCGGAGAGGAGAAATAGAACCTTGTTAGACATGGTTCGATCGATGATGAGTCAAGTTGACCTTCCTATATCCTTTTGGGGACATGCATTAGAGACTGCAGCTTTCACACTAAACAGAGTCCCTACTAAATCGGCTCCTAAATCACTATATGAGATGTGGTGGGGAAAGAAACCGAATACTCCCTCCGTCCCACTGATAACTTCACTTTTTGCCATTTTGGGCGTCCCATTGAAAGCTTCACCTTTCCTTTTTTGGCAAAGGAATCTTTACTATTCCCTCCACTCATTCTCTCTCCTACATTATTTTAATACTCACAACACCATTATAATTTACTATTCCCTCCACTCATTCTCTCTCCTATTTTCAAATTACACTCACAACATTTTTTCTTCCCACCCACTTTCTTAATTTGCGTGCCAGAGCCAAAAGGATGAAGTAATCAGCGGGACGGAGGGAGTATTTCTTTCATGAAGATTTGGGGTTGCGATGCTTACGTGAAGAGACTTGTCTCCGATAAGCTAGAACCAAAATCTGACAAATGTGTCTTCGTGGGTTATCCTAAGGAAACAAAAGGATATTATTTTTACAACCGCACTGAGAACAAAGTGTTTGTTGCTCAATATGGTACCTTCCTTGAGAAACGGTTTCTCAATAAGGGAACTAGTGGGAGTAAAATTGATCTTGAAGAATTTCATGAACCCGAAGATAACATTGAGCCAAGGGTAGAGACGGAATCAAGTTCACAAGGAGTTGTGGAACCGGTTCAAGATACTCAAGTCCGTCGTAGATCTGATAGGTTACGATCCGAGCCCGAGAGATATGGATTTCTTGTATCGGAAAGTAATGAAGTGGAAGTCATTGAGAATGATGAACCGACTTCCTATCAAGAGGCGATGTCCGCTCTGGATTCGGAAAAATGGCTTGGAGCCATGAAGTCTGAAATCCAATCCATGGATGATAATCAGGTTTGAAACTTGATTGATCCACCCGAAGGTGTAAAAACCATAGGGTGCAAGTGGGTCTTCAAGAAAAAGACCGACATAGATGGGAAGGTGCATACTTACAAGGCTAGGCTTGTAGCGAAGGAATATAGGCAGATTCATGGTATAGACTATGATGAAACCTTTTCGCCTGTTGCGATGCTTTAGTCTATTAGAATTCTGATTGCCATAGCCGCATATTATGACTATGAGATATGGTAAATGGATGTCAAAACAGCTTTCCTAAATGGAAATTTACTTGAGGATGTGTATATGATACAACCCGAAGATTTTGTCGATCCAAAGAATTCTAATAAAGTATGCAAGTTGCAAAGGTCCATATATGGATTAAAGCAAGCTTCTAGGAGTTGGAATCTACGTTTTGATGAATCGGTCAAAGAGTTTGGCTTCATCAAGAACGAAGATGAACCTTGTGTATACAAGAAAATCAGTGGGAGCAAAGTGCTTTTTCTAATACTGTATGTCGATGATATCTTAATCATTGGAAACGACATTCCCGCACTTCAGACTGTCAAGTCTTGATTAGGAAAATGTTTTTCAATGAAAGATATGGGTGACGCCGCTTACATTCTTGGCATTAAGATCTATAGAGATAGATCTAGAAGGATGATTGGTTTGAGTCAAAGTACATATATTGACAAGGTCCTTAGAAGATTCAAGATGGAAAATTCTAAGAGAGGGAACTTGCCAGTGGGTCATGGCGTAACTCTTAGCAAGAATCAATGTCCTAAGACAATTAATGAGCAAAAGAGAATGACTACGATTTCATATGCTTCGTCAATTGGATCCATCATGTACGCTATGATATGTACTAGACCGGATGTCTCGAATGCTTTGAGCACCACGAGTCGATACCAATCTAATCCGGGCGAAAGCCATTGGATAGCATTCAAGACAATCCTTAAGTACTTACGAAGAACTAAGGATGCGTTCTTGGTCTTTGGAGGAATGGAAGAAGATCTTGTTGTAAAAGGTTACACAGATGCTAGCTTCCAAACCGACAAAGATGACTTTAAGTCGCAATCGGGATTTGTGTTTATGCTTAATGGAGGTGGGGTTTGTTGGAAAAGTTCCAAGCAAAGTACCACAGCTGATTCTACAACTGAGGCCGAGTACATAGCAGCATCCGATGCGGCTAAAGAGGCAGTTTGGATCAAGAAGTTCGTTAGTGATTTGGAAGTTGTTCCAAGTATCACTAATCCGATAGAGCTTTACTGTGACAACAATGGTGCCATTGCACAAACAAAGGAACCAAGGCCACACCAAAGATCCAAACACATTCTTAGACGTTTCCATGTGATTCGAGAAATCATAGAAAGAGGAGATGTTAAGATATGCAGAGTATCAACCGACGACAACATTAGCGATCCGCTTACAAAGCCGCTAGCACAAGCAAAGCATGATGGTCATGTTAGGTCCATGGGTAAATGATACATGGGAGATTGAGCCTAGTGCAAGTGGGAGTTGTTAGTGTTTGTGCCCTAGGCTTATAGTTTCTATAAACCTTTATGTATCGTCTTTATCATTAATAAAAGAGAAATTTTATTTTGATTAATATATGTTTTGCATGTTTATTATATTAATCTGTGTCCCTAGTTATTTAGTGTAAGTTGGTAATGGATGATCATAAAGATGATCATATGCATGGAGATGCACATTACAACTTGTAAATAACTAGTATAAATGCTAATGGATAATCATATGATGATAATTTGCATAGAGATGCACATTAGATTTATGGGTACTTGTTAGAGAACAAGTGACTGGACTTGACCCGCTTGAGATTTATGTCATGGTCAAATGTCATAATTAAATCTCAAAATAGTAGTGTCATTAGAATCCTTAGACCTGAGATTATCATTGTCTTCCACATGATGAACGTGATGTTAGATGTAGTCTAACGTTATCCTTAACCGGGTAGCAATAAGGGCTATGTTGGCATTGCGGGATTCTTGTAGGGAAGAATGATAAGTCAAGATGGGATTTATTCCACGTAAGAGAGATGTCGGCTTGGGCCCCTCGTAGAATAGTGTTGATGAAATGTGTGGCCACACTCAAGGAACATGATAAAGATCATGGATACTTGGTTGATCAACATATTCGGAATCGAGAAAGCATTGAACAATGTAAGTTGACATTGACCATGACTTATGTTCAATACGACATCGTGTGACAAAGGG
Source organism: Adenophora triphylla var. japonica (assembly GCA_022495995.1). Lineage (NCBI taxonomy): Eukaryota > Viridiplantae > Streptophyta > Magnoliopsida > Asterales > Campanulaceae > Adenophora > Adenophora triphylla. Next base: position 143,729 of record JAFEMH010000912.1, read on the forward strand.
ATTGTGACATTGTTACTATTAAGGAAACGTGAACTCTTACGTTGTATTATTTGGGTAGACATAATGGCTTGCTAGAGTCTGCTTATGTCTTATGAGGGTCGATGTGATCGGACTCATTGCCAACATAATACAATTCTATTGGGTCACACACACTTAGAATATTTTGGTTGAAACTAGAGAAAAGACTTGAGAGTTTCTGCATATGGCAACCTTTGTCACGCGACATACCTAGCCATATGGCAACCTTTGTCACGCGACAAACTTGGACACTGAGGCGGGTTTTGCAGAGTCCTAATTCGATTCGGACTAGTACGTTAATACTAAGGTAGTATAAATACGTGGTCTGTGATCAGCCTGTGGTAATCCGAATTTTTGACAAAATTCTCTCTTAAGTTTTCTCAATAGTTTTTCTAGTTTTTGGAATCTAGCAATTCCCAACCCGAGAATCGTTCTCGACATTCATATTTGTGTGGATTACCAAAAGAGGGTCTTAATTTGTTCCAACAAATCAAAGGCCTAGAGTTCAAATCTGAAGATCCAAAGGAGTTGAAGATTCGAAGATTTGAAGATCAAAGTTTGTGATTACGAATCACATAATTATCCGTTCGATAGCTCAAGACTGGAAAGCAATTAAGGTTGGTAAATCTATCTCGTAGGAATTCAATTTAATTGTATGAACGGATCCTTGGCTCATGGGTTTTAAGTTATTAAATGCTAAATTTCCGCTGCGCATGGATCCTTAAAACCCAACATAATCTTCCTATAATTTTTTATTTGAACTTTGCTACTCTATTTCAATTAATTTACTGTATGTCTGAATATTTTTATTTGAACTTTGTTTATGTAATCGTCCAATATTTTGGTTTCATGAAGATAGTTGTTGCATGTTTTATCTTTAGAAAAAAATACTCCCTCCGTCCCGGCCGAAGCGTCACTTTTTACCCAAAATGGCGTCCCGTTTATAGCGTCACTCTTTCCTAAAAAGGAAACTTTTATTAATATTTTATTATCACATCCACTATTCCCTCCACTAATTCTCCCTCCTCTACACTCACAACACTTTTAAAATTCAATATTTCCTCCACTAATTCTCTCTCCTATTTTTAAATTACACTCACAACATTTTTTCTTCCCACACTTTTCCTTAATTTGCGCGCCACCCCTAAAAGGGTGATGCTTCTACCGGGACGGAGGGAGTATATAGTAGTGTAACTTGTGAAACCGATGGAACCAGACATGGACCGAACCATTGGAACCGGACCAATGTGACAGGTCCTATAATGTAATGGTCTGGTCCTGATCCTGATTTTAGGCAGAACCGAACAATTGGTTCGGTCCTGTTTTTTTGAAATTTTGATAAAATCCGGACCAATCCGGACCTTGAACACCCCTAATCCCATCCACTATTCCCTCCACTAATTCTCTCTCCTCTACACTCACAACACTTTTTAAATTCACTATTTTCTCCACTAATTCTCTCTCCTATTTTCAAATTACACTCACAACATTTTTTCTTTTCCCTTTTTTCCTTAATTTGCGTGCCACCCCTAAAAGGGTGACACTCTTGGTGGATAGGAGGGAGTATTGTACATGAAATTTTATTACAGTTTAAACCGTCATCTAGTTAGACCGTGTACAATGGGGGTTTAAAGTGTTGAATGAAATTGATTTCAACTAGGTGAAAGTGTGCAATGGGTGAGTTGAAATGGGTGAGTTGAAATTTGAGGATGAAATATTTCATCCGGGTTGAAACATCTTTTGGCCTTTTTTTTTTTTTTTTTTTTTAATTTCCACGTGTAAGACTGCTATTGGATTTATGAAAAAAAAATTATCCCAAATCTTTTAGCTTAATTATCAACTAATAAATTATTTTTTTTTAATTTTTTTTTAATTTTTTTTTCACCAAAATTCATCATTTTTTTTCCTACAAATTGATATAAGTTTCATTTGATTTGGACACAAAAAAAAAAACACTTAGTTTTCAATTTTGGCTGAACTATTACCTAGTAAATCATTTTTTTTTAATTATTTTTTTCACCAAAATTCATCATTTTTTTTTCCTACAAATTGATATAAGTTTCATTTGAATTGGACACAAAAAAAAAACACTTAGTTTTCAATTTGGGCTGAATTATTACCTAGTAAATTAATTTTTTTTTAATTTTTTTTCCCTACAAATTGATATAAGTTTCATTTGATTTGGACAAAAAAAAAACACTCACTTTTCAAAAAACAGAAAATATAAATAAAATAAAAGTGGTGGGGTATAGAATGATGAGTTGGAAGTAGTTAAAATTTAATTTAAGTTAGTTATTGTAAGGGGTTAAATGAAATGTGTAAATGAAATATTAGGTGTGAGCACCCCAACCCGGGACCTAACGCGTGTCCCGAGCTTGAGAAGCTCAAACTAAGAAAACCCATCTTAAATTTTTAAAACTTTCATTTGCCTTTACAAGAAAACCAATTCTCAATTTCCAATAAACAAAATCAAATAATAATATCTCCACTTGAAGGAATTTAATCAAATACTTTAATAACCATACTTAATTAATTACATTGAAAACCCTAGTTAACATTGTTTAACAAAAGAGTTTTTCTTACAACTTATAAAAAGAGTAATAATAAATTATGACTCCTGACAACCCACTCATATACCTATCCTGACAAGTCCCAAAAGCAAGAGTCCAAACTCTTTCCCCGGCCTCACTGGTTCAGGTCACCTGTCTCAAAGACAATCTAAAGCAAGAAAGGGAGGGGGTGAGAATAAATCTCAATAAGCTATTATGAATGCAAAGAATATGCCAAACAAGATGCAACACATAGCATGGTAGCACATAACACATTATGAAAGCGGTAAACACCTTACGTTACCTCATTTTACCTTTCCCATCTGAACAATAAGTCGTACAACGTGGGAGTGAAACTCCCTCTCTTGTGAACCGCTCCAAGACATTCACCTCTTATAGGACCCATACTCCAGGCAGATCCATATAAGAAAAGATACCTATATCGAGTATCCAACAATAATATCGCTACCGTAAAGCTTTAGGCTTAATACGTAAGCATTCCCCTAATCACCAATCGCAACGGTCTGTAAAGCTTTTTGGGTCAATACAGCCGTTAGCACACCCACTCGTGCCCACAGAGAGGGAACGATCACTGGGTATAATGAACCCTCAATCACTTATAGAACAAATCAATAATTGATTGAATTCCATTATACCCCCGAATATCAACACGTTCAAGCACATAATAGATACTTGAAATAAATCCACAAAAAGGGATAATCATATATCAACATGGTAATGTATACTCATGCTAATCAATACCATAGTGCAACAATCATTTAATACACTATGCATCATAATATAACAACATGGTAATGTATACTCATGCTAATCAATACCATAGTGCAACAACCACTTAATACACTATGCATAGTATCATCAATAAATATGAATGATAACAAATAAATCCACAAATGGGATAACCATGCAACCACATAGCAAGCATATCCACACATTGGAATAACATAACAACGTGTCAAATAATCCACACTTGGGATACAATGCAACCATATACCAAATAATCCACAATTGGGATACCATATATTGATGTAACACATATACATTCCTAACTAACACAATAGTGTGATTATAGTCTCTACACTGATCAACTAATCACCAAGGTATGGGAGCAAGTAAGGCCACCCTAAACCATAAACCATTCTTACGAAGTCAATACTCAACCTCGAGAAATCTTAATAAAAGTGCAAGTCCTACTTCCCAAGTTTGAACCACTTTGGTGAAGTTACAATTCAAGCTTATCAATCATTTTCCGGACAATATTCTATATCACAAGGTCTCTATGAAGGTTCAAGCTCAATTTACCAAGCGGGAGTCACAATTTATAAGTGATAAATCAAGCTTACTAAACTAATTCAGGTTCAGCTTTAAAATGAGGTCTGGGGTCTTGGGCGATCGCCCACACCACTTGGGCGACCCCCCAAGTGAGTTTTCAATTGTATACTAGTTCCTGCCCTCATGGGCGACCGCACACACCTCTTGGGCGACCGCCCAAGAAGGATTTCAAAGAAGCCAAGTTCTGCCCACATAGGCGGTCGCTCAAGCTTTCATGGGCGACCGCCCAAGGTCATTTTCCAGCAACTCAGATTTTAATCCTTTCTACTTAGCTTCATTCCCTTCTCTTTTTATCTAGCCCAATATTTAAGAACACCAAGAGGATTTCCTTAGCTTACAAGTGTAAGTGCTCCAATTTGAGCTTGTTAGAATTTTCGTTAGAAAATTAACGAAAGTTATAACATTTCTAACAATTCCTAACAATCCTAACTTTTCTAACAAAGTGAGGGTAAAATGGGCATTGTTATTTAAGGTTAAACCTTAAAAAGAATCTTAAAAAGAAAAACAAAAGAATAAAACCATAAATAGAAATGCTGGAAACATAAACTGGCTGCCTAATTTGAATTTCAAAAAGAAATATTCTTCTTGTCCAAAGCTGGAGCTGCATTTAATGAACAGTGCACGCCTACTGGATCCATCCGCGCGGATACCTTTGCATTTTCAGGAGGGCTATAAATTGAGCCCTCCAGTCACAAAAATAAAGAGGAAGAACACATTTTGCACCGAACCTCTGGCGAAATATAGAGAGAAAACAGTGAGAATTCACAAGAATTGTCACCTTTTTCTCTCCAATCTTTCCCAACTCATACTCATCCACTCACTCTCATATTAAAGCCCTAAACACTCATACACTCAAGCCAAACACTCAAGAACACAAGGAAGATTGGTAAACTCTCCTCTTCCTAACCCTAAATTTCAACCATGCATGCATCTTCAAACTACAAAATGTAGTTCTTTCATCTTCTTGCTCTAGATCTAAGAAGATCACCATGGAAGACCATCTCCATGGATGATCTTCTACAAAGATCAACATTATTTTTAAGCTTTCTTGCTTACTTGCAAAAATGCACTTTCAAAACCCTAAAAAACCATTTTCAAGCACTAAATCTTGATTTCAAAGGGTAAAATCCCCCTCCCCAAGCAAATGAAATGCTTAGTCCTAATGTACCCCAAGGATGGTTTGGTATAGTTGATTCACCACTAAAATGTCTAGTGATCACTAACCAAAACCTAGGGAAATGGGGACAAGCATGGATGCAAAACCCCCTTTAAAATCATATTTTCTTTCTTGAGAAGTTGCTGTCCAGTAGCAATTTTCTCAGATCTCAGTCCATTGTCTTAATTTTTGGACACAGATGAACTTGGAATTTGGTGTTGAATACAAAACACTTTTTGTAGCCAACATCCAGAGATTTCCATACATATTTTTACTTTATTTTTTGGGTGAGTAAAACTCCTCTTTTCAAATTTTCTTTCAGAGGCTAGTTCATCAGCTTCTGGGAATCCAGATCTCATATCTGAGGTTTCCAGAAGGTTTTGACCCCTCAAATCTTCTCCAAAATGGAAAATTCCTTCGCACAAACTTTATTTAAGGTGTCTAGAACAACTTTCATTCTCTGAGTTTATCCAGATTATGAAGTTTTAAGACCCTTGAATCCATTTCAAAATCAAAGGTCCACTGCCTTTTTCATTCTGGCAGAAATGGCTCTCAACTTCAAAAGGTCTTTTGAGTACCAAATCTCAATCCAAAAATCTTCAAAAAAATCATGGGATCAGTTTAAAGTCTTGAAAAGATATCCAAATTTTTACTTTTCTGAGTTTCAACTTATTTTGGCCAAAACACATACACACACACACACACACAAATGATTTTCAGCTTGGAAGACTCGTTTTACGAGGCGCGTCGGGTGCACACTAACGTCCTTCCCGACGCGTAACATGACCTCCGAAACTAAATCTCTGATCTCGGGCTTTTTTCAAAGTTTTGGCCCTCAAAATTAAAATGGCGTGGCGACTCCGTTTTTCCGGTTTTATTTGGTTTTTCAAAGAAACGCAAAAATCGAATTTTCCCGCGAATGGCACACATCATCACAGTGGCGACTCCGCTGGGGATTAAGCTTTTTTTTAAAAAAAAAATGGTATTTGGTATATTGGTGGAAACCACTAAATTTCCCGTTATCGCCTCCTAACACGAGTCGGGGATAAATTGTGGTCTAACAATCCCACGTACCGGTATCACCGTTTTCAAAAAAAAAAAAAGCTTTTGAGGGTCAAGCTTCCGTCCCGGCTTTGAAAATCATTTTTGTGTGTGTGTTGATTTTTGCACAGTTTTCATGTTGTTTTGGCCGCCTCGGAGAAAGTCAAAATTTTGACTGTCGGAACAATGTCCCTAACTGTCGGAATTTCCGTGCTTACGTGCTTATGTGCTCATAAAAAAACAATCAAAAAAAAAAAGATTTTTCAAAAAAAAGGAAAAAGAAAATTTCCAAAAAAATAATCATGCATCATATTTTTAAGACACATAAAGAAAAATCTCTATTTTACTCAGAAAAAGAATATAGACTGCTTGCACACTACGCGCACGTGACCGTACACTGCACACTACGTCCTTAACCCGGGGAAATCCTTGTCGCCGTCCGTTTGGTCTTATTACGCCTCTCGGATGAGCACAGGACTACCCAAACATCCCATGGAGCCTCGTGTCGACCATGCACTTGTCCGTGACACACTTTGTCCGAGACCCGGTTGGTTTTTAGTCTGGTCTGTGTCATGCCCTGTCCGTGTATAGACCTTTCCTTTCAAGCCTTTGTCGGCATACCGACTCAATATCTTTCTGGGACCCTAATCGCCGAAGTTCTCGCCGGTTTTCCGCCGCAGACTTTGACCAAGATATTGACCGGCGCCTTGACTTCGGCTCGACCGGCACAAATTATACACCGACTCCCAAAGATTGACACCGAGTCATCAAGGATTAATGACTATTCCATGCCTAATTACGGCTTAACCGACGACAAGTCAAGATCAATCTTGGACGCTTATCGCTCCAAATCATGCCGACTTTTCGTCGAGCCTCTGGACATGATCTTGACTTTTGACGTCGCCTTGTCCGTAATTTACATCGAATGCTCGTTAAGACTCGATTACCCGCCGACTTTTAGGATCGTTTTCTTTCGGCCGGTGGGACCCGCTGCCCTATAGGACCCTCGCCCGGGCCGTCCACCCCGGGAGGTCGAAATACTGTGGAATACGAGGGGCTTATAGACGTAGTGACGGGGCCCACCGATCCAGGAATCGAGTAGTTTGCGAAAAGAAGAGCAATCTTTTCCAACCGATTAGGTTAATAAAACGTGTTTTAAGTAAACATGAACAAATAATCGCATGTCGTATGAGCCTAAAGCCCAAACACCTACCCTCCTTCCATTCCTGCACATCTCGAACCTTCGTGTCCTTTCCCCGCAGCCTCCGCACAAAGCTTGGTTTCGGCACCGGTCACCGTTTGATCAGCCTGGGAAGAGTCAAGCGCATCGTCGCCTTCACCGCTTGTTCCGACTCCGGTTTCGTAATGTCCGCATCGCCCGGTAATGATGGGGATAACGTTCCTCCGCCTCCGGGACCCTCGCATGCACTCAAGTATTGGATCCGCTTGGTAGAACAGATGAGACTTCGACATGAGGCTCAAATTGATGACCTGCGGGGGCCGTCGCAAGTCATGGCTCGACTATCAGCCTCAATTCCGATGGCACTTTTACCGCAAAGACGGAAGAGGGTTCTCCTCCTCTTCTTAATAGTCTCGGATACATCAAGATGCTACCCCAAGATTCCTATGTTTCCACCGCCGGACTCCCGCCCGCCGACTTACAGTGGCAACCGGCCCCCAAACAGCGATCGTGGACGAAAGAGTTCGGTATACCGTCGCTGTCCCCTCTCAAAGTGATGATCCCACAAGTGTCACTGAGTGATGAAAATCGTGGAACAAGCTTGAAGAAATATGGTCACCATCAAAGCCCCGGAAGAACGCCCGGAAACATACAGCGAGGCTTGGATTGAAGAGGCCACACGCCACTTTGGGACCTTAACAATATCCCAACCGATCGGGCTACCCCGAAGGACAAACATGTGCCCGTTCCCGGGACCTCAATATCTCTCATTATCCTAGCTGAGTCCAATCACTCGCTACCGTGATGAGCCCAGCAGCCAGATCCCCCTGACCGGCCCACTCAAAGTCATTCCAAAGACCGCTCAACCCGAGGTCCCAAATCCGCCATCACCGTAGAACACATTTGGTGGGATATTTGTGGATCGTCCCGATTGCCTTGAAAGTGGACTATCAGATCGGATACACGAGGACCGTCCTCCTAAGAAAAAGAAAATTTCCTCCCAACAAAAATTGAAGGAGAGATTCGAGGCCGGTGATAACGGCGTGGGAACACTCGGGAGCTATCTCGGGGATTTGATTATTATGTACTCTACTCCGCCGGTCTTCCCCCAAAGCAAAAGGGGTAAAAAGAGCGTAAAAACCTTGCTAACGACGAAATTGAGACCTTCTGATACCGTGAGTACCTGCAACGTAAGTCCAACCCCTGGGGTCATCCAAGGTTCGCTTTGTCCAGGCTCCCAAGTATACACCGATAAAGAAAAACCGACGCTGGCCCGGGCGCTCCCACTCAATCAACATGTTGACCGGAGATGGCAACCGCCACAAAAGGCATCGCATAACCCAGAGCTTCGGCAAAGACTCTACCTCGCAAGAAAAAGGCACGGTTTATTGTGTTTAATGACTCTCTATCCCGAGACAAAGACCAAATCTATGATCCTCACTTATATGGGAGCATGATCACCTTCTGCGATGAAGATTTGCCAAGAGATGTCTCCCAACACAATGAAGCTTTCAGACATCACTATTCGGCTAACACCATATCACTCCCCGGGGTATTAGTGGACAATGGATCATCGGTAAACGTCCTTCCCTCAAAGATGATGAGGGCCCTCCGCATAAATGAAAGGCGCGTGATCCCATCTACCCGGACCGTCAAAGCCTACGACGGTTCGTCTCGTCCCCATTCTGGGGACAAAGTGACTGGAACTCTCGGTACGAAACCCAAATGGTGCCCGCAGTTCCATGTAATGGATATCCCTCCGAGTTCACGAAACTCTACTAGGGTGCCCTTGGTTGCATCACATGAAAGCCATAGCTTCCACTCTCCACCAATGCGTCAAATTCATCAACCGGCAGGGAGACCTTGAAGTCATAAGGGGTGACAGTTTCTCATAGGGAACGAAGCCGAAACAATAGCCAAGAACGCCCACACACAAACACCGGCTACATCCTTCAAGAGGCAAGTCTCGCCAAAGATCCTTTGGAATCCAACGATGCCAACTATGTCGACACACTCAAGCGAGCGGCACTCCGAAGAAGTTCGATTCATCAAATTTAATTGCTATTTCCAACACTTGGAGGCGTCTTTGGAAGGAAACGCTGAACACCGCCATGATACGAGCACACAAGTCCCGGTCCTCAATCACGCATTTGTCGCATTCTCGCAAACCCATTCTTTGGCCTCGCCGGGCGAGGAGATTTTCATGATAAAAGTCAGCAAACACCGACAGACTCGGCTCGAATCTATGAACGTCGTGTGGGACGTCCTCCTTGCTGAACTACCTGCCAAGCCTTTCCGCTCGAGTATGGGACATGAGATTTTTCTAGCAGCTCACCGAGACGCAATGCGTCCTTACATCTGGATTGAGCGGTCAGATTGTGACGAAACGGAAATCCCCAGGATTGAGGAAGATCCCTACATCCACATGCTCAGCCTTCAGACGCCAAACACAATTGACTCTGGTTCAGACAAAGAGATGATAGCATCGACTGAGGAGGGAGCACAGAGACCATGCCTTTCCCGGGTTGTGAAGCCACCGACAGTGATGCCGCTAAAGAATTGGGAAACTCTCTCAGGCCCGTCCGCGACCAAAGAGGAAATGATCACCAAGCTTGGATTGGTCCCCCGTCCTTTCGTGTCAACCTTTATAAAGTCCTCCGAGTCTCTCATTGTTGAGATCGAGTCTCTAGGGTCGTCCGACGGCCTTACGCCTGAAGACTACGAGTCTGTAGCAAGCGCTGTATTCCCTTTCGTTTTCAATGAAATGACGAACCTTTCTGAGTATCCCTTGATTGCCACTTTAACTAATGATGAATTAATTAAAAAAAAATTTTTTAATAATAATTCATTAGATAAAAAAAAAGCAGACACGTTAAACGAAAAGAAAATCAAACAGCAAAAAAAAATCTTTAAGCAGGTTGTCTGGAAAGAGGAAAATCGAGCCCAAGCTGCCGAAGAGATTTTGACAAGTGTGAATTTGGAAACTGCGGAAGAGCCTAAAAGACGTAGATTGGCGATTTCTTCGAAGGAATCGAAAGGGATGCTCTGCAAAGTCCTACAAAATCCTCAACTCGAAGAAAGTTGCCCTCTTCATCAAAGAAAACATCATGTGCAGATACGGGTTGCCAGCCGAAATCATCTCAGATAATGGATCCCACTTCGAAGGGGAATGTGAAAAACTGCTGGCGGAATTCCGAATAACCCGTCACAAGTCATCTCCCTACAGGCCCCAAACCAACGGAGCCGTCGAAGCAGCAAACAAGACTCTGGAAAATATCATCCGGAAAATGGCTGTCCAAGGCAGAGATTGGCCCGAGAAGTTACACTGCACTCTGGGGCTACGTAACATCGGGCCGAACGGCAACCGGGGAAACACCTTTTGCCCTCACATACGGAATGGAAGCCGTACTCCCAATCGAGCCGGAAATCCCTCGCTCCGTATACCGCCGGAAAGCCGTATCAACGAGGTCGAATGGCTCCGTAGTCGCCATGATGAATGGCCCTACTAGACGAACGCCGACCGAAGGCCATGGAACACATCCGAGCCTACCAAGGAAGAATGGCCGAGCCTTCGACAAGAAAGTAAAGCATCGGGAGATCCGAGAAGGTGATCTCGTTCTAAAAGAAAAGCCCCTGGCCCGTATCAACCCCTCGGCAAATGGGAGCCTGTATGGGTCGGGTCATATGTCGTCCCGAAGATCTTCTCCGAGGAGCCATGCAACTTGCGGACCTCGCGGGAATCCCTTTGTACACCCAAGTGAATGGTGACAAGCCGCGCGAGATACTACGCATAAAAAAAAAAGACAAAAAAAAAAAAAAAAAAAAAAAAAAAAACAAAAAAAAAAAAAACAAAAAAAGAGACAAAAAAAAAAGCAAAAAAAAAAACCAAAAAAAAGAGTGCTAAAAGAGTAATACCCAACTAGGTTAGAAACCCGAAAAGGGCGGCCTAGGTAAAAACAGGTTGCACCAAAAAAAAACAAAAAAAAGAGTGCTAAAAGAGTAATACCCAACTAGGTTAGAAACCCGAAAAGGGCGGCCTAGGTAAAAAACAGGTTGCACCAAAAAAAAAAAACAACAAAAAAAAACAAAGAAAAAAAGGGTTCACCACGTTGAACTACGAAGACCTGAGCTCCTCAAAATGAGGGGAACGTAGGCAAAGGAAACGGTTCGGTCTAAAGCACAAATAAAAGTCATACTTTGGCATCAATACAATTGATCAGACCATGAAAGCGTCTCGAAAAACTCTAAAGCAATTCAAATATTCATTACAAGTTAAAAGCTCTTTGATGAGTCTAAGCCCGATTCATTCTTAGAACTGGCAACCTGCTAAAAGAAAACTAAGATACATAATCAAACTAATATGTCTGTCATGGCAAGAAAGGGATACTCGGAAACCTCGTAGTCACTCCAAGCCACTGCATCTTGGCCTCTCCCTTTTTCTTCCCTCTCCGAGTCTTCTTTTTCTGGACAGGAAAAATGTCAGTGTTCCTCCTACCAAGCTCTGGTATAGGAACAGGGTCTATCAAACCGGCCTCTGTCAGGGCCTTAGTAGCCACTAGCGTCATCCCTCATCTCCTGTAGCCTAGGCGGTAGCATAGGAGCCCTCCTCTCTTTTGTCTCTTGACGTAAGCCTCATAGTCGGCCGCGGCGTCCCCGCTCCGGTCATGAGGGTTGGCCCTGCCTCGGCCCTCCTCCTCTCGAAGCATCTGGTCCTCCGCACCTACAATGGCCTCACGCCGTCTCAAAATAGCCACCCGAGTCTCTCCCGGATGCCTCTCATACCAATCCAGGTACCAAGTGGTCGTGAACACCGGTCTCGGACGCCCGAGAATGACAGGAGGAAAGGCATCATACCTCCATGCTCGGGAAAGAAATGGAAACACCGAGGGATCATCCATGGAAACAGGAGCCACCACCCTGGTGGCTACATCATCAAAGCCCTCCAAAGGAACCCGCTCCCAGTCGAACTGCCTCTGAACTATGGCGGAATATAGAAGCCGGACTGAGAAAGCCCCGGAAGCATGACCACAGGAGACCCATCCTGAAGCACTCTGCGAGTCTCCACCCGCCAATGAGGCACCGACCATCTGATATCTTCGCCCGGCGACCCGCCATCCAACGCTCCCACGAGCCCCGATCATCAAAATCTACATCAACACCTCTCCCCGGCAAAAGTCCAAGGCTCGATCATATCGGAGGTTTCCCGAAGAACCCCAAACGCTCCATCGCCCACAGGGGTCAAAGGAACGGGCCGCCCCGCGCATATACCGCCGTCCGGTAGCTAATCTGTCGAGAGCATGAAAAAGTCTCCCCAAGAATCAAAGGAACGACATCTCTCGCCTGTGCGACAGCGAACGACGACATCCAAGAAAGACCGATGGCAGATTCCAAAGGAATAGACCATGAACAGGGTGCCAAACATACAAAGTGCAAAGGCATCCCAATAGGCGTCATCCACCAAACCTAGGCCCCTAAATCTGTCGGGAAGACCGAAAATATCGAGATGATCGGGACCGCAGATCATACCTTGCGCTTCCTCCGGGGAAAGATGAAGGAGGACGCACAATCTGTCAGCAAAAGAAGCCCCTCCGGGCAAAGGGACCGCTATCTCTTCCACCTCCGGACCTCCAAGCAAGGCCCGGAATTCTTCGACAGTCGGAACAATCTCGTTGAAGGAAAGGCAAAAGACATGCCTTCTAGTATCCCAAAATGATGAAGAAGCTCTCAAGAGGTCGTAGTCCGGAACCAATTCCTTGAGAGACCATAAGCATCGTATCTTGTACCTTTCTTCAAAGAATGATCTTCTCTCATGCATGATCTCCCTACACCACTCCTTGAACTTTTCAAAGAACAACATTTGCCTTTCTTTGGACAATTTTGGAGAATTTTTGGCCATTTCCATGGTTTTTCTCTCTTTCTCCCCGAAAATGGCTGTTTGGACTGGAGGTTGAAGAAGATATTTGAATTTGAAATAAAGCAAGACCAGGTCTGAACCAAAATTAAAGGACAATGTCAGAAACTGCCCCTATCCGCGCGGATGAGTTTGCCAAAAAAAAAAAAATCTTTGCAACAGTCCAAGCATTCATAAAATAAAATCCTAAATTATTACATTAAAAAAAAAGAGAAAAAAAATGTGCATAAGCTGTACAAATCTAAATCTCAATCTCAAATCTCAAAAAAAAAAAAAATCAATCGGAGTCTCCAGCGCCCGATGTCTCCCCCCGGCCCCTCTTGCGACTCGGGCCCCGCCTCCTCGGGAGCCACGAAAATCTCGGGCTCAGAATCGTCCTCGTCTCCGTAAAGAGGCTCATCGGGACCAACCGGCACGCTACGATAGGGCAAGCCGAGATCTGCGAAAAAATCGTATCCGAAGGTGAAGGCGTCGGACTCTGCCCACGTACGAAGACGACCCGCCACGCCGCCAAACGTGTCCCCGCCCGTGTGGATCCCCGAGAATGACGTGATCCGAAGGCGCACCGCAGCGGGGATCAAGGAGAGGAGACAAAGGAGTCTCGAAGAAGTCTACGAGCGAATAGGGAAGCCTCCCGTCCGACAGCGCCGCCGTGGTCGCCTCGCTCTAGCTGAGGAGCCCCGCAAGCAACCATCCTCTGATGAATCTCTTGGCCCCGATCACTTGCTTCGTCGGCTTCTCGACGACCACCTCCGAAAGCGCACAAAAGCAAAAGCGTCAAAAAAGAGGTGATGCTAAAGATGACGAAACAAAGGAAAGAAAAGAAGGGGAAAAGGTGAAACCATACCTTCATACCGGACGAGGCCGGAAAGCTCGTGGAAGCCGCTCGGGTGAGGGATCTGCACCCTCAATCGGCCCCCATCCTGGATATAGGAAAAATCCGTCCGAGGGTACCGCGGGATCCCAAGCCCCTCCCTATCCAAAACCCGAGGCATCCTCGGCCTCCTCAAGACAAATGTCGCATACGGCTCAATCGCCACGAAGTCCGAGAAGTGCTTTGCCTGCTCGGTAATCATCCCAGTCACGGACCGATCGCTCGGGTGCATCATATCGGCGGGAGGCTCCACCGGTGTCCTCAAAGACGAGTTCACGCCATGCGGCGCGTCACCCTCTCTCCCGGATAATAGGCATCGCAGTCGGACCCCTCAAAATCCTCGCCATTGCCTTTGTCCGAGATCTCGCGCCTCTTTCGGCACGCTACCTCAAAGCGATCCTGTGGGAAGAATATCATCCCCTGCATCTGTCTCGGCCTCCGTCAAAGGAAGGCAATCCGCGTACCTAAGAGTCGTACGCCCCGGAGCTTATCTTCTCCCTGGCATGCTTGGACCAAGGCTGCATGGCCGATACGCCCGACGTACTCCGCCGGCTGCCTGCCACACCGTAACGTGGAAAAACTCCAACGCCCATACACTGCGAAAGGTAAAAATCCAATCAATCCGGTGCGAAAGAAAAGTGCGTGCTCAAAAAAAAAAAAAAGGAGGGAAAGCAAAAAGAGAGCTTATACCTCCAGGGCAAACTCAAAGCGGTACAAGGAGCTCACAGCCTTTTGGCCGTACCTATCAAGAGCAAAATAAAGCTCTGCCGGCCCAGGCCCTCTCCCCACGAGACATCTCAGTAGTCTCCATGTCCTCCAAGGACCTCGGCAAGGCAAAGCTGCCGTCCCTCGGCATGTCCAAAGAGCGTGCTCGAAAAGCAAACCACAAGAAGGCCACGGCAATCGATCGGCGCCTATCCTCTCCTCCCCGGCCTCATAACTCGCTATGGTATCCACGATCTTGCCGTAGACCACGGCATACTCCATCCCCATCCCCTTCGGGAATAGGGAAAATCCCGAGAAGAGCACAACAGATCGGCATCGGCTGTAGCCACCTCGCCACTCAATCTTGCGTCCATTAAAGGACGGGCCCGTGATCGCGGCGTAGTCGGAGGGCGTAAGCGTAGCCTCGCCCCGGAAGAAGTGGAAGGTGTGGGTCGCGTCCCACCAATGCTGCGTCAGAGCAAACATCAAGCCCTTGCTCTTAGGGAACTTGACCAGCCCCCTCAAACACTCGACGAACTCCCAGAGCCCCGTCTCGACAACAATCTGTCTCGGACTCGGCAAAGCTCCTCGGCCCGCATCCAGAAGCCGGTCCCACAAGTCAATCACAGACTCCACCGATCCTCGAGTCTTCATCTTGTTCAGCTGCTCCGTCACAAAACGGTGTCCGCCCTGTAAAAAAAAAAAGAGAGAGAAAATGTCAAAAAAAATAAAAAATTTTTTGCATTTGCAAGAAAAAAAAAGAGAAAGCATACACATGCATTAAAAAAAAAAAATTTCGACAGCATAACAGCATACAATGAGCATAGCCCCATTTTTCTCGCATAAAAGAAAACAGTTTTCAGCAAGTCCCAATGCATTCATCAAAAAAAAAAAAAAGATGCATTCCTACGGAAGTAAAAACTCCGTCCCATTTTCAACAAAAAAAAATGCATACATGCATATCATCCATCTTACATGCAACGGGAGGAAAAATCCGTCCCACTTTTCAAAAAATATATATCCTAAACATACATACATCCCATATTGGCAAAATGCCCATTCTTTCCAAACAAAATGCATGCATTGCATCATCATTCATCAATATCAAAATTCAATTTCAAAAAAAAAAAATCATCATCATCATCAACATGCAATATTCAATTTTAAAAAAAAAATCACAATTCTTCGAGTTTTCACATGTAATTTTCGAATTGAAAAAAAAATGTGGCAAAAATGCCAATTCTTTTTCCCAAGCAAAATGCACATTTTGAGTTACCCATATACTCATTACAACATGCATAGCATCAAAATCAAGATTCAAAGCCAAGAACATCAATCATTCGAATTTTCAAAAAAAAAAATTCAAAAATCACCCAAAATTTTCAAAAAAGAAATCGACAAGAGGATCAAGAGGATTCAAAGTATACCGTTCGGAGATGCGGATCCGAAGCCCAATGTTGCCAAGCAACGGGGTAATACTCCTCCTCAACCGATTGCGAAAGATTGTAATGCCTCCTCATCCGGACGAGCTCCAATCGCCTCTCCGCTACCGGGCCACGTCCTTGGCCTTGAAAAGCGCCTTCCCCGTGTTCCATTGCTCAAAAAATCGAAGAAATCGGAAGATTTTTGAAGCTTTTTGGCCAAAAATGGCGGATTTGCAGAATTTTCTCTCTCTCTCTCTCTCGTAATTTTCTGTAAAAACAGAATGGGGAAGAGGAAGGGCGTTGGCCCTAATTAATACCCCTGACTTTCCATTCCTCTCCGCGCGGACAGGATTGTAAGGGTCAAAATGACCCTTTTGCCCCTTAAAATTTCAGGACTCTGCAATTCAGTCCCCAACTTGACAGAGTTAACCAAAGTTAACCAAAGTCAGCCCCTTGTCAAGGAAATCATTCCCGGCAGTCAAACGTAAGACCGAGTGACCCGAGAAAGATAACGAGATCCCGTATCTTTCATCAAAATTACCCCCGGCAGTCAAACGTAAGACCGAGTGTCCCGAGAAAGATAACGAGATCCCGTATCTTTCATCAAAAATCGATCTCCGGCAGTAAAACGTAAGACCGAGTGTCCCGAGAAAGATAACGAGATCCCGTATCTTTCATCAAAATCATCCTCCGGCAGTCAAACGTAAGACCGAGTGCCCCGAGAAAGATAACGAGATCCCGTATCTTTCATCAAAATCTTCCCCGGCAGTAAAACGAAAGACCGAGTGCCCTGAGAAAGATAACGAGATTCCGTATCTTTCATCAAAATCATCCAACGGCAGTCAAACGTAAGACCGAGTGCCCCGAGAAAGATAACGAGATCCCGTATCTTTCATCAAAATCTTCCTCGCTAGCCAAACGTAAGACCGAGGTGCCCGAGAAAGATAACGAGATCCCGTATCTTTCATCAAAATCTTCCCTAGCAAGAAAACGTAAGACCGAGTGCCCGAGAAAGATAACGAGATCCCGTATCTTTCATCAAAATTACCCCTATAGCAGTAAAACGTAAGACCGAGTGACCCGAGAAAGATAACGGATCCCGTATCTTTCATCAAAATCACCCCCGGCAGTCAAACGTAAGACCGAGTGACCCGAGAAAGATAACGAGATTCCGTATCTTTCATCAAAATCATCCAACGACAGTCAAACGTAAGACCGATCTTCTCGAGAAAGATAACGAGATCCCGTATCTTTCATCAAAATCACCCCCGGCAGTCAAACGTAAGACCGAGTGCCCCGAGAAAGATAACGAGATCCCGTATCTTTCATCAAAATCATCCAACTAAGCCAAATAAACGTAAGACCGATTCCCCAGACGAATACGTCTGATTTTCCCCAGCAAAGGCTAACGAAATCCCCAGCAAAGTTAACGGAATCCCAAAAGCCAACGGAATCTCGAGTAGTTCTCGAACTACGAAAGGGCTTGATTCCCACTAGGGATACGTAGGTAGCCTATCATTAGGTCCAACCCCTCGACCAAAACGGTCACCCTCTCCTTCGGTAGCAGACGAAGTCCACCGAAAGGCCATTTCAAATTAAGGTTCGAGGCACCTAAAACGCCATCATCAAGGTCCGAGGCACCTAAAAAGCCATCTTCAAGGTTCAAGGCACCTAAAACGCCATCTTCAAGGTTCGAGGCACCTAAAACGCCATCATCAAGGTTCAAGGCACCTAAAACGCCATCTTCAAGGTTCGAGGCACCTAAAACGCCATCATCAAGGTTCGAGGCACCTAAAACGCCATCTCCAAGGTTCGAGGCACCTAAAACGCCATCATCAAGGTCCGAAGCACCTGAAACGCCATCATCAAGGTCCGAAGCACCTGAAACGCCATCCCCAAGGTTTGAGGCACCTAAGACGCTATCACTAGAAAACGATAAATCACAAAAATCCCCAGTAGAGCGGATACCCGTCAGACCAAAAATGGTCATTCCTATCCCCAGCAGAGCGGATAGCCATCAGACCAAAAATGGTCATCTCTTATCCCCAGCAGTTTCTTTCCAAGAACCGATCGTAGAACTCGCTCATCGGGTTCGAGGCACCTAAAACGCCATCATCTCCAGGGTCAAAGACCCGAACTACGACTGGCTTGATTCCCACTAGGGATACGTAGGTAGCCTATTGAATAGGTTCAGCCACTCGATCACTCGATCATCCCGCCAAATATGGAGCCTTACTCTTATCGACGACCCCGCTTCCTTCGAAAGCGCCGTCGCCGAGGGGCTACTGTAAGTGCTCCAATTTGAGCTTGTTAGAATTTTCGTTAGAAAATTAACGAAAGTTATAACATTTCTAACAATTCCTAACAATTCTAACTTTTCTAACAAAGTGAGGGTAAAATGGGCATTGTTATTTAAGGTTAAACCTTAAAAAGAATCTTAAAAAGAAAAACAAAAGAATAAAACCATAAATAGAAATGCTGGAAACATAAACTGGCTGCCTAATTTGAATTTCAAAAAGAAATATTCTTCTTGTCCAAAGTGAGCCGCATTTAATGAGCAGTGCACGCCCTCTTTTGGATCCATCCGCGCGGATACCTTTGCATTTTCAGGAGGGCTATAAATTGAGCCCTCCAGTCACAAAAATAAAGAGGAAGAACACATTTTGCACCGAACCTCTGGCAAAATATAGAGAGAAAACAGTGAGAATTCACAAGAATTGTCACCTTTTTCTCTCCAATCTTTCCCAACTCATACTCATCCACTCACTCTCATATTAAAGCCCTAAACACTCATACACTCAAGCCAAACACTCAAGAACACAAGGAAGATTGGTAAACTCTCCTCTTCCTAACCCTAAATTTCAACCATGCATGCATCTTCAAACTACAAAATGTAGTTCTTTCATCTTCTTGCTCTAGATCTAAGAAGATCACCATGGAAGACCATCTCCATGGATGATCTTCTACAAAGATCAACATTATTTTTAAGCTTTCTTGCTTACTTGCAAAAATGCACTTTCAAAACCCTAAAAAACCATTTTCAAGCACTAAATCTTGATTTCAAAGGGTAAAATCCCCCTCCCCAAGCAAATGAAATGCTTAGTCCTAATGTACCCCAAGGATGGTTTGGTATAGTTGATTCACCACTAAAATGTCTAGTGATCACTAACCAAAACCTAGGGAAATGGGGACAAGCATGGATGCAAAACCCCCTTTAAAATCATATTTTCTTTCTTGAGAAGTTGCTGTCCAGTAGCAATTTTCTCAGATCTCAGTCCATTGTCTTAATTTTTGGACACAGATAAACTTGGAATTTGGTGTTGACTACAAAACACTTTTTGTAGCCAACATCCAGAGATTTCCATACATATTTTTACTTTATTTTTTGGGTGAGTAAAACTCCTCTTTTCAAATTTTCTTTCAGAGGCTAGTTCATCAGCTTCTGGGAATCCAGATCTCATATCTGAGGTTTCCAGAAGGTTTTGACCCCTCAAATCTTCTCCAAAATGGAAAATTCCTTCGCACAAACTTTATTTAAGGTGTCTAGAACAACTTTAATTCTCTGAGTTTATCCAGATTATGAAGTTTTAAGACCCTTGAATCCATTTCAAAATCAAAGGTCCACTGCCTTTTTCATTCTGGCAGAAATGGCTCTCAACTTCAAAAGGTCTTTTGAGTACCAAATCTCAATCCAAAAATCTTCAAAAAAATCATGGGATCAGTTTAAAGTCTTGAAAAGATATCCCAATTTTTACTTTTCTGAGTTTCAACTTATTTTGGCCAAAACACACACACACACACACACACAAATGATTTTCAGCTTGGAAGACTCGTTTTACGAGGCGCGTCGGGTGCACACTAACGTCCTTCCCGACGCGTAACATGACCTCCGAACCTAAATCTCTGATCTCGGGCTTTTTTCAAAGTTTTGGCCCTCAAAATTAAAATGGCGTGGCGACTCCGTTTTTCCGGTTTTATTTGGTTTTTCAAAGAAACGCAAAAATCGAATTTTCCCGCGAATGGCACACATCATCACAACAAGGATCATCACAATTCAAGTAAACCCAATATAATATAAACTTAGATTATTTACCACTTGATTCTCCACCCATTTCACTACCACCTTTCCAATTTAACCTTCTTAATCTAACTTAATCCATTTTCTTACACTCTTGATCATCTTCCTTAAACAACAACATCATTCTACAACATAAACCAATTTCTTAACTACAAGAAGGTTTCCAAAACATCTAATAACCATTTTAATAACAATAACAACACCAAATGATTCAAGAACATTAAATAAAAGAAAAGATCATCATAATAACCCCCTTTCAAGTCATTAACCTATTACTCCCATTATATCCTCATTCCTTCAACTTAAACCTTCATCTCCTAACTAAAATCAATTAAATCTTGAATAATCATCTTACTCAAATAACCATATTAAAAATACAATATACTTTTTCTTTTCATAAAACATTCATTTACACATAAAATGTGCAATATTTAGAAAGAAGTCATAATAACTTACCTAGCAATTATGAAGTGGATTAAGGATCTTCTTAGCTCAATGTGCTCCCCTCTTCATCCCGAACACGAAAGTACAATTAAATCTTCAAATGGAGAAGAATTGGCTTAGTTATGATTTTGAGAAGAATGAGGTTGAAGAGAAGCTTCCATGGAGAAAAGGTTGAGGAAGAAGAAGGAGGATGATGAAGAATAATTATGGAGAGTAAGAAGGATAAGGAGGTATGGGGAGAAGTATGGAAAAGCATGGGAACCTTTGACTAGGAAGAGGGAGGGGAGTAAATTAGGGGATATGGCCCCTCCCCAAATACCCTCCTTTCTTACTTTCCTTTTTCTATTTTTATATTTCCCCTACTCAAAGAAGAATAACTACCCACATATTATTTATTTATCCATTTCCATTATTATATCTCTTCCAAGAACATTATTTTATTTCTCAATCATTTCATCCTAATATAAGAAATCAAGGATATAAAATGAACACATAATTCTAACAATAATTTTAAAAGCACATAAGGTCAACAATTAATATAAAAGGTATATAATATGATACTAAAATAGGTGCCTAGGGTTAGGGTCGTTACATTAGGTGGATGAGAAAAAGTGTAAAAAGTGTTGAATGAAATGGGGAAAGGGAATGAAACCATTGTGGGTAGTCTTAGTCATTAGGGCAACTCCACAACAAGGTACTCCCTCCATCCCACTTTTTCAAATGAATCATGGCATCTTTGAACGCTTTTTAAGTTTTTTTTTTAAATGAGTAAAAAATTGAAAGTAGGTACAAGATTAGAGGAGAGAGAATGAGTGGGAGAAATAGTAAGTTAATGATTGTTTTTTTGTAAATATGTTAAAATTATAAGGGTATAATAAATGATTTTTTTGTAAATATACAAATATTATGAGGGTATAAATGTCCGAAATACTGTTCACTTCTTTCCATTTATGAAATAGTTCATTTGAAGTGAGACGTCCCAAAAAGAAAAGTAACTCATTTGAAGTGGGACGGAGGGAGTATTAGCTAGATAGGGATCAAATTCAAAATTTGATGATTTGATCTCTACTTATCACTATTCATGAGGTATCAAAAAATTTCATATCCAATAATAGGTATCAAATTCATGATATCAAAGTATATTTTTTTATTTGTTAAGTTTATTAATGCTTTCAATATTATTAATTATTTTAAACTATGACTATGTTTTAATTAATTATTTTTTAATCAAAAAATATAATTACTATTTTATAAAAAGTTAAATAAATTTAAAATTAATATTAAATTACAAAATATCTAATCAACATTTTAAATTATGACTATGTTTTAATTAATTATTTTGAAGTGCCAATTAATATTAAGACAAATAGTCATTTCATCTTGAAATACAAACAATTGAAATACAAACAACTGAAATTAAAACAAAACACACAACTAAAAAAAAAAAAAAAAACACCCGTGTCAAAGTAACACAAAATAAAAAGTAATAACAAACATTTTGAAGTACCAATTAAAATTAAGACAAACAGGGATCAAATCAATGGTATCAAAATATATTTTTATATTTGTTAAGTTTATTAATGCTTTCAACATTATCAATTATTTTAAACTATGACTATGTTTTAATTAATTATTTTTTAATCAAAAAGTATAATAATTATTTTATTAATACTTTATAAATACTTTTATGGAATGACTATTTTCTTAAATATTATTGTCACTTTATCTTTAAATAAAAAATCAATAAAATTGTAAATTAAATTGCATCCTGTATTAACAGTAATCAAATTTGCTAAAAAACAATAGTTATCAAACTTTAAAACTAATTATATTTGGTAAATCATGGTTACCACAGATGGTATAGTGTTTTTCATTTATTTTTTTATTAATCTATCTTGTTTGAAGGGAAAAAAAGGATTTGTACAAGACACAATAAGCTCCTGACAATTCCAGGTGACCTTGTCCACAAGAATAATAATTCATACTTGCGCACGTGAAGAGAGTGTGGGAGTATTAGGGAAGGTAACAAATTTGCTACCTTCCCTATACTACACCAAAATTTGATACTACTCATTTTTATTGTTGTAAAGTTCCTCTAATACATTACCTTGTCCATCCTTGATTCAATGTTCTTTTTAATACTCCCTCCGTCTCACCTTAATTAATTGATTCATTTTTCTTTTTGAGACGTCCCACTTCAATTGTATTATTTTATAAATGGAAAGAAGTGAACATTGTTTCATACATTTATACCCTCATAATGTTATATTTACAAAAAAACTAATACCCTTATAATTTTAACATATTTACAAAAAAATCAATCATTAACTTACTATTACTCCCACTCATTCTCTCTCCTATTAAACATTTTTAACTTTTACATTCTCTCTCCTATTTCCTATCACACATTTAACTTTTACATTCTCTCTCCTCTAATTTCTATCCACTTTATTCATTTTTCTTAAAAATCGTGAAATAAACCAATGGCTCAATTGAGCGGGGACGGAAGTAGTAATATTTTGTTCAAAAATAAATGTAGTTTTCTTTTCTTAAAAGACTTGTGCCTATATGGTTTTTATCAAAAAAGAAAAAATTTGCTATTCATTTTATACTTTAGATGGTGAATACAGTATATATGAAAAATTTAGAAGTTATAATAAAATTGCATAATTTAAAGATAGATAATATAGAAAATAAATTAAAATATATAGAAGATGTAATTGATAAAAAGAAACAAAAAATAGAAGACATTGAACTCAATAAAATATCATCAGATCATACATTGTTGTGAAATTGGGGGGATCACCACATCCACTAGCCCATACTAGCAGTCATCAACATGGAGAAAATAAATCAACACATGATAATATGAAAGAACAAGAACAAGAACACCGATAATTTGTTAACCCTGCCATTCACCAACTCGTGAACTACATCAGGAGGCACCAAGCCAGGACATCACTATAATAATATATGAAGGATTACAACTTTACATATGCACTCACACAGATCTAGCATAGTAACTCTCCATGAGCAATCTCTCATATACATTATCTCACCTCCCCAAGAACACACAAAATAACACGGTCGTGGCGGGTTGTAGGATCGCCCCGTGGCTCTCTGAGCCCCCAGGCCCCCTCCTAGATACTATTTTGTGGCTCTCCTTGATATCCTAACTTTTCCCCTCTTTGGTACAAATAATATGGTGATAGTCACAATATATTTATAGGGATACAAAACCTATTCCTCATCAAAACCTGATTCACCTGGAGTCCTTGACATGGAAGGAGTATCACATAAATTAGGAATCAATTTGTTACCAAAATTAACTCCACTTCCTTACACGCCACTGCACAAAAATCCGTCGCCACAAATCGCCTCTGGGCGGTCGCCCACCTCCTCTATGGGCGGTCGCCCATCACCACGATCCGCTCCGAAATTTCGCTCCTCCATGGTTTTGATCCTCTCCGTGGTTTTGGCTCCAATCCCAACAATCTCCCACCTGGAGACATAAACCACCATTGTGACATGCTCCCATCATACTCCCACCTGAGAATGATCCACCAAATATTTTCCCCACCATGTTGAGCCACCACGCTCCTCCACCATGAGCCACCACGCCCAAGTAATAAGGCGAATTGAAACCAAGCTGACGCTTCAATCTCCCCGTGTTAGATCCTTCTTGCCTCCCCAAATCAACTTCTACCTTGATTTATTTGCAAGACTAACTTCGCCTTCTCCCTCCTAGATCCACTCCCTTTGCAATGCTCCCCAGCGAAACTCGGACACACCTTGCTTCTTGCATTGTCTCCTCGTGGTTCCTTTTCTCGCTCTCTTGTTAGGTACTTGTGATCGTCTCCTTCGGCCGGCCACACGTTGTCACCTCTCCACCCTAACACACCGTTTATTGATGTCTCTCCTTTTACACCAACAGTAGGCCCCCAAGCCTCTTGCTCCCACCGAACGAAATTGATGTTGTCGGTAGAGTACAACATCCTCCTTACCCCTCATCCGTCGTTTTGCGAGAAGTCCTCCTTTTCCCACGTGGTCCAACCGCTTATACCACTCACCTTTGCAAGAAGAGATTGTACCACAATAGGAAACAAAAAATCTGCGCAAAAGATTCCCCCCTGAAGACGTGGGCGGTCGCCACCAACTCATGTGCGGTCGCCCAAGATGAAATTTCCACGAGCCAAACTTTCTGTCCTCTGGGCGGTCGCCCACCACCTGGGCGGTCGCCCATCACCCTGCAAAGTCTTCCCGAATTTCCTCCTTTTCTTTCATATTTTTCTCCAACCACCTTGAGCCCCAAAAAAACCCTTGAACATCTCGATCTCGCATCTCCCAAAATTCCACCTCGAATTTCGCGGATCTCAATAAGAAACAAACGAACTCTTCGTACTTACCGATCTTCCGCACGATCGTAGACCTATTTGGCACGTGTCATGCTTGACCATAAACCCTAGAAGCTCTCAAATCCCCTGCACGTCTTCCACACGAAGAATCTACACAAAAATCATTGTCTCTTTTCTTCACCTTGGATCTCTCCTAGATCTCGAACCAAAAAGCTCTCGATACCGCTTGTTGTGAAATTGGGGGATCACCACATCCACTAGCCCATACTAGCAGTCATCAACATGGAGAAAATAAATCAACACATGATAATATGAAAGAACAAGAACAAGAACACCGATAATTTGTTAACCTGTTCATTCACCAACTCGTGAACTACATCCGAGGCACCAAGCCGGGACATCACTATAATAATATATGAAGGATTACAACTTTACATATGCACTCACACGGATCTAGCATAGTAACTCTCCATGAGCAATCTCTCATATACATTATCTCACCTCCCCAAGAACACACAAAATAACACAGCCATGGCCGGGTTGTAGGATCGCCCCCATGGCTCTCCCAGCCCCCGGCCCCCTCCTAGATACTATTTTGTGGCTCTCCTTGATATCCTAACTTTTCCCTCTTTGGTACAAATAATATGGTGATAGTCACAATATATTTATAGGGATACAAAACCTATTCCTAATCAAAACCTCGATTCACCCGAGTCCTTGACATGGAAGGAGTATCACATAAATTAGGAATCAATTTGTTACCAAAATTAATTCCACTTCCTTACACGCCCTTTGCACAAAAATCCGTCCGCCACAAATCGCCTCTATGGGCGGTCGCCACCTCCTCTACATGGGCGGTCGCCCGCCCATCACCACGATCCGCTCTGAAATTTACGCTCCTCCATGGTTTTGATCCTCTCCTTGGTTTTGGCTCCAATCCCAACAATCTCCCACCTGGAGACATAAACCACCATTGTGACATGCTCCCATCATACTCCCACCCGAGAATGATCCACCAAATATTTTCCCCACCATGTTGAGCCACCACGCTCCTCCACCATGAGCCACCACGCCCAAGTAATAAGGCGAATTGAAACCAAGCGACGCTTCAATCTCCCGTGTTAGATCCTTCTTGCCTCCCCAAATCAACTTCTACCTTGATTTATTTGCAAGACTAACTTCGCCTTCTCCCTCCTAGATCCACTCCCCTTGCAATGCTCCCCATGAAACTCGGACACACCTTGCTTCTTGCATTGTCTCCTCGTGGTTCCTTTTCTCGCTCTCTTGTTAGGTACTTGTATTCGTCTCCTCGGCCGCCTACACGTTGTCACCTCTCCACCCTAACACACCGTTTATTGATGTCTCTCCTTTTTACACCAACAAAGCCGGCCCCCAAGCCTCTTGCTCCCACCCGGAACGAAATTGATGTCAGCTTGGTAGAGTACAACATCCTCCTTACCCCTCATCCGTCGTTTTGCGAGAAGTCCTCCTTTTCCCACGTGGTCCAACCGGCTTATACCACTCACCTTTGCAAGAAGAGATTGTACCACAATAGGAAACAAAAAATCTGCTGCAAAAGATTCCCCCTGAAGACGTGGGCGGTCGCCCACCAACTCATGTGCGGTCGCCCAAGATGAAATTTCCACGAGCCAAACTTTCGTCCTCCCGGGCGGTCGCCCAACACCCTGGGCGGTCGCCCATCACCCCGCAAAGTCTTCCCGAATTTCCTCCTTTTCTTTCATATTTTTCTCCAACCACCTCGATCGCCCCAAAAAACCCTTGAACATCTCTGATCTCTGCATCTCCAAAATTCCACCTCGAATTTCTGCAGATCTCAATAAGAAACAAACGAACTCTTCAGACTTACCGATCTTCCGCACGATCGTAGACCTATTTAGCACGTGTCATGCTTCAACCATAAACCCTAGAAGCTCTCAAATCCCTGCACGTCTTCCACACGAAGAATCTGCACAAAAATCTGTTGTCTCTTTTCTTCACCTTGGATCTCTCCTAGATCTCGAACCAAAAAGCTCTGATACCAGTTGTTGTGAAATTGGGGGGATCACCACATCCACTAGCCCATACTAGCAGTCATCAACATGGAGAAAATAAATCAACACATGATAATATGAAAGAACAAGAACAAGAACACCGATAATTTGTTAACCCGGTTCATTCACCAACTCGTGAACTACATCCGGAGGCACCAAGCCAGGACATCACTATAATAATATATGAAGGATTACAACTTTACATATGCACTCACACAGATCTAGCATAGTAACTCTCCATGAGCAATCTCTCATATACATTATCTCACCTCCCCAAGAACACACAAAATAACACAGTCATGGCCGGGTTGTAGGATCGCCCCCATGGCTCTCCTAGGCCCCCGGCCCCCCTCCTAGATACTATTTTGTGGCTCTCCTTGATATCCTAACTTTTCCCCTCTTTGGTACAAATAATATGGTGATAGTCACAATATATTTATAGGGATACAAAACCTATTCCTAATCAAAACCTGATTCACCCGGAGTCCTTGACATGGAAGGAGTATCACATAAATTAGGAATCAATTTGTTACCAAAATTAATTCCACTTCCTTACACGCCACTGCACAAAAAATCCGTCTCGCCACAAACCGCTCTATGGGCGGTCGCCCACCTCCTCTATGGGCGGTCGCCCATCACCACAGTCCGCTCTGAAATTTCTGCTCCTCCATGGTTTTGATCCTCTCCTTGGTTTTGGCTCCAATCCCAACAATCTCCCACCTGGAGACATAAACCACCATTGTGACATGCTCCCATCATACTCCCACCTGAGAATGATCCACCAAATATTTTCCCCACCATGTTGAGCCACCACGCTCCTCCACCATGAGCCACCACGCCCAAGTAATAAGGCGAATTGAAACCAAGCGACGCTTCAATCTCCCCGTGTTAGATCCTTCTTGCCTCCCCAAATCAACTTCTACCTTGATTTATTTGCAAGACTAACTTCGCCTTCTCCCTCCTAGATCCACTCCCTTGCAATGCTCCCATGAAACTCGGACACACCTTGCTTCTTGCATTGTCTCCTCGTGGGTCCTTTTCTCGCTCTCTTGTTAGGTACTTTGGATCGTCTCCTTGGCTGCCGCCTACACGTTGTCACCTCTCCACCCTAACACACCGTTTATTGATGTCTCTCCTTTTTACACCAACAGGCCGGCCCCCAAGCCTCTTGCTCCCACCCGGAACGAAATTGATGTTGTCGGTAGAGTACAACATCCTCCTTACCCCTCATCCGTCGTTTTGCGAGAAGTCCTCCTCTTCCCACGTGGTCCAACCGGCTTATACCACTCACCTTTGCAAGAAGAGATTGTACCACAATAGGAAACAAAAAATCTGCTGCAAAAGATTCCCCCTGAAGACGTGGGCGGTCGCCCACCAACTCATGTGCGGTCGCCCAAGATGAAATTTCCACGAGCCAAACTTTCTGTCCTCCTGGGCGGTCGCCCAACACCCCCTGGGCGGTCGCCCATCACCCCAGAAAGTCTTCCCCGAATTTCCTCCTTTTCTTTCATATTTTTCTCCAACCACCTTGACTGCCCCAATAACCCTTGAACATCTCTGATCTCTGCATCTCCAAAATTCCACCTCGAATTTCTGCAGATCTCAATAAGAAACAAACGAACTCTTCAGACTTACCGATCTTCCGCACGATCGTAGACCTATTTGGCACGTGTCATGCTTCAACCATAAACCCTAGAAGCTCTCAAATCCCTGCACGTCTTCCACACGAAGAATCTGCACAAAAATCTGTTGTCTCTTTTCTTCACCTTGGATCTCTCCTAGATCTCGAACCAAAAAAGCTCTGATACCAGTTGTTGTGAAATTGGGGGGATCACCACATCCACTAGCCCATACTAGCAGTCATCAACATGGAGAAAATAAATCAACACATGATAATATGAAAGAACAAGAACAAGAACACCGATAATTTGTTAACCCGGTTCATTCACCAACTCGTGAACTACATCCGGAGGCACCAAGCCAGGACATCACTATAATAATATATGAAGGATTACAACTTTACATATGCACTCACACAGATCTAGCATAGTAACTCTCCATGAGCAATCTCTCATATACATTATCTCACCTCCTCAAGAACACACAAAATAACACAGTCATGGCCGGGTTGTAGGATCGCCCCCATGGCTCTCCTAGGCCCCCGGCCCCCCTCCTAGATACTATTTTGTGGCTCTCCTTGATATCCCAACTTTTCCCCTCTTTGGTACAAATAATATGGTGATAGTCACAATATATTTATAGGGATACAAAACCTATTCCTAATCAAAACCTGATTCACCCGGAGTCCTTGACATGGAAGGAGTATCACATAAATTAGGAATCAATTTGTTACCAAAATTAATTCCACTTCCTTACACGCCACTGCACAAAAAATCCGTCTGCCACAAACTGCCTCTATGGGCGGTCGCCCACCTCCTCTATGGGCGGTCGCCCATCACCACAGTCCGCTCTGAAATTTCTGCTCCTCCATGGTTTTGATCCTCTCCTTGGTTTTGGCTCCAATCCCAACATACATTAATACAAATAAAGAGTACAACAAACATGATAAATTTACCATGTAAATTATGGTTAGATTCAAACAGATGGAGAAATAATTGGCCAACTTTTTCTAGAAAATGTAAGTAAATGTTCTCAAATTTTCTCCTCGGTGAAATATTGAAATGTATACATTCTTTTAAGGATAAGAATGGACGAAGTAATTTTATTGAAATTTTGTACTTTTTGAAAAATTGAAATAATATTAAAATGAGTCAATCCATTGATAAAAGTTTAATAATTTTAAGTGATTTTTCCATCCGTCACCATAGAGGATACTTTATTTGGTATTTTCTATTTTTCCGTCTACATCAAATATTTTGTAGTTGTATCCAAGTAACCTAATTTCATAAAGGTTAAGGCTCTCAAAACTATTTACATAAATTCTGAAAAAAAAAATACACCTTTTATGTGATTATATATTGTCTTATCTTTTTTTTTTTATAGAATATAATGTTCGTTGTTTGAACCGTAGTATAAATAATAGTCTAAATCACGTTATGTATCGCGATCTGAATCGCATAATTGAATCGCGGTTTAAACCAAATCGAACCAAACCATAACGGTTTTGTTTGATTTGATTCGATTTGATTTCAAATTTTTCCAAACCGATGAATATTATTTTGGTGTGTAAATTCTTCCAAACCGAATCAAAACGAACCATTTACACTCCTATTGTGAGGTGCTACATTCTTAATTCATTGCGTTAACGTGTTTAATCTGTTATTCCAGTTGAAAGAAAAAAAAATACTAATGTTACTTTCTCTGTCCCGAATTAAATGTATGTTTTTAAAAAATAAATAACATTATGAAATTCTGCATTTATATAATTGTCTCTAAATATATCTTTTTCGAATTTCTTTTCTTAATTCATTATATTTTAATAAAAATTAAAATTTTGAAAATGAATAGCGAGAATGCTCTTAATTTTTTTTCTATCAAAGTAAATATTTTTCAAAAAATTCTTAAACTCAAAATGGACATTCGAGATAGAGAGATTATTTCTTTTGCTAAAAAAATTAATAATGTGTTTCCTTAGACCACTCAACAAGACAACAAGTCATAACCAAATTATAACATTGCTTAAATGTAAACTGTCCAACTTTTACCAAATTATCCTTATCTTAAAAATAAATAAAAATCAAAAAATCAAATTATCCTTGTCCTTCAATCAAGCGCCTCCTAGTAGGAGTAGGTCTGCTGAGAAACGCGTTTCTCCATAACTATGGAGAAACGCGTTTTTAATAGCCAGAAGCTATACGTTTGATAACCAGAAGAAAATTTCTGGATATCAGTCTCAAAGGGTTCTGGATATCCAGAAGCTTTGGAATGGATATCCAGAAGCCTTTGGGCGGATATCCAGAAAAAATAGATTTGAAGCCAAATTCAAGGTCAAGACCAGAAATTGCTTATTGAAGGTTTTTGGATATCCGAAACCTTCAAATGTATATCCGAAACCATCGAATGAATATCCGAAAACATTTTGAAAGTTTACGGATATCATTTGAAGGTTTCTGGATATCACTTTCATAAGCTTACGGATATCCTTTCAAAGGGTTTGGATATCCGTAACCTTTGAGATCGATATCCGAAGTAACCGTGGGACGAGGTTCGCGCCAATACAAAAAGTTTCTGGATATCCTTTCAAAAGGTTCTGAATACCCGTAACCCGTTTCTCCATAACTTATGGAGAAACGCGTTTCTCCCTAGATTTTACGTCCTAGTAGTGGCTAGGGGTGTGCTCGGTCCGGTTTAATTCGATTTTAGGTTAAAATTGAAATTGAATTGAAATATATTGATTTTTGTATTTTAAAATCATTAAATTTCGATTTTATTTGATTTCGATTTTATTCGATTTTGATTTGGTGTCGGTTTGATTCGGTGTCGTTCGATTTCAACAAGATGAGAAAAACATGCATATATTGATGGTTGGATTATGATAGTTAAATTCAGCAAGATAAAATTTATTAATCCCTCATTAACAAAGCAAGATGAGAAGATGCAATACCAGAGTACTTAAGATTTTTATGACAAATTTAAGTGTTCCACCTGCCACTACAATATACTCCCTCCGTCCCACCGATCTTAAGAAAACTTTCTATTTTGGGCGTCCCATTAATATTAAGAATTCCCAAAATGGAAACCTTAAATCACTATTCTCTCCACTCATTCTCTCTCCTACATTATTTTAATACTCACAACACCATTATAATTTAATATTTCCTCCACTCATTTTCTCTCCTATTTTTAAATTACACTCACAACATTTACCTTTTCCTTAATTCCCGTGTCATTTCAAAAATTCCTAAGACTTATGGGAGGGAGGGAGTAGTTAAATTACCGTAAGCATAATTTTAACTCCAAAACAAGATGAGAAGATGAAATTTATATATATATTAAAATAGCACGTCGTTTTAATAATATCGGTTCGACTCGATTTTATCGACTCAATTTTTCAAAATTGAAATCGAAAATTTCAATTTTTAAATAATTAAAACTATTAACATTTCGATTTTATCGACTTCAATTTTTTCAGTTCAATTTTTTCGATTTCAATTCATTTTTTAAAATTTTTCAATTTTGTTGCACACTAACACTAGTAGTGGCCAACGGCGCAAGCACAAGCACAAGGCCGTTGAAAAACGAAAAACGTTAGTCCGACGCAAATATTTAACCTAACCAGGGTTAAAAGCTAAGTAGTTAGTGAGTCAACCGTAGTTTGTTTTCGGCGGGGGTTACGGCAGGAATCACAAGTGCGTGAGCGCATATGGTCCTCACGTGGGATACTGCGCGTGTACCAATATTAATAACTTGCGGCGCCAATGGCTGCACGTGACGGCGGGCTCCACAAAGACTTAAATATTCCACGCCCTATGGGGCGTTTGAATGACGTGGCTGGGGCTGGTTGTGATAGCAAGTGAGCATCACGCTCTTGGTAATTAGAGTTGGTGTGATCAGAAGAAAAGAGCAGGTAGTGGATTTTTCTATGTGGGTCAAGTACTGAGAGTTGACCGAAACTTAATTCATGGGGGAGGATTGGGCGGAGCGTGTCGGGCGGGTTGAATCTCCAAATAGTCGAGCTGGGTCTGAGCTGGGTCTGGATCTTCCCCAGTTCACACTTTACACCAACACCCGAAATTAGAGCTCACTCCTCTAAAACACGAATGCATTTGTAATTTTTAATACTCCTAAAATATTACTCCCTTCCTTCACAATAAATTATCGTTTTAAATTTAAGAATTATTTGGAAATTATTGATTTTTTATAAAAATAATAATAATAATTTTTATTATTCACTTTTGAAATTTTAGTTTTGTAAAATTAAAATGAACTATAAAAATAAAAATTAAAAAATTTGTTAAGAGACAGTTTTTTTTTGACAAAGTTTCAAAAAATAATTCAATTTGGGACAGAGGGGTATAGTCGCTTTTTAATTTTTAATTTTTAATTTAATATATTTTTGATTGAAGATTTGAGAAAAATAAAGTATGTTAGTAAAATTTAAATATATCATTAGTAATATTTTTAGTATTATATCACTAACAAGTGTTAGAGATTAGTATAAAAATCAAACAAATAATCGCATACTATCCTTATAAATAGGTCCTCATTTAATTTTAAAAACAAAAAAAAAATCATTTTATTTAAAACATAAGAGTTTTTTTTGACATAGTACAAACTAGTAAAACACACATTTAATAATTGCTGATAAGTCAAACACGACATTTATTTCGACACTGTCGATTTAAGGCATGCCACGTCATACTTGGCTTTTGGACCAGACCGAACTTTGGGCCCGGTCTAAAAGGTCCGGGCTCATCAGAGTATAAAGAAAGTTGAAAACAAGACAAGGACACCAACTCACTAAGGCCCAGAAATGGAAACAAAGTTTTAAGAAGAGATAAAGAGGTTCTATGAATGTAGCCCAGAAGGCCAATTTTCAAAAATCAAACCCCTCGTGGACATGGGAACACTTACATTCTATAAAAAAGGTTACCACTTTCACCAATGCATCATTGGGTGCTCAGTGAAGTTAATTCCAAGCAACCTCAAACACTATCAATTTTAATGGCAACCTCTTTCGGTAGTGTCGTCACCAAACTACCACCATTGGCTTCTTTTTTTGTCAGGATCAAGAAGTTTGCTCCAGTTGAGTCCCCGAATTAAGATGCTGCTCGACGTTTAACTGTAACAAAAGACCGAACATAACATTTAGTCAGTGCAAAGGATAGTTATGCACATTAAAAAAAGCACAAAAAAGACATGAAGAATTCTCAATAGTTAGATTACTTGAAGTTTATGGAGGCAAGGAGGCCAGTAACACATACTCCCTCCGTCCCGCCCGAAAGTCCCGCCCGAAAGGGCACAAATTTTCTTTAACATACTCCCTCCGTCCCGCCCGAAAGGGCACAAATTTTCTTTTTGGGTGTCCCATTTGAAAGGGCAAAACCAAAAAATGGAAAGTTTATTATTACTTCTTTATTTGTGGGACCCACTTGTCACACTCTCACAATAAATATCCACTAACTATTTCCTACCCCACTTTTCTTTCCAACATCACCTTTCACTCGCAACATTTATTTCACTATACACTTTTTCTCTTTCCTACATCACTTTTCTTAATTCCCGTGCAAGGACACAAAAATGCCCTTTCAGGCGGGACGGAGGGAGTATATGATTTGTTTCCTTCCATGCGAATAGCTTAAAATACATTCATTTAGGGACAGAGGGAGTACAATGATAGACACTTGCATTGCTTTGCCTTGATTTCTCTTCTTTATGTGAACAAATTTGATTTACCCTTTTTTTTTTTTTTATATGTAACAGCACAGTGCATGGGTGAAACCCTCAAGTAAAAAGACTCAGAGGTGCCCTTTGCACACTAGAGAAGCCAGAACCCACTGAGAATAAGAAGATGATCACTCAAGTAAGTATTTCTAATAAAAATTACGACTTGGAACTTTTATATATATATATATATATATATATATATATATATATATATATATATAACAAATGCAGTCATGAATTGTTCAAAAATACAACACCGTGTGCTGTGATATTGCATCTATACCAAGAAATGGATCAGTAAAAGACTGCATACACTTCGGAATAATGAACCAATAAAGAAAATTTTAGTTTCTTCCGTCTAACATAGTTCTCATATAGTAGTGATCAACGCCTGTTTCTCTTCACGTAATGAATCCCGAGAGATTATGCAGTCGCGTCTAATACAGTGTCTCTGTTATTTCTGTTCAAGATAGATAGTTGGACTTAACACGCATAGTCCTGTCAATATGGTACTAGATAGTACTCCCTTTGTCCCAAAATGAATGTTCAAAAAAAA
This sequence comes from Adenophora triphylla var. japonica, assembly GCA_022495995.1. Lineage (NCBI taxonomy): Eukaryota > Viridiplantae > Streptophyta > Magnoliopsida > Asterales > Campanulaceae > Adenophora > Adenophora triphylla. The sequence continues at coordinate 178,771 of JAFEMH010000912.1, forward strand.
TTCAAATTTGCTCTTAATCAAAAGTAAATTAGAGCAGTAGAGTTGTCATGTGTACTACAATGCTAAAATATACTAGGTCACATACAAGAACAAAAAAATGAGCTTGATACAAGGCAAACTACAGCCCAACATTATGAACAAGTCCATCACTGTAATAGGTGCTTCGATAATTTTAACTAAATACCAATAAAATGTACTCAGTATCTAATAATGGCTCCATGGAAGATAATCAACATATATGGGATTAGTATCATGTTTTGACAATCACACTTGCAGCAAATAATAAGAGTAGACTTAGATAGTGATTTTCGCAAAAATAGAGCACGTATCATATACCAAATGTAGAGAACAAACATAACAGTGTAGTACTTTCTTCTCTCCCCCCCCTCCTCCCACGCCAACCCTTGCTTGTACATGTGCAGTGGGATAATAGGGAGAAATCAAAAACAGTGTTAGGTTAAATGCTTACATGGAGAATTGTAGACATTTCCTTCGCAATTGCTTCAATGTTAGATTCAGACGGCTTATTTAAAAGACCTGGAAGAAAATGAATAGGGCATCATGTTACAGAAGCAAAGGATCATGCTATGGGAACGCTATTAACACAAGAACCAGTTTGCATACCCCGTATCCGTTTACGAACATGGGAGTGCTCTTCTGATTGATCTTTTGACAGAGATCTTTGTTGTGGAGGTACATATTTTGCATTTCTTCCCATTACATCCACATTAGTAGGACGTTTATTAAAAGCCACAACTGCAGATTCAGATATCCCAACCAAAGTGTCACCTTCAGTCTCACCGTCTGTTTCTTGTTCTAATTAATTCAATTTACGTTTCTTATGTGCAGATCTACTCTTGATGGTCGTCTTGGGAGCTTTTTCTTCTGTCTCTGAGGAGTCAAGTACCGATGGTATTCCCTTAAATAGCATATTGATGTCATCGTCATTTGTCCGGAATTTTCTACCCTTCATTTTGAGCTTCTTTGCAAGTTTTCGTTCCAAAGCAAAATCATCCTCTGACGAAATACCACACCACCCTTCATGTCCATTTCTATGTACTCCTTAAACTTTGTTTTCTTTCTCTTGGAAACCTTAGATGTCGAAGAACTGGAACTTTCACCCTTTAGCTTATCTTCTAAAGATATTTGCTTCTTACGTTTCTTTACTGAAGGATCATTTTTCCTGGAAGTTTCTGTAGGTGTTAGTGCCCTAGGCCTATAGAGATAGACCTTTATGTAATGTCATTGTTCATTTATATATGAGATTGCTTCTTTGATTATTATATGTGTTTGCATGTTTAGTTATAATAATCGTGTCCCTAGTACTTATGAAGCACTAGTATAAAGTCTAATGGATAATCATGTGATGATTATATGCATGGAGATGCACATTAGATTCATGGGTACTTGTTAGAGAACAAGGTACTGGACTTGACCCATTATGAGATTTATGTCATGGTCAAATGTCATAATTAAATCTCATATAGTCATATCATTGATATCCTTTGACCTGAGATTATCATCGTCTTCCGCTCGATGAATATCATGTTTGATATAGTTTAACGTTGTCTTTAACCGGATGACAATAAGGGCTATCATTGGCATGGTATGATTCTTGTTGGGAAGAATGATAAGTCAAGATGGAAAATTGTCCCTCGTAAAGAGAGATGTTTGCTAGGCCACTCGTAAGTAAGATTGATGTAGTGCGTAGCCGTGCCCGAATGAATTAATGTGATTAATATCATTCGATTGATCAATTTACTTGGTAACGAGAAAGCATTGAACAATATGAGTTGACGTGGACCATGACTCATGTTCAATATAACATCGTGTGACAATGGGATTGTGATATGTTCTATATAGGAAATCGAACTTGATATTATATTATTTGGGTAGGCATGATGGCTTGCTAGAGTCCGCTCATGTCTTATGAGGATCGATGTGATCGAACTCATTGCAACATAATATAGTCCTATGGGGTCACACGCATCGAACGAATTGTCAAAAATGAAGAATATGGAGTTTTTGTTCTCGGGGACGACTCGTCCCCGAGCCAACCAACTATTCCCCTTAAGGGGACGCCGATTCGAAAGCCGGGTGCCGGGGACGACTTCGTCCCCAGGGGATGACTCGTCCCCGGGCACTGGATCGACGCGGAATTGACTTAAAACTAGGGTTTTCACGAGGGGAAAAGTTTTATAACGTATAAATACTTACCCTGGTTGCCACTAGCCGTCGAAGAGAACGTTTTGGCTTGAGAGAAACATCAAAAGTGAGAGATTTCAATTGAGAATTGAGAATCAAACACCACCAAATCCATTGTTCTTCATTGATTGAAAGGTGTTTCAATCAATAGGATCTAGCAATCCTCCTAGAAGAGTTCTAGGGTTCGTTCATCGCGTGGATACACATAGAGGATCTTCGCTCGTCAAGATCTTTGGTTCGTGATTCCCGTTTGTTCATCAAGGATTAACAAGGTCGTTCAACTGAGTTGGGTCAAGTTTATCAAAGGCAAAAGCATTCAAGGTTGGTATTTCTATTTCATCTTTCTTAATTATTTATCTAGAACGGATTCTGTGGCTTGGGGTTTTCGAGTTATTGCTTATTCCGCCGCGCGTGAACCCTCGGAAACCCAACAGTGGTATCGAGCCCCGTTCATGATGCTTAGTTAGATAATCATGATAATTGTGTAATATGATTATATGAATTTTCATGATGTGCGTGATCTAGAATATGAATTTATATGGGATTTGCTTATGAAAGTAATTGTATATGTAGATATACCATGATTATGAATGGAATTATGTGATTAATGTGATTAATCTATAATATGGATTTTGATGTATTACTTAGTATATAGCCGGAAGCCAAAACCTTTCCCGCAGCACTTCGGGAAGTGTGGGATAACTTTGGATACGATGCCACGTACTAGTAATTACCGATCAAATATGATTTGTGTTGTATCATTCCACGTTTATAATTATGCTCATATAGTTTTCATGAATCAACCTTGGCATGTAATTGATAAGCATGAAAAATTGAACCTTCTTTGTAATTTGAGTTTGTTTTATGCCACCCATGTTTAAACACTTGTGAGTACACGGGTAGTTTCATGTAGAGCTACGCCGGCGAAGGTACATTGATTCTATCTTTGTATGATCAAGATGAGCAAATAGTGATTGCTATACGTTTAACATGGTTGAACTCAATTAGGCTATCAAAACGGTTTTGGGCCTAAGGCATAAGATGAGATTGAAACATGTGACATATGATGTCTATAATCTCATAATGATCTAAGAGTCATATATAGATATGATTGATAAATGTTATCTACCTTTTTAGTTTAATTTTGAGCGTCGTGCCATGGCCAGGCTTGAAATTAAATTAAAGTTGGGTCTTAGCCTATTAAATTATATTATGCATATTTGCATAAGAAGGTTATATAATTTAGTGGGAGTATTTATGAAATACATTATTTAATCTCTTAAATGAAATCGGTACTTATATGTGTTCATATGTGTTGCATATTTTGTTGTAGAAATAGCATTAAACTATAATTAATCCTTATTATTGCGATTCGTCCTTATGAAGGACAAGTTCGAAAAGAACGGTACAAGTTATTCTGATTTGATCAAATGCTCAAGAAGTGTTCTTAAGCAAAATTATACGTTCTTGACGAATCTATTCCTGCTGAACCCACTGCAAACGTTGCAAAGGACAGGTAAGGAGCAACATAAGAAACATTTAGATGATTCCTAAGATGTTGTTTGCCCTATACTTGCCACCATGTTTATAGGCTCTTAAGAAGAACCTTGAACACGTGGAAATTGCTTTTGTTCTAGCACAACGCACAAAAGGAAATGTTCCAAGTGCAAGCTAGACAAAAGATATATGTTGTGGTGAAGGCTTTTAATGCATGAGATGCAAAAGGAGCAATTCGCAAGTGTGTTAATGGTTAACACAAGAAAGGGGTTCGAAAGGGAAGGCAAGAAGGTAAAGCAAAGGTTGCTAAACCTAGGGCAAAAGTTGCCAAAGCCGAAGAGGCTAAACCCAAAGTGTCTCAAAAGGATGCAGTTTGCTACCGCTGCAATGTGATTGTCATTGGAAGCAAAGTTGCAAGGCTAATAAGGAAGGCCTAAAAGGTGAAGAAGGGCAATTTGATTGCTACTACTTCAAATATTTATATGATAGATATTTTCCTTTCGACTTCTTGTTCTTGGGTATATGATACCGGATATAGATCCCACATTTGTCTAAATGTGCAAGAAATAAAGAATAGAAAGCTACTCAAAGAAGGTGAATTAAACCTATGCGTAGTTATGAAGCAAGAGTTGCTGCATTAGCCGTAGGGACTTATGAAGTCACTTTACCTTGTGGACTAGTACTTGTTTTGAACAAGTGTGACTACGTTCCGAATTTGAGTAGGAGTATCATTTTGTTTCTTATGAGGATGATGAAGAATATAATTTTCTTATTGAGAATAAGAAGCTTTATATTTATTTAATGATATGCCTTATTGTAATGCATATATCATTGAATGGTCTTCATATCCTTGATGTTAAGATACAAAATAATATTGAAGATATCTATAATATAAGCGTGAAATCTAAACCGAATGATGTGAACAACACGTTCACATGGCATTGCCGGCTTGGTCATATAAATGAGAAACGTATAATCTAAACTCCATTAACATGGACACTTAGACTCATATGATTATGAATCATTTGAGGTATGTGAATCTCGTTTATTTGGTAAAATGACCAAACCACCCTACACTAAGAGTAGTGGGAGGGCTAGTGACTTATTGATCCTAGTACATGAGATGTACATGGACCATTAAGCAGCATTGCGAGGGGAAGATTTTGGTATTTCATTACATTCACTAAAGACTTATCTAGATATGACTATGTCTATCCGATGAAGTCCAAAGGTGAATTGTTTGGGATGTTTCGAACATTTCAAGATGGAGTACGAAACAACTTGGCAAAACTATTAAAGTACTTCGATTAGATCGAGGTAATGGATATTTGAGCCAAGTGGTTGACAATCATCTCAAAACCGTGAAATCGTTTCGTAGTTGACTCCACCCGAACACCACGTTGTATGGTGTGTCTGAGAGGAGGAATTGAGCCTTGTATGACATGGTTCGTTCGATGATGTGTCAAGATGACTTTCCTATTTCCTTTTGAGGGTATGCATTAGAAATGATGTGGTTACACTGAAGAGAGTCCCTACTAAATCGATTCCTAAGTCCCCACATGAGATGTGGCATGGAAGAATGTCTTTCATGAAGATTTGGGGTTGCGAATCTTATGTAAAGAGACTTGTCTCTTATAAGTTAGCACCAAATCTGACAGGTTAATTTCGTATATCATTTTACAACCGCAATGAGAACAAAGTGTTTGTTGCTCTATATGATTCGTTTCTTGAGAAACAAGCCAATAAAGGATCTAGTGGGAGTAAAATTGATCTTGAAGAGTTCAAGAACCTGAAAATAACATGGAACCAAGAGTAGAGATGGAATCAAGTTCACAAGGAGTTGTGAAACCGGTTCAAGTTACACATGTCCATCGTAGATTGGATAGGTTACGATCCGAACACGAGAAATATTGATCTCTCATATCGGAAAGTAATAAAGTGGAAGTCATTGAGAATGACGATCCTACTTACTATCTAGAGGCGATGTCCACTCCTAATTCGGATAAATGGTTAGGAACCATAGAGTCCGAATTACAATCCATGTCTGATGATCAAGTTTGAAACTTGATTGAGCTACCTAAAGGTGTAAAAACTAAAGGGTGCAAGTAGGTCTTCAAGACCGACATGGATGGAAGGTGTATACTTTCATGACTAAGGATTGTAGTAAAGGGATTTAGGCAAATTCATAGTATTGACTATGTTAAAACCTTTTTACCCATTACAATGCCGAAGTCTGTTAGAATTTCAATTGTCATAGTCGCATATTATGACTATGTGATATGACAAATGGATGACAAACGACTTTCCTAAATGGAAAGATTCTTAAGGATGTGTACAGTACACAACCCGAAGGTTTGTCGATCCAAGAAATTCTAATAAAGTATGCATGTTGCAAAGATCCATAAGATGGGTTGAAGCAAGCTTCGAGGGGTTGGAATTTTCATTTTGATGAATCGGTCAAAGAGTTTGACTTCATCAAGTACGAAGATGAACTTTGTGTATACATGAAATTCAGTGGGAGCATAGTATTATTTCTATTGTTATATGACAATGATATCTTACTCATTGAAAACAAAGTTCCGACACTTAAGACTGTCAAGTCTTGGTCAAGGAAAGGTTTCTCAATGAATGATATGGGTGAAGCCGCTTACATCCTTGGTATCAAGATCTATAGAGATAGATCTAAAAGGATAAGTTGGTTTGAGTCAAAATACACATATTGATAAGGTTCTTAGATGATTTTAAGAAATGTAACTTGTCAATGGGTCATGGTATTACTCTTAGCGAGACTCAGTGTCCCATGACAACTGATGAGCAAAAGAGAATGGATGAAGTTCCATATGCTCAGACATTTGGATCCGTCATGTATGCCATGATTTGTATTAGACCCGACATCTCGTATGCTTTGAGCATGACGAGTCGATACCAATCGTATCCCGGTGAGAACCATTGGATGGCGATCCAAGACGATCCTTAAAGTACTTAAGAAGAACTAAGGATACGTTCTTGGTATTTGAAAGGTTCGAAGTTAATCTTGTTGTAAAGGTTACACGGATGCTAACTTCCAAACTGACAAAGTTAATTAAAATCGCAATTAGTATTTGTGTTTATGCTTATTGGAGGTGCGATTTTATTGGAAGAGTTCCAAGCGAGAAAATCGTAGCCGATTCTACTTCTAAGGCTTAATTTTAGCAACATATGATGTAGCTAGAAAAGGCGGTTTGGATCAAAAGTTCATTAGTGTTTTGAAATTGTTCCAAGTATCACTAATACGGTGGAACTTTGTTGTGACAATTGTGGTGTCATTTGTGCGAAGCAAAAGAACCAAGGTCACATCAACGATCCAAACGCATTTTGAGACGTTTCCACCTCATTAGAGAAATCCGTGAAAGGGAGGACGTCAAGATATGCAAGGTACCCAACGAATGACAACATTTCGGACTCTCTCACCAAGCCTTTGCCACAAGCTAAACATGATGGTCATGTTAGGTCCGTGGGTATAAGATACATGAATGATTGGGCCTAGTGCGAGTGGGAGATCGTAGGTGTTAGTGCCCTAGGCCTATAGAGATAGACCTTTATGTAATGTCATTTGTTCATTTATATATGAGATTGCTTCTTTGATTATTATATGTGTTTGCATGTTTAGTTATAATAATCGTGTCCCTAGTACTTATGAAGCACTAGTATGAAGTCTAATGGATAATCATGTGATGATTATATGCGTGGAGATGCACATTAGATTCACGGGTACTTGTTAGAGAACAAGGTACCGGACTTGACCCATTATGAGATTTATGTCATGGTCAAATGTCATAATTAAATCTCATATAGTCATATCATTGATATCCTTTGACACGAGATTATCATCGTCTTCCGCTCGATGAATATCATGTTTGATATAGTTTAACGTTGTCTTTAACCGGGATGACAATAAGGGCTATCATTGGCGTGGTATGATTCTTGTTGGGAAGAATGATAAGTCAAGATGGAAAATTGTCCCTCGTAAAGAGAGATGTTTGCTAGGCCGCTCGTAAGTAAGATTGATGTAGTGCGTAGCCGTGCCCGAATGAATTAATGTGATTAATATCATTCGATTGATCAATTTACTTGGTAACGAGAAAGCATTGAACAATATGAGTTGGCGTGGACCGTGACTTCATGTCCAATATAACATCGTGTGACAATGGGATTGTGATATGTTCTATATAGGAAATCGAACTTGATATTATATTATTTGGGTAGGCGTGATGGCTTGCTTGGGAGTCCGATTCATGTCTTATGAGGATCGATGTGATCGAACTCATTGCAACATAATATAGTCTTATGGGGTCACACGCATCGAACGAATTGTCAAAAATGAAGAATATGGAGTTTTTGTTCTCAGGGGACGACTCGTCCCCAGGCCAGAACCAACTATTCCCCTTAAAGGGGATGCCAGATTCAAAAGCTGGGTGCCAGGGGACGACTCGTCTCCCTGGGGATGACTCGTCCCCTGGCACTGGATCGACGCGGAATTGACTTAAAACTAGGGTTTTCACGAGGGGAAAAGTTTTATAACGTATAAATACTTACCCCTGGTTGCCCTAGCCGTCAAGAGAACGTTTTGGCTTGAGAGAAACATCAAAAGTGAGAGATTTCAATTGAGAATTGAGAATCAAACACCACCAAATCCATTGTTCTTCATTGATTGAAAGGTGTTTCAATCAATAGGATCTAGCAATCCTCCTAGAAGAGTTCTAGGGTTCGTTCATCGCGTGGATACACATAGAGGATCTTCGCTCGTCAAGATCTTTGGTTCGTGATTCCCGTTTGTTCATCAAGGATTAACAAGGTCGTTCAATCTGGAGTTGGGTCAAGTTTATCAAAGGCAAAAGCATTCAAGGTTGGTATTTCTATTTCATCTTTCTTAATTATTCATCTAGAACGGATTCTAGGGCTTGGGGTTTTTCGAGTTATTGCTTATTCCGCTGCGCATGGACCCTCGGAAACCCAACAGTTTCTTCCTCCTCTGCGGTATGCTCCTGCTTTAAAGCATCGTGTATGGAAGGAATTCCATCATTATACATGTCTATAGCATCGGTTGTTCCCCCTATATTTATATTATTCACCCTACCTTCATTCTCCCATGTCAAGTCCTCATGAAGATGTTTCTCAAACGGTCTTTGACTTTCTATTTGTACTAGTGTTTCTCTTCACTCCTTCAAATGCATTCCAACAGTCGAGTCCTAAATCTTCTGAGTAACGCCAGGGTTCTCCACCAACATAGTTGCTCTGGGATACCAACTATTCCATTGAACGAGTCCTTAGCAATATATTCTCTTTCCTTTGAAATCTGAGTACTCTTTCTCAGTAGCTTCACATCTTTTGATTTTGGATTCCGTGAAAATTTGTTCAAATTTCGAGATTGCTATATGAGAAAAGAAATTCACTTTAAAACGAAATCCACAAAGAAAACAGTTTAACTAACTAGAAGATTTGGAAGAAGAGGGTAACAGCAATAACACTTGGTGTATCCATGAATCAAATTTTTTCTGGCTCGTCTCTGATCAAACTTCTTTCCTACGCTCTTTCCGAGATTTTCCCACCTTAGTATCTCGCTAAAATAAAACAAGGGAATTCTCAATATCAGGTCATGTAAACACGGTTAGTGCCCCTGTTTCTGTTGAGGTATTTTTTGGCCCATTCACATTGTTAAAAAGTTCCTTTCTTTTCTGCTCACTTCACAATCATTTTGCTTTGCTTTCAAGAATTATTCATGCACATAATCATATACGTAGAAATCATTGTATAAAAGAGACCAATCAACATAGTGAAGCATGTGATAGCAATAACGACAGAAATAGCAGGGGTTTGGCAGAGCCCACTTGTCATCCACTGTCACCTTTACTGCTCCATAAATCTTACAAACGGAGCACTTCAGCAGACGCGGTTTTACTTGAAATGTAACCACAGGATAAGCTGTCTGGTTCTGAGGATCCTTCGGATTAATCAATCTCATATCCCGAATGACAATTGCATGCTTGCAATCACCCTGATGGCAATAAAGATAACCCGCTCCTAGTCGAAATCGCAAGTCACGGAAACGTGTTTTTTGCATCCGAACAACTTTGAACTGTGGCAATTTTGTTACACTCCCGCTGCCTAGAAGCTCCTTTTGCTTCTGTTGCAATTCACCAGAAACGATACATTTCCATTTTTCAAGTGCTTCCTTCTTGGAACCCCTAATCCAATGAGTATAGGTTTACTGTAGTCTATAGAAGATGGGTCCCTCAAATCATTGCAGAATACATCCTCAATAAGGAAATATCCAGAATGATCATCCTGCTCAGCTTTTTTCATCATCTCATCGGTCGAGCAATGTATCTTGTCCTTCAGTTCATCCAAAGTTTGGCGTCCTAGAACCATGAGTTCTTGAGTCTTCAACCATGTTCGCTTGCTATGGTAAACCTCGATGCAGAGAAGGATTTCCGGATAAAGAACCGGTGCAGGTACAAGAGTATTTGATAACCTCACCTTACTTGAATAACTTGTAGACTTGAGACATGCCACACTATCACATTACTTCAATGGCACAGCTACAAGCTCACTGATGCTGGAACTACCATTGAAAGAGTGCAATCTAGCAGATGCTTTGTCTTCATCTTGTTTCTGTTCAACTCTCGCAAGTTCTTCAACCTTTGCTTTGCAACTTTCTTCGAGGACAACATCTTTACGTAAAGTTCGCCTCTTTTTCTTCTTCCTGATTACACCATTGCCCAATTCTCCATTATCAGCACTCCCTCGAGGAGAACCATTCGAAGGTTCAATATCTCTTCCATTCTTGATACGATCCCATAAATTACATTGGGCCCTAATAATAAGAAACCAGGCCCAACAGCTAATTAAGGTCCAGGCCCATTGGGCTTAGGCCGCCCAAGAGAATTTGCCGTTTCAGCGACATAAAATGAATAGGCTCCTTGGAGCTGTTTTAGACCCCGGCGAGAAGGGAAGTGGGAATACGGATTTTAGGGGCAATGGGGCTATGCGAAAGACATGGCCGAGCTCATGCTCGCCTCATGAGTAAGAGGAGTACGTTGCTCGCAGGCTACCTAGGTCAGGGCGACATGACAGTTGATGTCGCCCATAATCGGGTTGTCGCCTGAGCGACAAGGAACTCGAGCATTACCGGGATGGTACGTTGATTGTCGCCACGCCCCAACCCTAAATATTTGTGATGGATGGCCCGATGTGACAAGGTGAACAGTGAAATCCCACTAAGTTGAGGTTGGTTGAGATCACCTCCTTTGGATGATTGACAAGTGTCCCCCATGTGCAATGCACATGGGGGGCTTAGGGATATATAAAGGGTGAATAGTGTCCATTGCATGGGTATGTATCTCTCTCTCTGCTTTCTCTCTCTAGGTCATCCATTGTTACACCACCTTCCTTGTTCATCTAACCTTACTCTCACGCCGGAGGAGTGCAGCGAGTCACCCGGCCTAGTTTACCTTGTTCTTTGTGTGCGGGCGGCCAACTAAGCAAGGAAGCGGCCGGAGTGTCAGTCAATCTCGGTTCTGTGCAACCAAAGATTTTTCATGGTAGCATCGGTTGGTTAGATTCTTAGGGACACGATTTTTCCTTGTTTTGGTTGGAAGATCATTGGGGAAGGTTAGAAGGTTTATTGATAAGGTTACGGTGAGTTTGGTTTGGTGTTCTTCGACTTCGTGTTCTTCTTTGAGAGGTGTTACGAAGGTGGTTAGTTGGTGTTGAAGTTGATTGGGATCGGTTTGGGTCGTTTATAAGCCCGAATATAGTCAAAATGGTACAAGAAAAGGATACTCGGGCGAGAGCCCGAGAATCCTATGACGGAAACTCCAAATGCCAAGGATACTCGCGAGATGCCGCGGGCGAGATCGTGAAGCTGCTCGCGAAGGCGATGTCCACACTTACGAGACGAGTTCGGCCGTTAGGAGCGCCCGTGGCGAGAAGATAGAGAGCGAAGCGAGAGATAAAGGAAAGGAAGGACGGCGAGACCCCATTCCATCTAAAACCCAGTGCCGGGGCGAAGGCGAACGGCTAAGAAATGAGAATGCTTATATGATGAAGGTTCTCGCGAATAATGAGCGGTTAAAAAAGATAGGCCGGGCACCTACGGTGATCCCTTTGTTGTCAGTCGAAGTGGAAGGACGAGATAGAGGAAGACAAAGCGCCAGTCGAAATGCATCCAGGAGGGATGAAGGGCGGGCGAGGAACATGTCGCCGCCTGAGAATGAGGAAAGGGTTCGCAAGCATCAAGAGGATGAAAGAGCGAGATCTGAAAGGGTCAAAAGGAGACGTGCGAATCGTATTGAAGAGGGAAGGATTTATCATAAGTCGGGAAATTCGCGAGATGACTCTTACTATTTTGGATATGAAAGCGATGAGGATCCACGGCCAAACGAGAGATTATGTGCCCAAGTCGCTCGAGGTATTAGATGATGATACATATGTAAGGAAAGGTCCCATGAGATCAAGGCGCTCAGCGAGCTCGTCGAGAAGAAGTGTCGGCTACGGGATAGAGATCGTAGGCGGCGAAAGGATTGATAGAGAAAGGAGTGTTAGAGAAAGGGCGCGAGAAAGCCGCCGGCCGACAAGATTGCGGAGGCTATTAGAGTGGCCGAAGCTTTGAAAGCCGTAGAATTAGCCAAAGCCGCGAGAATTGGAGAAGGCGAAGAAAAGTGAAGACGATAAATGGAAATCCGAAATGGTGGAGATGGCTAAGAAAATTAAAGAGTTGGAAGCGGGAACCAAGCCCCGGGAAGTGAAAGGTTCTTATTTGGCCCCGTTTGTAAAGAGCATTCGATTGCCGCCCACGACCTGCTTTCCGCATGCAAATCTACAGGGTTATTCGGGAGCGCTAGAGCTAACACTCATGTGGAGGGTTTGAGGTAACGTTATCGGCTGACCGACAATGAAGCTATAATCTGCAAGGCGTTTGCGAGCACCCTTGCGATCACGCGCACTGGAATAGTTCTTGCGCGGCCAGAATCGGTGATGGGGTATCGGGATCTCAAAAATAAGTTTTAGCGAGGTCGGTGGATCGGGAGCGCGGCCGCTCAAAAGACCGAATTGTGTAGTTTGAAGCGGTATGAAGGAGAAAGCATTTCGGCTTTCACGAGATAGATTTATAGAGGTCGTAAATCGGATTGCGAGCGTCGATCGAGCGAGATTATTATGCTATTTAACTCGGGGCCGTTGCCGGGCTGTTGAGCGGAGTTACGCATGCGGCTTGCCGAAGGCAGCCGGTGAAGTTATACGAAAGGGTTAGAGCTTATCGTAGTGGTTTTGAGAAGGAAAGGCTGTTAAGGCCGCCCGCCGTGGCGAACTCCGGCAAGAAAAGTGCGAGAGCGGATTGAAGTTGTAAAAGATGAAAGCAAGGTTGATCGAGGAGGTCGCGGCGGATCTCGCACTGGCGGAAAGCAAAGGGGTCGAGGTAGAGGTCGGGGAGCGGAAGGATCATCAAGTTTAGTAAGTTGAACACTACTTTGAGCGAGATTTGGAGGAAGGAGGAATTTCCAGAGCCTTACCCCATTCGAGAAAGATACTTATGGGGCCGGGATCCAAGCAAATATTGCGATTTTCATAAAGACAAGGGACATACAATAGAAAGCTGTTATAATTTGAGAAAGTTGATTCAAGTCGGGATTGATAAAGGCGATTTCAAACAATATCTCGAGGAGCCTTTGCGAGGCGAGAAGAAGGAGGGCGACAAGATAGAGCCCGGGGCCGAAACGTAGTCGATGTGATTCGGGACCCATTACAGTGTCGCGCGATTGGACAATCAAATTATGATGTTGGCGCGCGGTTTTGATATTCCTCCGTTTGCCGCCGGCGAAAACAAGGTGATTAGTTTTCGAGAAGTGAGCTTGCCGCAACAAAGGGTCGTAGGAGCCAACCGTTATTATCACCATATGCCCGGGAAATAATGTAGTACGGCGCGTGATGGTTGATTCGGGAGCTAGCGAGAATGTGTTATATTATGAAGCCTTGAAAGGATGAACTACTCGACGCTAATGCGGGTGCCCTACCGGGGATGCCTTGAAGGATTTACAAACCACTCTGTTAAGGTGAAAGGGACAATCCTGTTGGAAGTAGAGATTGGCGAAGGCGGGTGGTAGAAGCGAGATGGTGGAGTTTTTGTGATTGATTTGGTTTAAAACTTACGGTGCGATAGTTGGAATTCCCTTTTTGTTAAGTTTTGAAATGGTGCTGTCCATCCCGCATCGAGAGGGTAAAGTACCCAGCGGCCCGTGGCATTAGGTACATTTGAAGAGTGAGGCTATCTCGGTTGCGAGAAAAAGAAGGAGATGGTAAAAGCAAAAGGGAAAGCCACTTGTTCATTGGTGACAAAGTCGATTTTCGCCTAAGGATTAATATGGTTGAGCTTGGTGAATGCGAAAATGATTCGGTGATAACGGAGAGTTTGGAGAATGGCAAAGGCTGTGATTGTCGGCCGAGGCGCAAGGGCACCGGACCTGTTGAAGAGGTAATCAAAGTTTTCGGTGGGCGAGATTCCGGCCGGTGGAGCGCCGGCCGAGAATGCTGGCGAGATAGTCTTGGGGATTGAAGTTGTGAATGGGACGCCAAGCTTAAGCTATCTTAGGGTGGTACGGTTTGTCGGCGTGGGGAACCCGGGGTTGAGGAGATCGTGATTGAGGAGATTTTGATAGTGAATATGAGGAAGATTGCGAGATGATAGAGGTGGAGACCCCAGATGGGTGGCTACGGGAAAGACGTTCTTGATTCGGGAGAGGTGATTCCCGCCAAGTCGAGGATAGTAAGAAGCGAAAAAGGATAGAAGTTGAAACTTTGCGGAGGCGAGATGAGCCCGAGCTCCAGGCGGGAGAGGAGCTAGAAGAGGTGGAGATTAACCGTTACTTCCCGGAGCAGCGAGTTAAGATCGGGAAGCAATTGTTCAGGGATGAGCGAGAACAATTGATTGAATTTCTTAAAGATAATTTGGATGTGTTTGCGTGGCGGCACGAGGATATGAAAAGGAATAGATGAAAATGTTGCTTTACATTGCTTAAATGCGAATCCTAATGTAGAGCCGTTCAAGCGAGAGGGTCGAGCATTTGTCGCCGAGAAAAGGAAGGCGCGGTTTTGAAAGAGGTGGATAAATTGTTGAAGGCGGGAATCATTGAGCGGTCGGTATCCCGAGTGGTTAGCTTGTCCGTAATGGTTTTAAAGTCAAATAAGAAGTGGAGAATGTGCATTGACTTTGCGGTTTGAATCTTGCTTGTCCCAATTGCTACCATTACCTAGAATTGATAAATTGGTGGATTCGATTGCCGGCCATAGGGTCTTGACTTCATTGATGCGTACTCGGGTATCATCAAATCAAGATGTGCGAAAATGATAAGGCTAAACGGCTTTCCGAACTCCTAAAGGAAATTTACATTCTGAAGATGATGCCATTCGGCTTGAAGAATGCGGGCGACTTATCGGCGAATGGTGAATGAGGTTTTCAAGTCGCAGATTGGGCGAAACACAGGAAGCATATAGATGACATGGTGATAAAAACAAAGGAGTATGACCGTGTGTTGGATCTCGCGGAGACATTTGAAAATTTGAGGAGAAATTCAATGAAATTGAATCCCAGCAAGTGCACGTTTGGGGTGGCTAACGGGGAAAATTTTTGGGCTTTACGGTGAATAGGCGCGGGATAGAAGCTAATCCAGAAAAAATTCGGGCTTTATTGGAGATGTCGCCGCCCGGTCGATACGCGAGATCTGAAAGGTTGAATGGGAGGATTATAGCCTTGGGGAGATTCATTTCTAAGCTGGCCGAGAGGTGTTTGCCGTTTTTAAGGTTTTGAAGGGGTGAAGAGTTTTGCTTGGGACGAAGAGTGTGATGCCGCATTTGAGCGAGATGAAGGTGTATACAGGTAAGCCGCCGTTATTGTGTAGCCACTGTTGAGGAGAAGAGTTATTTGTTTATTTGGCGGCTTCGCATTTGGCGGTGGCGGCGGTTCTTGTGCGAGAAGAGAAGGGGATTCGAGACCGATTTACTATGTGTTCAAGGCATTGAGCGAGGTAGAAGTCAAGGTACTTTAATGCCGAGAAATTGGCACATGCTTTGGTAGTGGCCGCGAGAAAATTGAGAGCCTATTTTGTCGCACACACCATTGTTGTATTAAGTGATGCTCCCGAGAAAGATTTTGCGGCGACGTCTGCGCGGGAAGATTCTTTGAAATGGTCAATTGAGTTAAGCGAGTTTGATTTAAAGTATGAAGCTCGCCCAAGGCAATTAAAGGCGCAGGCTATTTGGCAATTTCATCGTTGAGACATCTTTTACGAAGTCGCAGGAGGAGTTGATGGAAGATTTAATAAAGAAGAAAGCGGAAAAGAAGGTAGGGCCCAGTTTGCGGGAAAAGGAGGAAAGGCCGTTTGATTGTTGGGCTCTGTATGTTGATGGGTCGTCCTCGAAGGATAAGGGCGGCGCGGGAATCACTCTGACTTCGCCGGATGGAGAAGTAAAGTATGAAAAGCCACGAGATTTAAGTTGATGTTTGAATAATCTCAAGCGAGTACGAGGCTTTGATTGCCGGGGTAGAATTGGCGCGAGATATTGGGTTGAAGAAGATAGTGATTCACTCGGATTCCCAGTTAATTGTCAATCAGATAAATGGCGAGTATGGAGTTTTGAATGTGGTGCTAACAAAATATTGTGACTTGGCGAGAAGTTTATTAAAAAATTTTGAGTTCTGGGAGTTGGTTCGAGTTGATAGAGCTGATAATTCGCGAGCCGATGAATTGAGTAGGACGGCGGGATCCGAGGAGCGAGCCTTTGCCCGATAAGCCAATGATTGAATATGTGGATATGCCGGTGATCGATAGACCGATTGTCGCTGAGATCGTTGATGGCGAGAAGGATTGGGTTGTGGAAATGAAGGAATTTCTAGATAAAGGAGAGTTGCCGCCAGATGAGGGTAAGGCGAAATTGATAAAGGCGACATCCCCAAGATTCATGCGAAGATGGAGTGTTGTATAGGAGGTCTTTTTCAAAACCGCCGATGAGGTGCGTTGAGCCCGGCCCGATTTGAAGGTTTTGTTCGAAATCCATGAAGGGTATGCGGTGGCCATCCGGGCGAGAAAGTTAGGCGACAAAGTGTTGTTCCATGGCTATTATTGGCCAAGTCGAGGAAAGATGCGAGATGTATGTGAAGAAGTGCGAGAAATGTCAAAGATTCGCGCAACATTCCCGAATTCCCGCGCGAGCAAACTCCTGTGTGCCGACTGGCCATTCGACATGTGGGGATTGATTTGATAGGGCCATTCCCAAAGCCAAGGGTGGTTGTCGGCATGTGGTTGTCGCGGGTGGATTAAGAACATGGGTAGAGGCATGTGGAGACAATCGGCGAACACCAAGTTATAAATGTTTGCGCAAGAAAATGTTTAGGCGCAGATATCCAATATTATGTTCAGATCACGAGCCGCGCGACGAAAAGCATTGAGAACCAAGTGTCTAACATTGGATGTCGGCCGTATGCGCATAGCGACACCGATCAAAAATAAAATGTTTAAGTCGCAAGACCGCGACATTCCCAAAAGCATACTATTGTTTAAAAGGCAAGAAAGTAAATTGTCTCGAGAGCCAACCACAAAACATTGTTTAAGAAAAAGAACCACGTAAATCGGGGAGCGAGAGGGTTGTGTTTCACCGGCGGAGAGTCGGGCGGCGCGGCGGGCATCGCGAGCGGCATTTTTAGCGGCGAGAGAGCTTGACCTTTCTCGCCAATTAGCTCCACCCACATTGACGGAGCGTCGTTATCGATGAGGGCGAGAGGTTCCCAGTCGGCTTGCCCGTAAGCTCATCTTCCGCGGCCAAAGCCTTGACTCTCCGTCTTCGCAAGGGACAATGGAGTGACCGCGCGACAAAAGTCGCTATATGCACTCAGAGCCCCATTCGCAATCGATTCGGGGAGTTATAGCCGGGATGTCCTCGAGCTTGCCGCCGTGCCGCATGGCGTGAAGTAAGGCCTTGTCGTGCATATCCATGGCGTCGGTTTCCGCTCTCTCTTTGTTGGCGGCAATCTCCGCGATCAGTCTTCATTCTCGGTAGTCGGGGGCCGGATTGTCTTGGCTTCAAGGCTTTGAATCTTTCTCTCTAGCGCCGCAGCACCTTTCTGCGGCCTCCTTCACTTTATCCTCGGCTGCGAGGCCTTGTTCTCGCTTGCCTTGGTGCCTCCGAGGCCTTCGGTTGCTCGCCACTGCCGGTTTGCCGGCTCATTCTCCATCTCGCCACATCTCGCCCTTGTATTTTTCTCTCTCACTTGGCTGTGCGCTTGCGAACCTTGTCAGCTTTACTCGGCTTCACGCAGCGTCGCCGGTTTATACTTGTCACGAATCCACGCAGAAAGTACTCGCCTTTATGAAAATTCGGGAAAAGTTAATAGTGTGAGGATGTTGGCGAATTAGAAGTAGACTGCAAGTGAAAAGTGTTACACTACAAGCACTTACGCCGCAAATGCGAAGGCCGGCAAAATTCAAAGATAAATCAACATCTTGTTCGGCCACTTCTCGTATGGCCGCCACATCCTTGAAGTCCGATTCCAGTATGCCGCGCCGATCGTACTATTGTGAGGATCACGAGAATGAAGGTTAAAGCCTTCCGGTAGGGAACCGAGGCGATTTCCACACCAAGATTATACAAATCTTCTCTCTCGTGGGCATCTCAAACCGCTTCCCTGAGCCGGCTCGCCAATTCGGCCTCCCCTTCAGTGGATTCTTCTATCGGTTCGCTTCCTCCTCTGTTCGCACCCTTTTGTGAGCGCGAGAACCGAAGAGGCAGGGGGACTTGGCGCGGGACAGCTCTGTCACAGCCCGAACCTCAACATCTTCTTCACTGCTTCTTACTTCCATTCTCTCTTCTGTTCGAACAACGAGATGACCTCAGAGGAGTTTTCGCTCTGCTTGATTTTCGCGATTGCCCCGCTGCCCTCTCGGCGGCAACCGCAGCCTTCTCGCAAGCAATTGCATCGGAATCATCCCCATCGCGAGAAATGGGGAGCTCTATCTCCGGGGCCTTGGATAGATCGGCTTGGCGGGCGTTCGTAAGTCGCTTACGACGACCGTCGGATCTCGCCGCGCGGCATTGGCACGTCTATCGAGAGATGTCCGTGAGTCGAAAACACTGGGCCGAGGAAAAGGTGTTAAATAAAGAGAAATAGCAAAACAAAATAAAGAATAATGGGAAATGAAATACGTACTTAAAACCTCAAACATAGCATTGCAAAGCAATGATCTTTCTTTTTGCAAGGCCCGCGCTCGGAGGCGAGAACATCCCTGTAATGGCGTTCCCAACCGGTGCAGGGTCTAGTGGTTGGATGATCGGGCGAGGTTCATCGTCGGGATTGCGATAATCGGGAAGACCAACTTTCCTAGCGAGAGAAGGGCGAGATAGTATATCCCGCCATGAAAATAACGCTAGCCCCGTGTACGAGGCATCTTCTAAAACCTTAAAAAATTTCTTTCAACCTCGGAGTCGCTTAGAACTAGGGCATTGCGGGTTATGATTTTTGTGTATATGTCGCCAAGATCGCATGGATGGGTCCAGCCTATGCGGGATACAATCAGGAGTGGGTTGGATTGCCAGTTGTGGACCTTTCTAGGTAAGGGGGTCAGAAGCCTAGGATTCTTATACTTGACAGAGAGTCGGTTTTCAACTACGCCACACTCGAGACACGTAAGTATAACCATCAAACAAATTTACAAAAAGTGGAAGTGTGGGTTCTTGCTTTAAGTGCCCTACAAATTACTATGTAGCTCGTAAGGACCACGATAGCATTGGGATAAAGATCTACTATGGCGGCTTGGGAGTGGATTAAGACGGCTGACAAGGAAGGGGTCTACATTGGTATCCTAAGGCCGGCGTCTGGCGAGACGGAAATACAATAACCCCATCTTTTCTATCTCGCATGGCAAGAAGGATAAGTCTCCGACATAAGGTTACATGTGGTAAATGTCCCAGGGTTAATCCCGTACTTAACATAGTAATGAGATTGTAAATGGGAGTGAGAAGAGGCTGCTGGGCCGGCGACCTCGGGGTTGGAAGAACCCTGTGAGACAGTTGTCGCTCCATGGTCTCGAGCTGTTAAGGTGTCAGAGACATCGTGGTCGAGATGTTGAGTTTGAAGAAGGCATGACACTGTGAATAGAAGGGAGGACCAAGTAAATTTGGGGGCTACGATAGAGCTAGAAAAATCAGTTTAAGGAAAGAGATGTCACAGGCAGAAAGGGGGTATAATTTCGTGAAGAAAGTATGCATGGGGTCAGGTATTATAGGGAGAGGAAGGGGCGACATCCAAACTCATGTCGTCTAAGCAAGGAATGAGAATCTGTAATTGAGATAAAAGCCCCTGCCCCCATCATCTCTTTTTTGAAAACCCTTTCCCACATATTGCGCTCCAACCAGACTTAACAAGTTTTGGTAAAAAGACGACCCTTTACAAGAAAATTTAAAATTGCAGTTGCGGGAATTCTTGCGAGAATTCAAGCAAGAAATCAAGCGAGAATTCATGCGAGAAGGCAAAGTTAGAGAAATTACCTGGGAAGTTGCAGATTGGAACGAAAGTCTGAAGGAGAAGTTGAAACGGAAGCTTGAGAGCTCTATACGCCACCCTTTTTCTCCCAAAACTCCTTAGGACGCTCCGAAATATGCGGATAAGTTGATTATGAAGGGTGTCTGCGATCTGGGGGAAGTACAGAGTGTGAGGCGATGGTGAGGGGTTTTTAAACTCCAAAAGTGTAGGAACGGAACGGTTAGGGGGGGGTTTACGAGAGGGAATTAATGGAGTATGATTTTTGAAATTCCCCCCATTATTGTGAATATTTAAGAAGGGACGGCTCGTTTCCCAACGTAAGTGTACGGCCCCCCAACCGTCTGGCTCACCCTCGTTACGACACGTGGCACATGCGTGACGGACAAGGACTGTTTCCTCGCCCATGTGGAGGATAAACTGCGAGAATCATGCGACATCAAATAAAGTTCTCGCCTGGACCATGAATAATCCGAGGCTTGAACTTGGGGGCTTCTGATACGATCCCATAAATTACATTGGGCCCTAATAATAAGAAACCAGGCCCAACAGCTAATTAAGGTCCAGGCCCATTGGGCTTAGGCCGCCCAAGAGAATTTGCCGTTTCAGCGACATAAAATGAATAGGCTCCTTGGAGCTGTTTTAGACCCCGGCGAGAAGGGAAGTGGGAATACGGATTTTAGGAACGTGGGGCTATGCGAAAAGCATTGGCCAGAGCTCATGCTCGCCTCGCTGAGTAAGAAGAATGCGTTGCTCGCAGCTACCTAGGTCAGGGCGACATGACAGTTGATGTCGCCCATAATCGGGTTGTCGCCTGAGCGACAAGGAACTCAGGGCATTACCAGGATGGTACGTTGATTGTCGCCTACGCCCCTAACCCTAAATATTTGTGATGGATGACTGATGTGACAAGGTGAACAGTGAAATCCCACTAAGTTGAGGTTGGTTGAGATCACCTCCTTTGGATGATTGACAAGTGTCCCCCATGTGCAATGCACATGGGGGGCTTAGGGATATATAAAGGGTGAATAGTGTCCATTGCATGGGTATGTATCTCTCTCTCTGCTTTCTCTCTCTAGTTCATCCATTGTTACACCACCTTCCTTGTTCATCTAACCTTACTCTCACGCCGGAGGGGGTACGCCGGAGTCACCCCCGGCCTAGTTTACCTTGTTCTTTGTGTGCAGGCGGCCAACTAAGCAAGGAAGCAGCCGGAGTGTCCAGTCAATCTCAGTTCCTGTGCAACCAAAGATTTTTCATGGTAGCATCAATTCTCTAAGCTTCCCGTACCCTCACCATCCTTGAAAGATACTTGAAACGCTTTATCGACCAATTCCTCCTCAGTGAGAATCTTAAGCTTGTCAACCGATAAATCCTCCTCACAACAAATTTCATCACCTATTTCCCCCTTGAGAGACTCAATCTCATCAAGTAGAGATGATTCGAAGACCTTGACTCCGGTAAGTGGACCCACCATGTCAGCAACGTATACAGGCCCGCCTTGTGCCATTGAAGCATAAATTTCATTCCTTTCCACAACAACAGAAGACTCCGGCATCTCCATGTAAAACTAGGGTTATCTTCCTCACCCCCTTCGCTCCAATTATTTTCCGGTTATTCTATCTAATCCAATGAAACCCTTGATTCGTGTCACTTAATTTGGGTCGGAAAGCGAATTTATGAGTAATACTGATTTCTGCTGATGAGCTAAAACAATTTGAGAAGATTAAGACTAATTTCTATGCACGAGACCAAAGTGAACGACTGGGATAACATTCAATTGGGGTAATAACTTGTACGAGTTGTGGAGAACGAGAAAAATCTGGAAATCGGAGAGCTAGCCTGAAGATAGCCGGAATGTGGAAGCTTTGTTATGGTGGTGGTGGTGGTGGTGGGGCGGCGGCGGCCTGTGGTAATCCGCGGCAGAGGAGGGTTTCGTTTTACTGTCGGTTAAAGGCTCAAAGCTGATAAGCGGGAACCGAGCGTTTTGAGCGAGTATCCCTGCGGCTATTCTTTGTATGGACGGGTCGGTCTCGCATTGGCATGATCCATCCGAACCCGATTCGAATTTTGAATCGAAAATTTAAAATTCCTCGACCGACACGATCCGATCCAAATTATACTAAAAGTCTATTTTTTTCGTAAAATCTAGGGAGAAACTTTCTCCATAAGTTATGGAAAAACGGGTTACGGGTATCCAGAACCTTTTGAAAGGATATCCAGAAACTTTTTGTATTGGCCCTGGCACTGTCATGATTCTTACGGATATCGATCTCAAAGGTTACGGATATCCGTAACCCTTTGAAAAGGATATCAGGAAGCTTATGAAAGTGATATCCGAGAACCTTCAAAATGATATCCGAAACTTTCAAAATGTTTACGGATATTCATTGATGGTTCTGGATATACATTGAAGGTTGCGGATATCCGTAAACCTTCGATAAGCAATTTAAGTCTTGGCCTTGGATTTGGCTTCAAATCTATTTTTACGGATATCCGCCCAAAGGCTTCGGATATCCGTTTCCAAAGCTTTCGGATATCCAGAACCCTTTGAGACTGATATCCAAAAATTTTCTTCTGGTTATCAAACGTATAGCTTCTGGCTATTAAAAACGCGTTTCTCCATAGTTATGGAGAAACGCGTTTCTCAGCAGACCTACTCATTTTTTTTAGCTCAAATATGATTGATTAAAATTTATTTAATCACAATGTTTAATATTCCATACAAAATAGTTCAAAATCTCATTTCCAAACACAAATAAAGAAATAAAAAATAGGAAAATGTTGAATATATTTTATTTATCTTTTAGATTAACTTTTTATTTAGGGGTCGGGTC
Organism: Adenophora triphylla var. japonica; assembly: GCA_022495995.1. Lineage (NCBI taxonomy): Eukaryota > Viridiplantae > Streptophyta > Magnoliopsida > Asterales > Campanulaceae > Adenophora > Adenophora triphylla. The sequence goes on from JAFEMH010000912.1 coordinate 201,871, forward strand.
AGATCGAGTTTCAGTCGAATTGATATGAGCCGGGTCGGGTTTCAGCCGTATCAGTAGCGTGATCCGAACCCAGACGGATTTTAAGAATTGCAAATCAAATCCTAATTTTTCGGATCGAATCGCGTTCGATTCGGATCAGATTCGGTCAAATTGTCATCCCTAATTGTTTGTCGCAGACGTTATCAACCGTTTTCTTTTTTGAACCGCGAGTACTCGGGTTACTCGGAAGGGGAATCTTATTCGAATAGTGTAGGTCCCATTTTTCCGGTTTCAATCATCGATTCCCGATTACAACGATTTCAATTTATTTATTTTAATTATTTTTTTAAAGTCAACATAACTGAAAATAGTTAAATAATTAATAGAATTTTAAAATTCATTATATTTGTATTAAAATTCATTTATAAAATTAGATTGTATAAGAAAATGTTATTTTTTTAATGATTTTGATTAATTTTTAACGAATTCAATTAGTTTATTAATTAAAGAATATCAAAAAACTAGTTGTTACACGATTTCAAAGTCACGATTCCCTGATACGGTTTTTGGTTCCAAAATCGCTGGTTCCCGATTTCGAAAATGAGGGACCCGTATTCGAACTGTAAAACTGCCAGTTACGATTCCCACGATTTTCGGATCTTCCACAATTCTGGTTCTAGCGGTTCTCGAATCCCGAATTTATTCGCCGATTCTCCCAATTCCCGAATATTTTTGAACATGTCTAGTTTGTTGGACAAATTTAACCCGTGAATTATAGGCCAATTTGATTGTCCTCACTAACTATCTTACTTTTTTCAAATGCCACCACACCACTTCGTCCATAATGTTGTTAAAACCTAATAAAAGTTAGTCATGTGATCTCACGAGACTTACTTAAATTAGATTTTTAACGGATATGTCAATGTTATTAAAAACCCAAATTTATTAATATTGAAATATCAAATTAACATTTAACCTCAAATAAGAAGTAGGTTTTAGTGTTTTTTTTTTTTTTTTCCTTTTTATCATATGAGTTAATGAAATTTTATGAAAGTTAGTCAAGTGAGATCATGTGACTAACTTACGTTACATTTTGACGGATTCGTTATATTTTTAACAATGTAATGGACGGGGTATTACTAATATTGCAAAAAGTGGGATAGTTTAGTAAGAACAATCAAAATAGAAAAAAATGTGAGGACTGGAAGTGGTGGATTGTATGGTGTATTAGTTGTAGTTATTAGTGGTGTGGTAAGGTTATAACTTATAAGTGGTGGATTGATGGTGGTTGCGGTGGTGTTGGGCTGGTAAATTGGGTGGTGGATGGTGGAAGTAATTAATAAATAAATAAAAACTCAAATTTTTAACTCAGGTTAATTTTTAGTAGGTTCAGGCGATTTATTTTTTTCACGATACTTCATTTAAAATGAAAGGTCATCTTGCCCCAATGAAAGGTCATCTTGCCCCCTTATAATACGTGCGAGGCGCACGACATAGCATATTAGTATTTCAAAATTTCACATGAATTGCAATTTAGGTTCTAATGTTACAACTTTGGTAATTTAGTGACTAATTTTCACATTTTGTGGCAAAATAGGTCTTTTTTTCGGATGGTCATGCACGGTAGCTAACGAAATTAACAAAAAATCTAATGAGTTTCTTTAAAATTTACATTTTCTACCCATAAAGTTCAATAATTGTTTATTTTTCCTTTATTTCGTTAAAATGCATTATAATATAATAAATATTCAAATGATAATTTCTTATTTTTTTAATTATTAAATGTTTATTTCTTTAAAAATATATATTAAATGATAATACATAATCTTAATTCTTTTCTATTTTTTGTTTCATTTTATAATTCTTTTAGCATTTATTATAAAAAAATGTAAAGTTTTTTACGAAATCGGAGCAAAATAAACAATTATTGAACTTTATGATTAGAAAATGTGATTTTCAAAAAAGCTCGTTAGATATTTTGTTTATTTCGTTAGCTTTCAATCATTGTCATCAAAGAATAACACATTTCGCCACAAAATGTGAGCATTAGATAGTAGACACTAAATTGTCATAATTAGTACCTAAATTGTAATTCGTGTGAAACTTTGAAATACTAATGTGCTTTTTGCCTCATATTTTAAGTTAGATTTTTAATTATTTTTTCATTAAATTACAATAAAAATTTATGAAAAAAAAATTGCAAAAATATAAATGTTAGTATATTGCAGCGATTAGACAAAGTTGGGTAGCCAATATGCCATTCACCCTTAAAAAATCCTTATAAAACTCGTCTCATCAATAGAATATGTTCGAGTACTTTTTGGCATCTCTAATCACACTTTCCCAATTTCGCCAAAATTTGGTGGCTATTTTCGGGGAATGTTTTAAACAAACCTCTTTATTTCTCTCACTTTTATCATATTAACCTATTTACTGTCGAAACAACAAATATAATCCACATACTAGTGAAATATTAGCAAAATTAATCAAAATCTATAAAAAAATAAAATTAATGAATGTTAGAGAGCATTAGTAACATAACAGATAGTACTATCAAAATTTCGAACTGTCCCCAAAATCAAACAAATTTCTAACTCGATTATCTGGGTACAAAAATGACATATTTATCCTTGTATCTTCAAATTAAACACACTCAATCCTACAAAATATAAGTAGTACGGAGTGTTGGAAATTAATTTATAGCACCACAGATTAAACAAATAATTTAATCAACAGTAGGGGATTTATTGATCAAGTCAAGAACGTACCAATAAGCCAATAGCAAAACCGACAGCAAGGAAACAGTATCAGGAAAACACAACAGAAACAAGTAAACAAATGATTAGAAAACTTATCATGATTAGAAAACTTATCTTGATTTGATCGAGTCGCCTTAGGAAGACTGTCCTAAAAGAAAATATTGCCCCCAATTGGTGCAACTCAGGTACAGACAAATTTCTCCGAGGATAAAACGATCACGGATTACGTACCACAAATCAGCACACAGGTAGGTAATCATCAGCAGTCCTATCTCAGTCGCCTTGAATCTCACGAACGAATCTCTAATGAACCCGGAGTAATTGAACAATGAAAGAAACTAGAGAATTGAGTTTTCTCTTGTTAAAATCATGTAAAACTCGGCTGGAGGAATAAGAGTATTTATACATATGGTAAACTAGGGTTTTAAGCCTTAAAGAGACCTAAAAACTGATCCAATTCGTCCCAGAAAAAACACCAGAATCGACGTCAGCGCGGCCACCCTTGAGACTTGCGCGACCGCGCTAACTGCCAGTAACAATTGTTGAGTTCTCAGCCAGCCAGCGCGGCCGCCCTCCTTGGCAGTGACTCCGACGGATTTTACCCTTTGCCGAATTCAGTTCAACCCAAAGAAGCTTCAAAGTCATAGGACTATGAACTTCCATACCGCATATACCAAATATTTCAACAATCCCCCACAAGTTCATAGAAATATGACGTGTACAGATTGTCCATTGTAATGCTTTCACTAATGGTACCTTTCGGCTTGAACCACTACCTATGTTATCCAACGCAAACCTCCACAGGATCAGATGAACGGGTGTCTTGAATCTGATGCCTTTGGATGTAGAGGCCTTTGCTGGTAACAAACACGACAAAAGCTATAATAGGCCCTCTATCGAACATTTGACGCTTATAAGCCATACGTCCCGATCCTCTATCATGAGTGCTTTCAAGGAATAACCCGAATTCCTCTAATTGCGGCCAACAATAACACTCACTTAGCTGGGCATCTCAGAAGATGTACTGCTAGCATCTTGTCTAAAAGACTTGATCCCATTCAAAGTTTCAAACTTTTACTTTATTAGCAGCTACGAGCACCTCTAGGCTATTCAGGGGATAGACTCAGACATGTAACATGTCAATCTAACTTTAAGTGCTCCGACTCACCCCACAGCTTGTTATTACCACATTGAATCTCCTTTGTGGGATCTCCACTCGGTAGATTGGGTTGCTACTGCGTATGAATCGAGACGGGGTTGAGACCCGTCCCAACCTAGATTTTTGAACTAGAGCAAATTCTAGCCCTTTGGTTAAAGGATCAAGCGTGTTATCCTTGGTACCAACATAATCGGCCTATCACCTTCCGAGACACAAAATCCCTTATAGATTTTAATCTAATTTGGATGTGTCTCCTAGTTTCTGATTGTACTTGACACTTTTCGGTTTCTCGGTGTGGCGGTGTTGTTACAATGTACGAGATAACGGGCGTGGGCTTGCGATCATGGGCAACTCGGACATAAGTCCTCGAAGCCATTCGGCTTCCAATCCGGTAGTGTCGAGAGCAACTAGTTCGGCCTCAAATGTAGACCTAGACAACGAGTTTGTTTGGTCGACCTCCCGAGCGGCTAATGACTCACTTTAAGGTGAAAACATACCCGTACGGCCATAACTCCCGGAGTTATAGGCAATCCGGCTTGCATCACTATATCCTTCAAGAACGAAGGATATCTTCCGTAATGCGGCCAAGGGAAATTGTTCCCTTCAAGTACTTGAGAACTCTATCAAGAGCTTCCCAATGTGCTTTATTTGGACATTGAGTATATCTAGCCAACCTAGTAACCGAGTAGGATATATCCGGTCTAGTACAATTGGCAAGATACATCAAACTTTCAATAATTTGAGAATATCTCAACTGAGCCATAGGTACTCCACTTTCATTCTTAGTAAGTGCAGCTGAAGGATCATATGGAGTCTTAGCTACTTTGCAATTCTTATAACCAAATTTCTCAATTATACTTTCAGTATAATGAGATTGCGATATGGTTATGCCACTAGTTGAACGAGTCAACTTAAGGCCAAGAATCACACTAGCTACTCCCATATCCTTCATCTCAAACTTACTTTTCAAGAATTCCTTAGTAGTATTAATTATCCTCATATCCGTTCCAAACAACAGAATATCATCGACATACAGACATAAGACAATACTACTATCACCAATACTTTTGCTATAAACACACTTATCAAACTTATTAGTAACGAAGCCAAACGATGAGACAATTTTATCAAATTTCTCATGCCACTGCTTAGGGGCTTGTTTGAGTCCATACAAGGACTTAACAAGTTTACAAACCTTTCTCTCATTGCCAGAGGCCTCAAAACCTTCAGGTTGATCCATATAAATTTCTTTCTCTAGATCGCCATGCAAGAAAGCGGTCTTAACATCCATCTGATGGATAGGAAGATCATATACAGAGGCCAATGCTATAAGCATTCAGATTGTAGTCATTCTAGCAACTGGCGAATAGGTATCGAAATAGTCTATTCCCTCCATTTGCTTGAATCCCTTAGCCACTAACCTAGCCTTAAACTTGTCAACGGTTCCATCCGGTTTCAGTTTCCTTTTGAAGACCCACTTACATCCTATCGTGCTACAACCAGGAGGGAGATCGACCAATTCCCATGTCCCATTAGAGACAATAGAATTCATCTCACTCTTAACAGCATCCTTCCACTGTTTGGCATCAGAAGTGGCCATAGCAGCTTTGAAGGTTAGAGGATCACCCTCGACATTGTAAGTGATGAAATCACTTCTATAGTCCTTGGTGGTCCTTGCCCGTTTGCTCCTCCTTGGTTCAATCTCATCGTCAGAATGAGCTGCACTAGAATCAACCCCCACATTTGTCAGCTCCTCTACTTGAGCAGGAATGGAATTAGTGGTTGGGTTAGATTCTTTAGGAAGTCCGTCTTTCATAGGAAACACATCCTCAAAAAATGTTGCATCACGTAACTCAACTATAGAGTTCACATCTATGCCAGAAATTTCAGATTTGATAATTAGAAATCTCAATGCATAGCTTGTTTCAGAATAACCTATAAAGATAGCATCAACAGTTTTGGGTCCAAGCTTTTTCCTTTTGTGTGCGGGTACAAGTACCTTTGCAAGGCACCCCCACACTTTTAAGTGTTTCAGACTTGCCTGTCGACCTCTCCAAAGTTCAAACGGACTTTCCTTTCTATGTTTAGGAGGGACTCTATTCAGAATATGGCAAGCCGTATTCAAAGCCTCTCCCCACATATATTTGGGCAGTCCAGAACTTATGAGTAAACTGTTAATCATATCAGTAAGGGTTCTATTCTTACGTTCAGCAACACCATTAGATTGAGGGGTGTAGGGAGGAGTCTCTTCATGTACAATTCCGTTTTCTTGGCAATAATACATGAATGGGTTAGACTCATATTCACCTCCTCTATCAGAACTTAACCGTTTAAGTTTCCTGTCAGTTTGTGTTTCTGCTTCATTCTTAAATATAATGAATTTATCCAATGCTTCATCCTTAGAATTAAGCAAATAGACATAACAGTATTTACTAGCATCATCAATAAAGGTGAGAAAGTATTTCTTTTTGTCTTTGGTCAACACGCCATTAAATTCACAAATATCAGTATGAACTAAATCTATAATTTCAGAATTTCTCACAACCGACTTAAACGGACCTTTTGTAGATTTAGCTTTAACACATACATGACACTTAGAATTTTTATCAATAGCATGTTTAGGAATAATATCTAAATTCATCATTCTTTTCACAGAATCATAATTAATATGTCCTAAACGACCATGCCAAACATTTGAAGATTCAATGGAATAAGAAACAGGATAATCAAAGGAACTAAAATTATTATGCGAACAAACATCAGTTTCAACTCTAATTTTAAATAAATCATCCGAGGAATAACCTTTCCCCACAAAACTACCAGAATCCAAAATTATGACCTTATTACATTTAAAAGAAATCTCAAATCCTTCCCTAACTAAACTAGAACCACTAATAATGTTGCGACGAATATCAGGAACGTGATACACTCGATGCAAGGTAAGAATGCGCCCATTAGGAAACTTCAGGTCCACGCGTCCAGTCCCAAGCACCTTTGCAGCACTAGAGTTCCCCATCGTCACCGATCTACCACGCTCAGTGGTAAGACACAAATAGCAATTTATCAGCACAAACGTGCACATTTGCCCCAGTGTCAACTAGCCACTCGTTGGGTTCATGAACGATAAAGATTTCGGGATAAGAGGTTACATACTTTGTAACATTGCGGGTCGAGCGTCAACTCCGGGTGCGTCGAGTCGGGATCATCATAATCCTTCGGACCCAACACCATGTTGACGGCGGGATGGTCATCGCCGAGCCTTGTGGTCCTTTTCCTTTCTTGGACGGGCGGTCCCTAGAAAAGTGTCCACCTTCTCCACAATTCCAGCGGTTCGGTTTTGCTTTTGGCTTCTTAAAGTTATTTTTCTTAACTTTAATCTTATCATGGTTGTCTTTATCCTTAGAGTGAGTTTTCACACCTTTTCCTTTAAACTTGCTTTTACCGGTCACCATATTAGCGGCGGCCTCCACAGTACGCTAGGTTGGTTACCATTATGCACCTCCTTGAATCGCAATTGCATTTATCGGCTCATTGAGTGTCAAGCTTCGATACGATGCTTGAGGGTCATACCGAATTCCCCCAAGATCGAGGAAACTTCTCAATAATAGCCATGACGGCGAACTTATCGGGAAGTCCCATGTCGGCATCCTTGAGCGATTGCAAAATGATTTGGAGTTCGTGCACTTGGTCGGTAACCGACTTTCCCTCACTCATGCGATAATTCGGGAACTTACCCACTTGGTACTTTTCCACACCGGAGTCATCGGTCTTTGTACTTCGTGGAAAGCGATTCCCACAAAGGACGCAAAGTGAGAGGAGCGAGCAATAGACATCAAAGAGTGCATTCGACAAAGGCGACAGAATGCATCCTCGAACAACATCGTCTGCTTCTTCCCACTGTTTAACAGCGGCACACTAACTGGATCATCGGCTTTCAGAGCGGGACATTTGGATGACAGCATATCAGACATGCCCTTAATTAACAGCCAGATCTTCATGCGTTCAGACCAACGCTTGAAGTTCTTTCCAGCGAACTTCTCCGAAAGATCTGAGGTGTCAACTAGGGACTTAAAGGGAGAACTAGAGGTACTACCAGACATGATCCAATAAAAACAATTTTCTCTTAGACTGTTGGAAATTAATTTATAGCACCACAGATTAAACAAATAATTTAATCAACAGTAGGGGATTTATTGATCAAGTCAAGAACGTACCAATAAGCCAATAGCAAAACCGGAAGAAGGAAACGGGATCGTGGATAACACAACGAAACAAGTAAACAAATGATTAGAAAACTTATCGTGATTTGATCGAGTCGCCTTAGGAAGGCGTCCTAAGAGAAAATATTGCCCCCAATTGGTGCAACTCAGTGCATGGCAAATTTCTCCGAGGATAAAACGATCACGGATTACGTACCACAAATCAGCACACAGGTAGGTAATCACCGGCGGTCCTATCTCAGTCGCCTTGAATCTCATGAACGAATCTCTAATGAACCCGGAGTAATTGAACAATGAAAGAAACTAGAGAATTGAGTTTTCTATTGTTAAAATCATGTAAAACTCGGCTGGAGGAATAAGAGTATTTATACATATGGTAAACTAGGGTTTTAAGCCTTAAAGAGACCTAAAAACTGATCCAATTCGGCCCAGGAAAAACATCAGAATCGACGTTAGCGCGGCCGCCCTTGAGACTTGCGCGACCACGCTAACTGCCAGTAACAATTGTTGAGTTCTCGGCCAGCCAGCGCGGCCGCCCTCCTTGGCAGTGACTCCGACGAATTTTTCCCTTTGCCGAATTCAGTTCAACCCAAAGAAGCTTCAATGTCATAGGACTATGAACTTCCATACCGCATATACCAAATATTTCAACACGGAGTATATATTAAGGAATACTAAATAGTATTCAAATTTAATAGTAGTATTTAATAGTAATGGGATATGATTAATGTAGATTAATAGTTTTGTTTTCTAAAATTATTAAGGAATATTAAATTACATTAAATTATATTTAATTTTAATATTTAATAGTAATGATATAGAATTAATGAATATTAACAATTTTTTTAAAAAAGATTTACAACTAATAATATCTAAATACACCATTCTCTCTTCACCACCAGTCAACACCAATAATTACACCCACCGTCATCGTAACCACCACCATCACAAACACACACACACACACCTAAATTTGCACAAACACACGCATCCAAATTTGCGCACAAAAACAAAGATGACCACACACACAAAAGCACAAATCAAAATTCAAAATCGAAACACACACACACATAACCACAAACGTATACACCGGAAAGAAGAGAGAGAAATGAGGGAGAGGGAGAGACGTGTCAGAAGTGGATGGAGATGAGAACGGAGGTCGTTGGTGGTCTAGGGACGACGACGTGTAGATCTGATGAGGATTTCTAAAGTGAGGAAAACATTGACATTGAGAAGGGAAGAAGAATAACGATAGAGAGAGATGGAGGGCAGTGGTTGCAGAGGGCGGCGGTGGTGGCGAGGATGGTATGGTTGTTTCAGAGAGAGAAGTTGTGACTTTTCTTTATATTTGTGTGATAGAAATGCTTGACTAAATGATTTAGGATGGGGTGAAATTTTTGATTATATATGTTATTTGATAAATTGGGATAAATAGGTCATTTTGTAATCAACTAATGAGTTAAGTTAGAAATATGTTTGTTTATGAGGGCAATTTGAAAATTTTGATAGTAATAATTGTTAAGTTACTAACGTCATCTAACGTACATTAACTTTTTTAATGATTTTGATTAGTTTTGCTAATAAAAAAATAGTACGCATGTTACATTTGTATATTTCTTTATCATAATAAAATTACACAAAAATTAAAAAAAAATATTTATTTTGTACATACAATAAAAAATTACATCAATTATTATATGAATAAAGGGGTTAAAAATAGTTTAATTTTTATCCATGCTATTCCAAGAAACATACACTATTTACACAGCATTAAACTTGTATATTATAATACAAAGAAAATAAAAGATGGCCATTTCATCCAAAACAAACACATCATTATTTATTGGCTTCTACCTCTAAAAAGGTTCTTTCCCATGCCTTCTAACTTTTCTTTTTCCCTAAAAGCATTCTTCCACAAACCTCCACTCAACTCCTACCATCCTAACCAGTAATCTTTCACTCCCACTCACACACCCACAATACACACACTCACACACTATTATATACTCTGTTCGTTCGGATCAAGAGTTCTACCTAGTGTTTGCACATTTATTAAGAAAATATTAAGAAATGAATGAACAATTGCAAGTGAGTTGGGGGTATAATTGTCCAAAATACTATTTATGATTTAAGTGGATAAAAAATAGTGTAGTAAATATTGATTTATTTGTAGTTCTATGAAAAGAATAGGATATAAATGTCCAAAATACTATTCATTATTTGCCATTTTGAAAATAAAAAAAAAGTAAGAATTAGTCTGAAACGAAACAAAAAGAAAAATAGAACTCTTGAAGTGGGACGGAGGCAGTATATATTTATATACTCCCTCCGTCCCACGTGAGTGTGGATTAATTTCCCTTTTGGTCCGTTCCACGTGAGTGTGGACTGTCAAAAATGACAAATAATCTTTACTTTTCCACCCACTCATTCTCTCCTACTTTACTTTTACACTCACAACATCAATCAACTTACTATTTCTCCCATTTATTCTCTTTCCTATTTAATTTTTCATACTCACAAATACCTCCTTTCACTATCTATCTTTTTTATTTTTTCTTAATTTGTGCGTTAAAATTTTTGATCCACACTCACCTGAATGAAATAGAGGAAATTGAGGGAGTATATTCATGAGAAAGTGTAGAGACAAGAAAGTGGAGAGAGAGAGAGAGAGAGAGAACCAAACACAAAACATAATGACACCTCACAAGATTGCACTTGTGATCATTCTAACATGGCTCATCACCATCGCCACCACAACCGAGTCAACTCAGCTGCCTTTCTCATGTGACTCGTCCAACCCATCAACCAACACATCCTCGTACCCATTCTGTAACACCGAGTTACCCATTTCCCAGCGCGTACAAGACATTGTCTCTCGCCTCACACTAGATGAAAAGGTGGTGCAGCTCGTTAACGGAGCTCCGGCGATTCCTCGACTCGGTATCCCGGCGTATGAGTGGTGGTCTGAAGCGTTGCACGGAATTTCTAGGCACGGGAAAGGCGTACGGTTTAATGGGAGCGTCACTGCGGCAACACAGTTCCCGCAAGTCATTCTTACTGCCGCTGCTTTTGATCCCAATCTCTGGTATCGTATCGGTCAGGTGAGTCATTTCCAGCTACTCCGTCCTAAACTAAACTAAATGTCATAACACTTTACTTATTTTCATACAATTGTACTTTCTAATTTTGACTCAAATAATAATGGAATCAAATTGCACTATTTGTAACAAGATTAGAAAGTACGTCGCATTGTTATCACTACTAAAATACCTTTATTGAAATTGAAGATATAGTATACCCCTCCGACCCATTTCAAGTTTCACGACGGCGAAGGTGGCACACAAATTAAGAAAAAAGGTAAGTGGAGAAAGTGTTGTGAGTGTAAAAGTAAAATAGGAGAGAGAATGAGGGGACTGAATAGAATATTTGAAAAGTGTTGTGAATATAAAAGTGAAATAGGAGAGAGAATGAGTGGTTGGAATAGTAAAAATTCTTTGTCATTTTAGAAAAGGTGAAACTTTTAACGAAACACCCGTGTTTTGGCAAAAGGTGAAGCTTGAAATCGGATGGACGGAGTATTATTGTAATACCCCGTTCCTTTAGTAATTATTAAATTGATTTATTTATTTATTTGTTGCTTAGGATAATATTTTAAAAGGATAATATTTAAGAAGATAATATCTGAGTTTTAATAGGTTAATAACTGACTTTTAAAAGGATAATAACTCAGTTTAAGAGGATAATAACAGAGTTATTGTTTTGGTTAGGCTAGGACTCTTGGTGGACTTAAAACTCCTTTGGGACTAGGGCTTTGGGAATAAAACATATAAATACTCCTTCCTAAACCTAGCAGCCTCAGTTACATCAGCCGTGAGTTAGAAAAATAGAGAGAGAGGCGGCAGTTTCTCTGTTGAGAGAAATAGAGAGGAACCGTGAGGGAGGAAGAGAAGAAAAGAAAGAGGAAGAGGAGGAGATTCTAAGCACTTAAGGTAATGAATTTCTTTCATGGTTTTGTTTATGTAGAAATTATTATAATGATAATAATCTTAAAAACCCTAGATCAATAAGAGGGATTAGGATTTAGCAGTAATCCAAGTAATTATGATTATTGTTTCAATATCAAGTATTAATCCTAAGCCTAATATGGAGTAACATTGATTGGTCTGGGCATGTGATTAAAATCTGACTGGGAGGTAAAATGTTCATGCTAGAGGATTAAGAGATAAGTTTTTTTGGGTTAACTATGTGTTTAGTATATGTCGTGTGGGTGTTCTCGGGGGCAAGCAGGTGGTGCGTGTGTTTGTCTGCGTACGCTGTGTGTGTCTGCGTGTGTTTCTCGTGTGTACGAGTGTGTTATACGTGGCCGCGTGTGTGTGTGCGTGTGTCTCGCGTGTATACGAGAGGGTGTGTATGCATGTCTTTGTGGTGTATATATGGCCGGTGTGGGTGTGTCTGCGTGTCTCTGTGTATAAAGAGGGTGTGTATGCGTGTGTTGTGGTGTGTATAGGGCTGTGTGTGCGTCTGTGTGTGTCTCTGTATGTGTACAGAGGGTGAATTGTGGGTTGTGGTGTGTATGTGTGTGCTGTAGTATGTATGAGTGTGCGTATGTTACTGTATGCGGGTATGAGTGTGTATTAATGTGTAGAATGTGTTTGTGTGTGTGTTACTTTCTGAGAATATGTATGTATGCTGTGAATAGTAATCTTAGAATGGGAAAGTCATAAAAAGAATTGTAATAAGGTTAGTAAGCTTAAAACCCTAGGGGTATTTTGGGAAAGATATAAAAGGGTAAAAAGGTCAATCTTTAAAAATGAGTTAAGGAAGAATAACTCGTATTTAGTTAATAGTTAGGGATTAAGTAAATTGTACCCTAAGACCTACTCCCTCCGTCCCGCTAATATTAGCACACTTTCCTTTTTGGGCGTCCCGCTAATATCCGCACACTCCCAAAAAGGAAACTTTATATTTATAAAATATTCACCCAACCCCACTCATTCTCTCTCCTACATTATTTTAATACTCACAACACCATTATAATTTATTACACCCTCCACTCATTCTCTCTCCACTCATTCTTTTACACTCACTACATTTTATTAAAATATCATATTCCTTAATTCCCGCGCAAATAGTGTTTGTGCTAATATTAGCGGGACGGAGGGAGTATGTTGTATGATTGTAGATTCGTGCGTGAGGAGTTTCGCTTTCGCTAAGCAACGCTAAGGTAAGGGATTACGTTCTTAGTTCTTGGTTTCATTCCTTGTTTAGGAATCCATTCTATGTTTTGTAAAGTTATATTCTACCTATGTGGCGGGTAGTATTTTTAAAAACATATTCGTTCCTTTGTGTTAGCGTTCTTTGGATATCTAGCCCTTTTGATGTGTTATTGTTCAATTGGGATATCTTGTGAGCACCCCAACCCGGGACCTAACACGTGTCCCGAGCTAAGGGAGCTCAAACCAAGACAATCCATCTAGATTTTTAAAACATTTATTTGCCTTTAAAGGAAAACTACTTTTCAAACTTCCAAGTAAGAATTAATTAATAATATCTCTACTAAAAGGAGATCCAACTACAACTTTAACAATCCGAAATCTGATTAATTACACAAAACCCTGAATAACATTGTTTAATAAAAGTGTTTTCCAAACAAATTACAAAAGAGGAATACTTAATAAATACTCCTAAACAACCCACTCCTATACTTAACTTGTCAAGCCCCAAAAGCAAAAGTCCACAATGAAATCCCCGGCCTCACCGGGTTCGGGTCACCCGTCTCGAATCTAAAACAAAGAAGGGAGAGGGGTGAGAATAAATCTCAATGAGCTATTATGATATGCGGCAAGATGCCATACAAGATGCAACATGTAGCATGGCAACACTTAACACATTAGGAAAGCGGTAAACACCTTACGTTACCTCATTTTACCTTTTCCCGTCCGAACAATAAGTCGTACAACGTGGGAGTAAAACTCCACTCTTTGGTGAATTGCCTCCAAGACATCCGCCTCTTTATAGGACTCATACCCCGTAGATCCATATAAGAAAAGATATCTATGATATAGAGTATCCAACCATAACATCGTCCCTCCTTACAACGGTTGCAACGAAGCTGTAAAGGCTACTTATCACTCGGTACGGTCGTTAGCACGGCCCCCCCGTGGCCACAGAGTGGGGAAGGGTCACCGGTATGATGTACCTTCAATCACTTATTGAACAAATCAATAATTGATTGGCATCCATCATACCCACCCGAACATAATACGCTCAAGCACATGATAGTTACTTGAGATAAATCCACAAAACGGGATAAACAATATAGCAACATGGTAAAATATACTCATGTTCAACCAACGTCATAATGCAACATTTAAGTAATACACTATGCATAATAACACCAATGAATATGAGTTCACTTAAGGTAACAATATAACCACATAATCCACACCGAACAATGAAATCAATATACCAAGTAATCCACAACCGGATACAATACTAACAACATACCAGAGAATCCACAACGGGAATACGACACAACCATATACCAAATAATTCCCAATCGGAATAATCATACTACAGTGATACATATACTTTTAACACAATAGTGCGGCCTATGGTTTTAAACATAATCCAAGCTAACCACCAAGGATATGGGCAAGTAAGGTCTCCAAATAACAAGAACCAAATCCTACGAAGTCATTACTCAACCTTGAATAATCTTAATGAAAGTGCAAGACCTACTTCCCAAGTTTGGACTACTTCCCGAATAATATTTAACTACTCCTAATATTCCATTTTGACCAAATAAAAGGTCATGGCCAAGTCAAGGTATCCTACTCTAACCTAGGTTAAAGAGGATCAATTCGTATCCGGTTAATTAGGTTCTACTAATTTATATTGGGTGGAAGCCATACCACGAGTTTATTGGAGAAAATCAAAGCAAAGAGAAAACTGGGAAGGTGCGGTGTTGGGCGACCGCCCAAGTAGTTACAAAAGGGAGCCCATGTTTGCCGCCTTGGGCGCCGCTCGGCCTATGGGCGACCGCCCACGGCCCTATTTCGCAATTCCGAATTTCCAACCCTTTTTAAATAGCTTAATCCCCCTTTAATCTTCCTTAATCTCATGAATACTAAAAAGGATTGTTTAACCTTACACACCTCAACTTCAATTATCTAACCCAAATAATATAAATCTAGATTATCTACCATCACAAATCCCACCCATTCCATTTCCTCTAAACATCTTTTATGAATATTAATCTAAACCCACTTCCTTTACCAATTTCAAGCTTAACCCTTTTTAATCCCAAACCAACCCATGTTCTTACACCCTTGATCAATAATAACATCATTCCATAAGATAAATCAAATCCTCAACTTCTAAGAAGATTTCTAAGGCATTAATCAATCATTTAATAACAATAACAACATCAAATCATGGATGAGCATACAAGGAAAGGAAGTCATAATAACTCACCTAGGATTTTCAATGGGAGGTTAATCTTTCTAGCTTGATGAATTCCCCAAGATGTTCCAACTTCAATGGTGCTCCTAGACTTGAATTTGGTGAGGTATTTGTCTTGGACTCAAAGCTTGGAAGGAGGGCTTCAATGGAGGTTTCTCTAACTTTCTCTAGGATGAAGAAGGAAGAAAGGATGAAGGAAGGAGAAGAAGAGTGAGTGGAGGATGATGGGGAGGGGGCCGGCCAAGGAGGAGTAAGAGGAGGGTTTATGGGAGGACACTTGGCAAGAGGAGAGGAGGTCACAAACTTTGGCCCCCCATTAAAATCTACCAAGGCTTTCCCTTAACCATTTTAATTTAAAATTGACTCATTTATCCAATTAATTCATCCTACTCAATTCACCTCCTTGCACTATTTATCATTTTTCCATTTTTATTATTTCCCCAAATTTCTTTATTTAATATCCAATAAATTCCCAAGAGGTTCCTAATTCACTTCTCACCCAATTATCTTAATTTAAGTATTTTAAAGGCATAGTTGAACACTTAAAGATAACATAAATATCAACAGCATATAATTTAATATTTAAAATTAGTGCCCGGGGTTGGGGTCGTTACACTCACTCCTCCTTAAAGAAAATTCGTCCCGAATTTGATCGTCACTTACCCTAAGGTTCAAACTAGCAAAGGTTACCTTTCATACGTTCTAACGTAATACTTTTCCATTAGATTTCTTCAATGGCATGATTCTACTTTACACTCTCACAACCCGAATACTCTAGAACTTCACTTCCCAATTAGTCTCTTCACTTCTATGATTCTTCCCAAGATTTCTAATTTCATTAATAACACGATTTTACGATGCAACACCCCAAGAATACCATACAATTATTACTACCCGAATTTCCACGACCTCAAGAAGGTACAATTACATAAAGGTATTACAACTTAAGTCACCAAATACATTACGATATTATATTCAAAACTTTAAATACCCTATAAGCGGTCCCAAGTCAGTCTATAAGTCAAATCACCAACATTTTCTAAAACTTCACTTGGATTAACAAACTTTGGTGCTAAATTACCTTAGGCCTAACTTTACTAATTCCATCCTGATAAATTGGGGATCGATAATATCTTCCTGAACTAAGCTTCATACGGTTTCATCTCAAAGCTAGAATGTAAACTTGCTAAGGTTACTTAAACTTCTCAAGTTGAAAGGAAAATCCGTCACACAACACAACCTATTCCTCAAAATTTTGGTATTCTTTAAACCTCTTCCTTTCGACTAACTAAATCTTTCAACTCTTAGGATCGGTAACTAACCCCAAAAAGAGAACTTCAAAAGATAAGATTCCATTTAAATTACACAACCAATTGTAACCGCTCTCGAAAAATGATAAGAAATTTTCGCTCCATCTAAGTTAACTTCCTCGAAACGTACGCTATCTCTTTCCCATTTTGCCTAACACCACACCTTGATCTCCCGGGAATACATACTTAAAACTTCACAAGATTCTCACGTCCACTAGGTAAGGTAAGAGCCAACCTATTTTCCATTACTAACAATGTGATCCATCCTTATTACATCCTACACCATTTACACGCCCTTTAGAGTCAACCAATCAACGAATTTACAATTCTCAAGAATTTCTTAAATTTCTTCGGTAACACTTGCCAACTCAAGATCACGGACTCAACCTCACAAGATTCTTGGTAACATCCGAGTTTAAGACTATAGAACCCAAAATTTGTAATCTTCTCGAGCCAACTCATACTAACCAAACTTTGCATGCGGGACTCCTCACAAGGAATCATTAACCCAACTCTCAAATTATGTTCACGATCTTCCCGAAACTTTAATTACCAAAGGGACCATCAATTCTAATCACCCTAAAGCCAACAAAATAAGGATTACAATTCTGCTTATCCAACTCAGAACCAACACATGAAACATACCGACGGAAGCACATTTACCACTTACTTACAATTAGCACATAAAAATTTGGAAAAGACTCCTTATGAAAGTCTAGTATATATCAATTACCTTTCACATCTTAATGCAAAATCTTCACCTTAAATACCCATATATAACAAGAATTTCACATTAAGGTTTACCTATAACAAATACCAATATAAGCAATCTAGGCATGGAAAAAGGAGACTCACTTTTTGTGATAGTCTACCAATACACAACAACTACTTAACCCTCCAGGTCAAGTATATCTCAAAATCATAAATTAATAATCATACCAAACCCACTGGCAATACATGCTCAGTCATAACCACATCACCATCGTGGCAAACCAAAGAAGGTTCGAGGTATTCTCTCATAAGAGCAGAATCCTCTAACAATAAAACAACTTTTCAACAATGTATGTCACATATAAGCAAAATGTGATGCCAAACATAAATGATATGCAACAGAATCTATAAAATATGACCCCTAACTTTTGAGACAGGGAATATACCTCTAGCGACCTCTGAGGGACCTATCTCTCCTGAAACCGAAACACCTACTCGACCATAGACCTTCTCTCTCGGCTCCCCTTCGCTATCTCTCTTGGTACCACCTCTTTGTCGTCCACCTTGCCGATCGCCGCCCGAAGCTCGTCCCCGCCGCAACCTTGGGCAATTTCTCCTAAAGTGTCCTATCTCTCCACAATTAATACACTTGCCTTGCTTACTCCAACACCGATCTTCGGTATGTCCAACCTTCTTACAAAATTTACAAATCATCCACATACTTGTTTGGATTTTGGCCTAGATGAAGGAGCTACAACAAACTCTCCTCTCACACTTCCTGAAGTTAACGTCCTTGGCTGTCCTCTAATGATTTTGGATCCTTGTCCTAAATACTTTGGCTTGTTTCCAATCCCACTTCCGGATCTTCCACTATTTTCCTCAATGTCCCTTTCGATCTTATATGCCTTATCTATGACTGTCTGATACTCGATGGAACCGTCAATCCATAATTTCTCCCTAAACTCGCTCCTCAAACCTCGTTACAAACTTCGAACCCTTTTCACTTCATGCGATACCAAATGAGGGCAACACTTAGCTAATTCCTCAAACCGGATGAATACTTATCTACCGTCCTGTTCCCTTGTTTTAGTCTTAAGAATTCAATCTCCGTCTTAGCCCTTGTAACCATCGAAACGAAATAATCCTCGAACTGTTTGGTGAAATTATCCCAAGTCTGGGGCGTATGATCCCGCTCCCAACTTTCCTTCAACTTCGCCACCACCGATCAATTTGGACCTTCAAGCTTGAAAACGGCATACCTAACTTTCTCTTCGTTGCGACTTTCTATAACCTTGAAAATCTTATTCATTTCTGCTAACCAATTTTATGCCTTTAACGGATTCGGATATCCATTAAAACTCGATGGATTCATCTTCACAAACCTTTCCCATCCATCACTTTGACATTCCTCAGGCTGAATCGGGCCGATCCTCTAGTCTCCATATCCCTGTACAAACTTCCTGAATAATTTCATCATCTCTTCATCCCGAATTCCACCTATACCCAAATCTTCTTCAATTTCTAGAACTTTCCGCCGATCATCCTTGCTTCCGCCATTAGAACGAACTCCCGCATTAAACACTCGGCGTTAATTACCACACATTCCCACTTAATCTAGACATCTACCCTTGACCTCTAAACTAAGCTTTGATACCAGCGCGAGCACCCCAACCCGGGACCTAACACGTGTCCCGAGCTAAGGGAGCTCAAACCAAGACAATCCATCTAGATTTTTAAAACATTTATTTGCCTTTAAAGGAAAACTACTTTTCAAACTTCCAAGTAAGAATTAATTAATAATATCTCTACTAAAAGGAGATCCAACTACAACTTTAACAATCCGAAATCGATTAATTACAAAACCCCGAATAACATTGTTTAATAAAAGTGTTTTCCAAACAAATTACAAAAGAGGAATACTTAATAAATTCTCCTAAACAACCCACTCCTATACTTAACTTGTCAAGCCCCAAAAGCAAAAGTCCACAATGAAATCCCCGGCCTCACTTCGGGTCACCTGTCTCGGAATCTAAAACAGTAAAGGGAGAGGGTGAGAATAAATCTCAATGAGCTATTATGATATGCGGCAAGATGCCATACAAGATGCAACATGTAGCATGGCAACACTTAACACATTAGGAAAGCGGTAAACACCTTACGTTACCTCATTTTACCTTTTCCCGTCTCGAACAATAAGTCGTACAACGTGGGAGTAAAACTCCACTCTTTGGTGAATTGCCTCCGGACATCCACCTCTTATAGGACTCATACCCCGAGATCCATATAAGAAAAGATATCTATGATATAGAGTATCCAACCATAACATCGTCCCTCCTTACAACGGTTGCAACAGAACTGTAAAGGCTACTTATCACTCAGTACAGTCGTTAGCACGGCCCCACCCCGTGGCCACAGAGTGGGGAAGGGTCACCGGTATGATGTACCTTCAATCACTTATTGAACAAATCAATAATTGATTGGCATCCATCATACCCACCCGAACATAATACGCTCGAAGCACATGATAGTTACTTGAGATAAATCCACAAAACGGGATAAACAATATAGCAACATGGTAAAATATACTCATGTTCAACCAACATCATAATGCAACATTTAAGTAATACACTATGCATAATAACACCAATGAATATGAGTTCACTTAAGGTAACAATATAACCACATAATCCACACCGGGAACAATGAAATCAATATACCAAGTAATCCACAACCGGGATACAATACTAACAACATACCAGAGAATCCACAACGGGAATACGACACAACCATATACCAAATAATTCCCAATCGGAATAATCATACTACAGTGATACATATACTTTTAACACAATAGTGCGGCCTATGGTTTTAAACATAATCCAAGCTAACCACCAAGGATATGGGCAAGTAAGGTCTCCAAATAACAAGAACCAAATCCTACGAAGTCATTACTCAACCTTGAATAATCTTAATGAAAGTGCAAGACCTACTTCCCAAGTTTGGACTACTTCCCGAATAATATTTAACTACTCCTAATATTCCATTTTGACCAAATAAAAGGTCATGGCCAAGTCAAGGTATCCTACTCTAACCTAGGTTAAAGAGGATCAATTCGTATCCGGGTTAATTAGGTTCTACTAATTTATATTGGGTGGAAGCCATACCACGAGTTTATTGGAGAAAATCAGCAAAAGAGAAAAGCTGGGAAGGTGCGGTGACATGGGCGACCGCCCATGTCCCTTGGGCGACCGCCCAAGTAGTTACAAAAGGGAGCCCATGTTTCGCGCCTTGGGCGCCGCTCACTATGGGCGACCGCCCATGGCCCTATTTCAGTAATTCCGAATTTCCAACCCTTTTTAAATAGCTTAATCCCCCTTTAATCTTCCTTAATCTCATGAATACTAAAAAGGATTGTTTAACCTTACACACCTCAACTTCAATTATCTAACCCAAATAATATAAATCTAGATTATCTACCATCACAAATCCCACCCATTCCATTTCCTCTAAACATCTTTTATGAATATTAATCTAAACCCACTTCCTTTACCAATTTCAAGCTTAACCCTTTTTAATCCCAAACCAACCCATGTTCTTACACCCTTGATCAATAATAACATCATTCCATAAGATAAATAAAATCCTCAACTTCTAAGAAGATTTCTAAGGCATTAATCAATCATTTAATAACAATAACAACATCAAATCATGGATGAGCATACAAGGAAAGGAAGTCATAATAACTCACCTAGGATTTTCAATGGGAGGTTAATCTTTCTAGCTTGATGAATTCCCCAAGATGTTCCAACTTCAATGGTGCTCCTAGACTTGAATTTGGTGAGGTATTTGTCTTGGACTCAAAGCTTGGAAGGAGGGCTTCAATGGAGGTTTCTCTAACTTTCTCTAGGATGAAGAAGGAAGAAAGGATGAAGGAAGGAGAAGAAGAGTGAGTGGAGGATGATGGGGAGGGGGCCGGCCAAGGAGGAGTAAGAGGAGGGTTTATGGGAGGACACTTGGCAAGAGGAGAGGAGGTCACAAACTTTGGCCCCCCATTAAAATCTACCAAGGCTTTCCCTTAACCATTTTAATTTAAAATTGACTCATTTATCCAATTAATTCATCCTACTCAATTCACCTCCTTGCACTATTTATCATTTTTCCATTTTTATTATTTCCCCAAATTTCTTTATTTAATATCCAATAAATTCCCAAGAGGTTCCTAATTCACTTCTCACCCAATTATCTTAATTTAAGTATTTTAAAGGCATAGTTGAACACTTAAAGATAACATAAATATCAACAGCATATAATTTAATATTTAAAATTAGTGCCCGGGGTTGGGGTCGTTACATATCTTGAGTATGATTGATATTGTGATTGCTGTGTTCTTGATTTTATGAGCACCGTTGAAAGTTAACAAAGTAAAGTTTTATGAAAGTAAATATTATCCATAATTCTGAAAAGAATATGTGGACCCCAAATGTTATCCATAGTTCTGAAAATGAACATGTGGACCCTTATAGTTATCCCAGTGCCTGAAGAAGGACTTATGGGACCCTATTACATTGCTTGATGAAGTGATGTAGGTTATCATGATATACCGGTTATTGGGTGCGGTCAATGAAAACCTTAGCCCTGGGTACAGCTAGTAACTGCTAATCCCTAAAGTGTGATTGTATGAAAGTAAAGTGTTTTAAAGTGAAATCTTTCGTAAAAGGTTTTATGAAATAAAGTGAAGTATTTTGTGAAAGTTATCTGATTGGAAACCGCTCGTTTGTTTGTGAAGCCACATGTTTTCCAACTCATAGAAGTGTTTTCTATACTTAGTAACTGTTTTGGAACTGTGTTTTGAATATTCCGTTCTTGAATATTACCGTTCATTGAAGTATTCATTTGATCTCGTCCTTTCGGTCACCTCTTCCTTAGTAACCGGAGAGGCACCGTATGAACTTGCTGAGCATTGTTCGCTCATCCCCTTTCCCATCATTTTTTTCTTTCAGGCAATAAGTAGGAAGTTGGACCGTCGCAAGGATCGTGGCGGAATTCGTTTAAGTAGTTTCTTTGTTAGGTAGTTTAGTTGGCGAGCTAGTGGGTTGTACTAGCCGTTGCATTTGTTACCGTTATCCGCATTTAAGTCATTTTGAATTGTGGTTAGTATTTGAATTATGGTTTAGTAGCCGTTGGAGGCTATTTTATTTATCAATTAAGTATTATTATTATGTATGAAATTTTGGGGTCGTTACAGTTGGTATCAGAGCTTTGGCTTTAGGTCACATGGGAGACTTTTAGAGCATTAAGCATATTAGAAGAAGTAGTACTTGAGTATAATTGGGCCTACCTAGAAAGTATTTGGGACGGAGGATTTTAGGGTAAAATTTCTCAAGTGTCTAACTATGAAATTGTGGAAATTAAGAGATTGTAATTGGGAAGTTAGCACTTTTGGAAAGTTGCTCTTTTAGGAAACCTTCTATAGTCGGAAACCTTTTATATCTGGGAAGTTACTATTTAGAAACCTACTATTTTGGGAACCTTTCCAATTATGGGAACCTACTATTTGTGGAAACCTTCTATGTACGAAACTTTCTAAGTTTAGAAATTTTCTTTATTAAGAAACTTACTATTCTGAGGAACTCGTTATATTAGAAACTTTCTATTTGGAGAACTTACTATTTTTGGGGTAAGAACCTAGAATAAAATTCCCTTGGAAGTTTAACAAGATCCTCCGAGTAATCTAGAGGACAACTCTTAAGTTTAAATGTGAATTGTTATTGATGAAAAGGTTTATAATAATCAAGTGAGAGAGCAAGCTTACCGAAGGTATTGTGAGCTTAAAGATTTGAAGGCCAATGTGCCAGTAGCTGAAGTGTCAAACGAAGGTAACTTAGTGAATGAGAATGATATGGAAGAAGTAGGCGAGGAAATGATAGGGAGTGAAGTCGCTCCGATTTTGATTGATGATGAGAGTGAGAGTGAGCTGGAATCGAGCCAAGAGGTGGCAACCCCAGTTCGTAGGCCAATAGGATCCACGAAGAAGGTGCAGATTCCGAGTGGCAGACCTAGGAAGATCGTAGCTCCATGAATGAGAAGTGGAGTATTATACTATTTTACTGTTAATTCTAGGAGTGATACAGATTTAGCAAGTTTTAGTTATGATAGAAAGAACTTGAGATATTTATGATTTACGTTTTGAATTTATGAAGTGAAAACTTTATTTTAGTCAAGTAAGTGATTTCCTTTGACTTATGTGTTTAATTATGTGAATTTTATTGTTCCTTAAGTGTTAAATATGTGTATTGACCTGGAACAATGGCCTAGTAACATGGCCCATGAATGAAAAGTAAAGTCTATTGAAATGACTTGTAGATATAATATGGCTTATTGAAATGGCCAAGTGTTGATTAATTGGCTTATTGAAACGGCCAATAAAGATGAAAATCGGCCTATTGAAACGGCCAAAAGTATGAAATTGGGAGCATTGGTCTATTGAAACGACCTGAGGAAATGTATTGGTCTAATGAAGCGACCCATGAGTCTAGTTGAAACAACATATGTAGAGTAATGTTGGTCTATTGAAATGACCGGTAGGTCTAGTGAATTGACCTATAATGTACATGTTTAGTCTAATGAAAAGACATATGAGTCTGAATTAAGGGTCCGTTGAAATGACCTATGAAACTGTGTAGTCTAATGAAATGACCAATAGTCTAGTGAAATGAATTGTGAATGTGTATTCAGTCTAGTGAAGCGATCGATGGTCTAGCGAATGGACCGATGATGTAATTGAAGTCTGTTGAGATGCCCTAATTTAAGTGAATGCTATAAGGTAGCAAGTATGAGTACTAGTAGTGTTGGTCTGTTGAAACGACCAATAAGTCTGTTGAAATGACTTATGAGAGTAATGTCGGTCTATTGAAAAGACCAAGGGTCTAGTGAATTGACCTATGACTTAATTAAGTGTTTAGTCTGTTGCGGCAGCCTATGTTTATAGTATAAAAGTGTTAAGCATTTGGTATTGCTAGTATAGGCGTGAATAATAGTGCCTTGTATTCGTAGTACTGATAAGGATCGTAAAGAAGATGGTGTCGTAAGTAAGTACCCAAGTAAGAACTTTAAAAATTGAAGAGTTGGGATCACAAGTGAGGTTCGTGGTCAAGGATCTGATGAAAATGTGAAGTGTGCGAAGGGAGGCACAAGACCGATGAGTGTCGGTACAAAAAGAAGAAAATGAATTTGAAACCTGAAGCGTTAGAAGTACCTTTGGTGATAGATACTCCGACTAATGAGTCGATTCCTATATTGTCTAGGTATAAGAAGTGTCAAACTGATAAATGATAGAGAAATCAAGGTTGACCTAATAGAGTTGAAAATGAATGAATTTGACATTATTCTGGGAATGGATTGATTAGCTGCTTACCATGCAAAAGTAGACTGTTTTATGAAATGAAGTACATTTTAGGTTATCATCTGGAGAGAAGTCGATCGGGTCTTATATCAGTAATAAAGGCTCGGAAGATACTAAGGAAAGGATGTGAAGGGTACTTGGCCTATATAGGCGAGACGAATAAGAAAGAAGTAAGCATAGAATCTTTAGCAGTGATAAAGGATTTTAAGGATGTGTTCTCAGAGGATTTGCCCGGATTACCACCGGAAAGGGAGGTGGGATCTTCCATAGACTTAGTACCAGGGATTGCACCGATATCGAAAGCACCATACAGAATGGCGCCGACCGGCCGAATGTTTCACCGAGGGGTGCATCAGTATTGTTTGTAAAGAAGAAGGATGGACCGATGAGAATGTGTATCGACTAGCGCGAGTTGAATCGAGTGACGGTTAGGAATCAATATCCGTTGCCGAGGATTGACGACTTGTTTGACCAACTTCGGGGAGCGTGTTACTTCTCGAAGATAGACTTGAGATCGGGATATCATCAGCTGAGAGTGGACAAATGTGTAATTGTAATTATAGAAGACGGCCTTTAGGACAAGGTACGGTCATTACGAGTTTTTGGTGATGCCATTTGGTTTGACAAATGCCCCTGCTGCGTTTATGGAGCTTATGAATAGGGTGTTTCAAGAGTTTTTGGACAAATGTGTGATAGTATTCATAGACGATATTTTGGTGTATTCAAAGTCAAAGGAAGAGCATGAAGCGCACTTGAAGTTAGTATTGCAAATTTTGAGAGAACATAAGTTATATGCGAAGTTCAAGAAATGTGAATTTTGGCTTGGAGAGGTAGCGTTCTTGGGACATGTAGTGTCTAAGGAAGGAATTGAAATAAATCCAGCAAAAATAGAAGCTATAGTGGATTGGGAGAGACTAACAACTGTTAGTGAAATAAGAAGTTTCTTGGGGCTAGCAGGATACCACAGGAGATTTGTCGAAGGATTTTCAAAGTTATCGGGACCGTTGACTAGATTGACACAGAAAGGAGCCAAGTTCGTTTGGTCCGAGGAATGTGAAAAAGAATTTTCAAGGGCTGAAGAGTTGATTTATGTCCGCACCGGTTCTTACTATACCATCAAGATCAGACGTATTTGTGATATATAGTGATACTTCATTGAAGGTATTAGGTTGCATATTGATGCAGAATAATAAGGTTATAGCTTATGCGTCAAGATAATTGAAGAACCATGAGAAAAAAAAAATTACCCGACCTATGATTTGGAGTTAGCAGCTGTTTTGCCTTGAAGATTAGGGAGACATTACTTGTATGGGGTGACTTGTCAGATTTATACGGATCATAAGAGTCTTAAGTATATTTTCACTTAAAAGAAGCTTAACATGAGGCAAAGGGGATGGCTGGAGTTGCTTAAGGATTATGATTGTACAATTTTATACCACCTAGGAAATGCCAGAGGTGGCTGATGCTTTGAGTAGCAAAAAAATGAAGGAACCTTAGCGACATTGATTTCTAAGGGGGTAAGTGCATGGAATAGCATGGAGGTTTCAAGTTTAGAAGTGAGAGTTAAAGGATATTTGGCTCAGATGGGTGTTCAGCCAATACTATTAGACCGAATCAAGGAAACACAAGGAATAGATGAAGAGCTGTGAGGATACATTAGAGTATGGCAAAGGAAAAGGTAATAGACTTTCGTATATAAAACAAGGGGATTTTAGGTATCAATCGAGAATTTGGATACCTAGTGACAAGGATATAAGAAGAGAGATTCTGTCGGAAGTGCACTGTCAAAAGTTTTCTGTACATTCTGAGAGTACGAAGACGTATAAGAACTTAAGGGAATCATTTTGGTAGAAATCATATGAAGGGAGAAGTTAACTAAGTTATACGTGGATGAGATAGTGAGATTGCTTGGGATACTAATGTCGATAGTATCCGATAGTAATGCGAGGGTTACATCAAAGTTTTGAAAGAGTCTGCCACAAGCTTTGGGTACAGAGTTGATGATGAGTACAGCTTTTAACCACAGACAGACGGACAGTCAAAAAGGACGATTCAAACTCTTGAGGATATGTTGAGAGCAACGTCATTGGATTGGCAAGGAACTTGGGACGAACATTTGACTTTAGTGGAGTTCGCCTACAATAATAGTTTCCACGCTAGCATCGGGATGGCACCCTATGAAGCGTTGTATGGATGAAAGTGTAGATCACCGGCGTGTTGGGATGAAGTCGCCGAGAGGAAGTTGACTGGACCCGAGATTGTGCAAGTGACGTCGGATAAAGTGCAACAAATTCGTCGATGGTTACGAACGGCTCAGGATAGGCAAAAGTCATATGCGGATCGCCGACGACGCGAATTGGAATTTCAAATAGGAGATCATGTGTTCTTGAGAATATCACCAACGAAAGGTGTTATGAGGTTTGGAATCCGTGGAAAGCTTAGCCCAAGATATGTTGGACCGTTCGAGATTTTAGAACGAATTGGAAAGGTGGCCTATAAGTTGGTGTTACCCCCTGTACTCGCGGGAGTGCATAATGTGTTTCATGTGTCGATATTAAGGAAGTATGCTCCTGACCCGATTCATTTTCATTGAGTACAAACAGTTACGATTCCGAGCAGACTTGATTTATGATGAGCAACCTGTGAAAATCGTGGATCGGAAAGATCAGACCTTAAGGAAGAGAACAATTCCCTATGTAAAAGTGCAGTGGAGCAACCACTCGGAAAGAGAAGAACCGTGGGAGCTCGAGAGAGAGATGCGTGAATTGTATCCTGCTTTGTTTTCAGATTAAGATATGTTTAGTTTGGTGGACCAAATTCTTTTAAGGGGGTAAGAATGTAATACCCCGTTCCTTTAGTAATTATTAAATTGATTTATTTATTTATTTGTTGCTTAGGATAATATTTTAAAAGGATAATATTTAAGAAGATAATATCTGAGTTTTAATAGGTTAATAACTGACTTTTAAAAGGATAATAACTCAGTTTAAGAGGATAATAACAGAGTTATTGTTTTGGTTAGGCTAGGACTCTTGGTGGACTTAAAACTCCTTTGGGACTAGGGCTTTGGGAATAAAACATATAAATACTCCTTCCTAAACCTAGCAGCCTCAGTTACATCAGCCGTGAGTTAGAAAAATAGAGAGAGAGGCAGCAGTTTCTCTATTGAGAGAAATAGAGAGGAACCGTGAGGGAGGAAGAGAAGAAAAGAAAGAGGAAGAGAAGGAGGAGATTCTAAGCACTCAAGGTAATGAATTTCTTTCATGGTTTTGTTTATGTAGAAATTATTATAATGATAATAATCTTAAAAACCCTAGATCAATAAGAGGGATTAGGGTTTAGCAGTAATCCAAGTAATTATGATTATTGTTTCAATATCAAGTATTAATCCTAAGCCTAATATGGAGTAACATTGATTATTCTGGGCATGTGATTAAAATCTGACTGGGAGGTAAAATGTTCATGCTAGAGGATTAAGAGTTAAGTTTTTTTGGGTTAACTATGTGTTTAGTATATGTCGTGTGGGTGTTCTGGGGGCAGTGTGTGTGCGTGTGTTTGTCTGTGCATATGTGTGTCTCTGCGTGTGTTTCTCTGTGTGTACAATGTGTTATCTGTGGGCTGTGTGTGTGTCTGCGTGTGTCTCTGTGTGTATACAGAGGGTGTGTATGCATGTGCTGTGGTGTATATATGGCTGTGGGTGTGTCTGCGTGTGTCTCTGTGTGTATACAGAGGGTGTGTATGCGTGTGCTGTGGTGTGTATAGGGCTGTGTGTGCGTCTGTGTGTGTCTCTGTATTTATACAGAGGGTGAATTGTGGGTTGTGGTGTGTATGTGTGTGCTGTAGTATGTATATGAGTGTGCGTATGTTACTGTATGCGGGTATGAGTGTGTATTAATGTGTAGAATGTGTTTGTGTGTGTGTTACTTTCTGAGAATATGTATGTATGCTGTGAATAGTAATCTTAGAATGGGAAAGTCATAAAAAGAATTGTAATAAGGTTAGTAAGCTTAAAACCCTAGGGGTATTTTGGGAAAGATATAAAAGGGTAAAAAGGTTAATCTTTAAAAATGAGTTAAAGGAAGAATAACTCGTATTTAGTTAATAGTTAGGGATTAAGTAAATTGTACCCTAAGACCTATGTTGTATGATTGTAGATTCGTGCGTGAGGAGTTTCGCTTTCGCTAAGCAACGCTAAGGTAAGGGATTACGTTCTTAGTTCTTGGTTTCATATTCCTTGTTTAGGAATCCATTCTATGTTTTGTAAAGTTATATTCTACCTATGTGGCGGGTAGTATTTTTAAAAAGATATCCGTTCCTTTGTGTTAGCGTTCTTTGGATATCTACCCCTTTTGATGTGTTATTGTTCAATTGGGATATCTTGAGTATGATTGATATTGTGATTGCTGTGTTCTTGATTTTATGAGCACCGTTGAAAGTTAACAAAGTAAAGTTTTATGAAAGTAAATGTTATCCATAATTCTGAAAAGAATATGTGGACCCCAAATGTTATCCATAGTTCTGGAAATGAACATGTGGACCCTTATAGTTATCCCAGTGCCTGAAGAAGGACTTATGGGACCCTATTACATTGCTTGATGAAGTGATGTAGGTTATCATGATATACCGGTTATTGGGTGCGGTCAATGAAAACCTTAGCCCTGGGTACAGCTAGTAACTGCTAATCCCTAAAGTGTGATTGTATGAAAGTAAAGTGTTTTAAAGTGAAATCTTTCGTAAAAGGTTTTATGAAATAAAGTGAAGTATTTTGTGAAAGTTATCTGATTGGAAACTGCTGTTTTGTGAAGCCACATGTTTTCCAACTCATAGAAGTGTTTTCTATACTTAGTAACTGTTTTGGAACTGTGTTTTGAATATTCCGTTCTTGAATATTACCGTTCATTGAAGTATTCATTTGATCTCGTCCTTTCGGTCACCTCTTCCTTAGTAACCGGAGAGGCACCGTATGAACTTGCTGAGCATTGTTCGCTCATCCCCTTTCCCATTATTTTTTTTCTTTCAGGTAATAAGTAGGAAGTTGGACCGTCGCAAGGATCGTGGCGGAAGTCGTTTAAGTAGTTTCTTTGTTAGGTAGTTTAGTTGGCGAGCTAGTGGGTTGTACTAGCCGTTGCATTTGTTACCGTTATCCGCATTTAAGTCATTTTGAATTGTGGTTAGTATTTGAATTATGGTTTAGTAGCCGTTGGAGGCTATTTTATTTATCAATTAAGTATTATTATTATGTATGAAATTTTGGGGTCGTTACAATTATACAAGTATAAGTTAGTAATTATTCCGTAATAAAACTAAAGTGGTATAACTAGTGCGCTCAAAACAATTCCTTTAAGACATGAAAATGACAAGGCAACAGTATAATAGTGAATACTGTACATGAATTTGGAATGTACAATGTAGCAATTTTGCAAACTAAACTAAACTAAACGAAATCGAACCAAATCAAATCAAATGAAACCAACCAATTTGGTTCGTGGTACGGTTATACTTTTATTATTTTTATTTAGCTACATTAAAGTTATTTTAGCTATATAAGTTTGATTCAACCTCAAAACCATGAGCCAAATGAAGTTCAAAATGATGGTTACATGTGAACTTATGAATTATGATAGGCAATTGGAGTAGAAGGCAGAGCAATGTTCAATGAAGGACAAGCAAGGGGATTAACTTTCTGGGCACCCAACATAAATGTACTACGAGATCCAAGATGGGGAAGAGCACAAGAAACGCCTGGCGAAGATCCAGTAACTATCGGCAAATATTCAGTTTCATACGTTAGAGGTATTCAAGGAGATAGTTTTGAAGGTGGAAATCTCAAAGACGGCCATCTTCAAGTCTCTGCTTGCTGTAAACACTTCATTGCCCAAGATTTGGATAACTGGAACGGCCAAGATCGCTATGGATTCAACGCCATTGTAAGTCTCCTATATACAGATTCGAGCTTTTTTTTTTCTTTTCTTTTTTTGTAGTTCCGTCAAAATCTGCTTAGTTCAATCAGGTTAGTAAGCAAGATTTGGCAGACACATATCAACCGCCATTTCAGAGTTGCATACAAGAAGGAAAATCCAGTGGGATAATGTGTGCTTATAACCGAGTGAATGGGGTACCAAACTGTGCTGACTACAATCTCTTAACCAAGACTGCCCGCAAACTTTGGGGGTTTCAAGGGTAAAAATGTGCACTTACTACATTATATTTCCTGCAAAAGATGAATTAAATTCAATATATCATGATTTTTTATTTGTTTTTCGTGGTCAGATACATAGCCTCAGATTGTGATGCAGTTGCTATTATTCATGATATTCAAGGGTATGCTAAAGTTCCAGAAGACGCAGTCGCTGATGTCCTCAAAGCTGGTATATGATCATAAGATATCTATAGTTGGACCATTTCCTAGATTGTTGACTAATTAATCCAAGCTAAAATGAAAATAAAATGCAGGCATGGATGTAAATTGTGGGTCCTACTTGCGGAAATATACTAAATCAGCAGTTCAGCAGAAGAAAGTAGCTGAATCTGAAATAGACAGAGCTCTACACAATCTTTTCTCTATTAGAATGAGGTTAGGATTATTTAATGGCGACCCGAAAAGAATTACTTATGGAAACCTCAGTGCAGAAAAGATATGTTCTAAAGAACACCAAGAACTAGCCCTTGAAGCTGCTCGAAATGGCATTGTTCTTCTAAAGAATTCAGCTGGGCTTCTTCCACTATCAAAGTCTAAAACCAATTCCCTTGCTTTAATTGGTCCAAATGCCAATGTCACACAAACATTTCTCGGAAACTATGAAGGTCCAACGTGCAAAAATGTTTCCATCTTCCAAGCACTGCAGGGGTACGTGGGATATACTAAATATCTTGAGGGTTGCCTCGATTCAGTGAACTGCACCTCTATTGCAACTGATGCGGCTGTGGAGATGGCTAAAGAAGCAGATTATGTTGTTTTGGTTATGGGGTTGGATCAAACTCAAGAGAGAGAAAAGCACGATCGTGTGGACCTGGTGCTTCCTGGAGATCAAGAGGCTCTCATCACTACCGTTGCTATAGCTGCAAAGCAGCCAATAGTATTGGTACTTCTTTCTGGCGGTCCGATTGATATATCTTTCGCGAAAAATGACCCAAAAATTGGAAGCATTTTGTGGGCTGGTTATCCTGGTGAAGCCGGAGGGATTGCAGTTGCAGAAATCATTTTTGGCGATCATAACCCTGGTGAGTGAGTTTATTTACATTTTATACGTGATGCAGAACATAGTTACTCTCCCTATCCCTAAATAAATGTCCATTTTCAAGAAAGTTTTGTCCCAAAATGAATGTCATATTTGAAAAAAAAAAACAAAAAATTGGACATTCATTTAGGGACGGAGGGAGTAAAAGAATATTAAGGCCTCGCTCTTAGCCAATGCCAAACTTTCATGCAGGAGGAAGATTGCCTATGACTTGGTATCCAAAAGAATTCGTTAACGTACCCATGACAGACATGCGAATGAGGCCTGATCCATCCACGGGCTATCCTGGCCGCACATACAGGTTCTACAATGGTAAAAAGGTTTTTGAATTCGGCTATGGCCTAAGCTACTCAACATTTTCGTATGAATTTGTCTTATTTCCCAAAAATAAGGTTGACTTAAATCAAAAGTCAACTACGCGGGCAGTTAAAAACTTGGGATCAGACAATCCTTATATGTTAGTCTCTGACATAGGATCAAGGTTGTGCAGTAATGCAAAGTTCTTGACAGTTGTAGCTGTTAGGAATAACGAAAAGATGGACGGGAAGCATTCGGTGTTACTATTTGTAAGGTCGAAGAAGGTTGGAAATGGCGATTTGATCAAACGGTTGGTAGGGTTTGAAAGTCTAAGTTTAAGTGCGGGGGAAAGAGGAGAAGTTGACTTTGAAGTCAACCCTTGTGAGCATTTTGGCAAAGCTAACAAAGAGGGGTTGATGGTGATTGAAAAGGGGTCTTATTACCTTGTTGTGGGAGATATAGAGCACCCCTTTGACATTGTGTTTTGATGCTTGAAATTTGTTCACATGTGAAGTGAACTACAACTAGAATATGCTACCACTTTTACCATTTTTGATGCAATACCAAATTGCTACTTTTAATATTGTCTTATGCTAATATCTTACTATCTCCTTTCCAAAACGATCGTTCATTTTTGTCCCAATCATTATAAATAGGACCCACTTTTACGCTCACAACAATTTTCCGCTCATTATTTTATACTTCACTTTCTCCTCCATAACTCACTTTTTATACTCATAACACACATTTCATTATTATTTTTCCTAAATCTCCGTATCCAACCCAACATCTGTTCCATTACTACTTTTCCTTAATTTTTATACTTACTTCCTCCGCAGAGAAAGGATTCTATTAGAAGGCTCCACTCCACATGTTGGGCTTAATGTCATCTAACTTGTGAACAACTTGGGGGAGCGAACAAATGGCAAATTGGTAATTCCTGTGATAGCACCGAGGGGGCAATCGCGCCGGGCAAGGGACGCGACTGCGCGGTTTCTCTGGAATTTTGGGGCGATCGAGCGCCAGAAGGGGGCGATCGCGAGGTGTCCGGACTGGACCTGGTCAGCGGCAGAATTGGTGCAGGATTAGAAAACCCTGCAGGATTAGGAATAGGCAGTATAAATAAATCGTATTCCCTAGCAGTTTTTCAGGTTGTAATTTTTATTGTGATAAAAATCAATAATTCTAGGTGTTCGAAGGGTTTTTCTTGTCTCTTTGTTTCTCTACATCTAGGGTTTACACAGTTGTGAATTCTTGTGATCAATAAGTTTGTGAATTAGATTAGAGATTGTATTTGTTGATTGCCAGTTGATAATAATATTCTTACCACCTGCCCGTGAACGTAGCCAAGTTGGTGAACCACGTATAACGTTGTGTTGTTTGATTGATTTATTTTATGTCTTTTACATAGACCTGTTATAACAAACTATTATCAGAGCAGGTCAGGTTGATAAAGGTCTAGGGTTTTCCACTGTAGAACAAAATGGGATCAGAAATCGAATCACCAGTTTACAAGTTCAATGGAAAGAATAGTTTTTCTCTTTGGAAAATCAAAATGAAGGCCTTGTTGAGAGACAAGGGTTTGTGGGCTTCGATGGCTGCTTCAATCAGGAATCGTCAGGATTCAAATGGCAAAGCGGTAGCAGGTTACATAGGTGCTGTATCAGCTGCAACAGTAGAGGGTTTGGGAAAGCAGCTGAGAAGGAAGAATCAAATCTGATCACGATAGATGAGAGAGCCCACTATAAAATCATCAAATGCTTAGATGATGATGTTCTGGCGGATATTACAGATACTGATCTGGAGGTGCTCAGTGGCTTGCGTTGGAAGATGTGTATTTGACACGATCATTGACCAACAAGTTGTATCTGAAGCAGAAGTTGTATTCACTTCGAATGATGGAAGGTACTCACATTAGGGATCATATAGATCGGTTCACATCCTTATTACTCGAATTGCTTAATATTGATGTTAAGGTTGAAGATAGGATGCTGCTCTTATGTTGTGTGTTTCCTTACCACTGTCTTATGAGAGATTTTTGGATTCCTGCATTAATGGTAAGGATACGGTTAGTTTGAAAGAGGTTAAGAATAATCTCAAGACCAGAGATCTGCGCCGCAAGGCGAGCGGTTTATCTACAGAATCTCAGTCAGCGAGGTTGGTTGCAGAAGGCAATAGGGGCCAAGGTAGGAGAAACAAGGGTTCTTCTAAAAGGGGTCCAATAACTGGAGATGTCTGCAGTTACTGCAATAAAAACGGGCATTGAAAACGTGAATTTCCCAGGTTGAATAAGAGCGAGCAATTTGGGTCTATTGCATCTATGGTAGAAGATGATAAGGAGGACTATTCCCTGGTAACCTAAGAAGACAAAGGTATGATAGATACATGGATTCTTGATTCTTGGGCTTCTTATCACATGTGTTCGCATAGGGGATGGTTTGCAACGTACGAAGAGACGGAAGGGAGTGATATTTATATTGCTAATGGTTATGTCTGCAAGATAGTTAGCTTGGGTTCCATCAGGGTGGGAATTTTGAGCGGTAAGTTTTGTACATTGAACAAGGTCAGACATGTTCCTGAAGTAACGAAGAATCTAATATCTCTTAGTCGGCTAGACAAGATGGAATACAGTTTCAAAGGTGCAGGTGGAGCAGTAAGTGTTTGTAGAGGTTCGAATGTAATTCTAAAAGGGGTAAAACAAGGTTCCTTGTATGTCCTCTAAGGTTCTACGTTTTTGGGTTTGGGTGTCAAGAATCGTACAACAGAGGGTATGATAGATTGTGTGTTGAATTTCTTTTCAACTGGAGAAGTTCTATTAATCTTAAGGGAGTTTAGTATAATAGCAGTTTAGTCTAGCATTGAATGGGTATTATCTAAAGATTGGTATGAGAAAATTTATTTATGATCCTTCGTACGTGTGGAATTCTGCAATTAAGGATGTTTAGACAAATTTGAATTATGTGGGGAAAACGTTGAGAGTTATTAGGATTTCAATTCCGGGATTTAATTCTAGGGTGTTGATAATGTACATAAGAATCATGACTTGAGGAAACTAGTTGAAAGTGGTAAATTGAAATGTTTGGGAAGGTACCCCTTGTTATGGATCATTAAGGTAATCAAGTTTAAAATTCGGGACGAATTTTCTTTAAGGAGGAGTGAATGTAACGACCCTAAACCTAGGCACCTATTTTAGTATCATAATATGTGCTTTTAATATTATTTTTAATATTATGTGTTTATTTTATATCTTTGATTTCTTAATATTAAAATGAAATGATTGGAAAATAAAATAATATTCTGGGGAGAATTATAATATTGGAAATGGATAAAATAAATAAAATGTGGGTAGATATTTTGTGTAGGGGAAAAGTAAAGAATAGAAATAGAAAAAGAGAGTAAGAAGGAGGGTATTGGTGGGGGGCCATTCCTTCCCCTTAAATCCCTCACCTTGTCCCCCCCCCTCTTTAGTCAAAAGAAGCCCTCACCTCCCATACTTCTCCATCCTCCCCATCATTTCATCTTCATCTTCTTCTTCTTCTTCCTTCTTCTAATTTCCATGGAAGCCTTCCTAAATAAATCCTTCCAAAAATTCTATTAAATCCAAGCCTCCTCCATTTGAAGATTCGGGTGTACTTTTGGATTCGTGGAGTCAAGAGGAACACATTGAGCTAAGAAGATTCTTATTCCACTTCATAATTGCTAAGTGAGTTGTTATGATTTCCCTTCTCTTACTTGTTCATACTCTCCTTAATGTTCTCCTTGTTCTTATGATGTTGGGTTCATGCTTTGGGAATTTTATAGGAGTTGAATGAGTAGTAAATGGAATAGAATGAAGTTTGTGATCTTGGAAGATAACCTAGAGGATTGAAATGGGTGAAGGTTATAATGATAAATAATTTAGAATCACTTATTTTGGGTTTATATGATTTTATGATAATCCTTGTAGAATTAGAAATTTCTTGGTGTTCATGAGTATAAGAAGTATGGCAAAGGAAAGTAAAATGGTAAGAGACTAAATGGGAAAACTTGGAAATTGTCTGGCTCGACACTTGGGCGGTC
Source organism: Adenophora triphylla var. japonica (assembly GCA_022495995.1). NCBI lineage: Eukaryota > Viridiplantae > Streptophyta > Magnoliopsida > Asterales > Campanulaceae > Adenophora > Adenophora triphylla. Next base: position 238,469 of record JAFEMH010000912.1, read on the forward strand.
GCCCGGGCATGAGCGGCCGCCCATGTGTCCGAGAAATTAGAGTGCCTTGAAAACCCTCTTGGGCGGTCGCCCAAGAGGTATGGGCGGTCGCCCAAGACCCCAGAAACCGAACTTTGAATCTCGAACCAGAATTTGTGTAGCAACCTTGTTTGGTCCCTTATAGATTGTGACTCCCACTTAGTAAATTGAGCTTGAACCTTCATAGAGGCCTTGTCTTATTGTATAATGATCTTGTAGGATGGATTGAGAATCCTAACCACTATAAATTAATGGAACCTAATCACTTTCGGATATTAATCAACCCTTCTCAACTTAGATTAAAGTAGAACTTGGGCTACTTAAGCATTGTGACTACAACTTAATAACTTAACTTGAATCTCTATCGGGACCTTGTAATATGGATCATTGTCAGGAAACAATTGTTAAGTTTGATTAGTACTTCACCACAATAGTTCCAACTTGGGAAATAGATCTTGAACTTTTATTAAGGTTATTCGAGGTTGTATAATGAAAATGTAGGAATGGTTTATGATACATAGTGGCCTTACTTACTCCATATCTTTGGTGAGTAGTTGCAATAGTATAGAAGCTATAGGTTCACTATTGAGCTAGTTAGTAATGGGTATGTATCACCTTGTGGCATTGTTATTCCAAGTTGTGGAATTATTGATTATATGGTTATCATAATATTCTAAGTATGGACTATTAGACATACTGTTATGTGCATCCCAAGTGTGGAATATTTGACTTGTTGTTACATTGCATCCCAAGTGTGGAATATTTGACTTGTTGTTACATTGCATCCCAAGTGTGGATTATTTGGTTATATGGTTACCTTACTTGAATTTATATTCATTGATGGTATTGATTAGCATGAGTATACATTACCATGTTGTTATATTATGATGCATAGTGTACTAAATGGTTGTTGCACTATGGTATTGATTTCATGAGTATACATTACCATGTTGTTACATGATTATCCCTTTTTGTGGATTATGTTTCAAGTATCTATATTGTGCTTGAACATGTTGATATTCGGGGGTATAATGGAATTCAATCAATTATGGATTTGTTCTATAAGTGATTGAAGGTTCATCATACCTGGGACCGTCCCCTCTGTGGCCACAGAGTGGGTGTGCTAACGACTGTATTGACCCAAAAGGCTTTACAGACCTGTTGCAATTGGTGTACGGGGGGAATGCTTCTGTATTAAGCCTAAAGCTTTACAGTTAGCGATATTATTGTTGGATACTCTATTATAGGTATCTTTTCTTATATGGATCTCTGGAGTATGAGTCCTATAAGAGGTGAATGTGCTGGAGGCAATTCACCAAAGAGTGGAGTTTTACTTCCACGTTGTACGACTTATTGTTCAGACGGGAAAAGGTAAAATGAGGTAACGTAAGGTGTTTATCGCTTTTATAATGTGTTATGTGCTACCATGCTATGTGTTGCATCTTATTTGGCATCTTGCTGCATTCATAATAGCTCATTGAGATTTATTCTCACCCCTTCCCTTTTACTGTTTTAGATTATGCTGAGACAGGTGACTGGAACCAGTGAGGCCGGGATTAAATTGTGGACTTTTGCTTTTGGGGACTTGTCAGGTTAAGTGTATAAGTTGATTGTCTGGGTGTATTTATTTAGTAAAACTCTTTTGAGAAGATGTGTATAAACTCTTTTGTAAAACAAAGTTAAGTATGAGTTTCGATGTAAGAAATCATTTTATGGTTTATGGAAGTTGTGGAGTGGTGATATTATTAATTGGTTTAATTTGGTATTTGAAAATGGTTTTTCTTTTAAAAGGAAAATAAAAGTTTTTAAAATTTAGAGAGGAGATTTCCTAGTTGGGCTCCTCAAGCTCGGGATACGCTTTAGGTCCCGGGTTGGGGTGCTCACAGTTGGTATCAGAGCTTAGTTTAGAGGTCAAGGGTAGATGTCTAAACTAAGGGGGAATGTGTGGTAATTAACGCCGAGTGTTTAATGCAGGAGTTCGTTCTAATGGCCGGAAGCAATGATGATCGGCGAAGGGTTCTAGAAAATGAAGGAGATATGGGTATAGGTGGAAATCAGAATGAAGAGATGATGAAATTGTTCAGGATGTTTGTACATAATATGGAGAATAGAGGATCGGTTCCGAATCAACCTGAGGGATACCAAAGTGATGGATTAGAAAGATTTGTGAAGATGAACCCACCGAGCTTTTACGGAGATCCGAATCCGTTAAAGGCAGAAAAATGGTTAGCAGAAATGAATAGGATTTTCGAGGTTATAGGAAGTCCCAACAAAGAGAGAGTTAGGTATGCCGTTTTCAAACTTGAAGGTCCAGTGATCGGTGGTGGCAGATTGTGAAGGAAAGTTGGGAGGCGGGATCATACGCCCTGCACTTGGGATAATTTCACTCAACAGGTCGAGGACTATTTCATTTCCATGGTTACAAGGGATAAGAAGGAGATTGAATTCTTAAGACTAAAACAAGGGAACATGACGGTGAATCAGTATTCGGTCCGGTTTGAGGAATTAGCTAAGTGTTGCCCTCATTTGGTATCGCATGAAGTGAAAAGGGTTCGAAGTTTGTAACGGGTTTGAGGAGTGAGTTTAGGAAGAAATTATGGATTGATAGTTTCATCGATTATCGAGACATCATAGATAGGGCATATAAGGTCGAAAAGGACATTGAGGAAAATAGTGGAAGATCCGGAAGTGAGATTGGAAACAAGCCAAAGTGTATAGGACAAGGATCCAAAATCAGTAGAGGACAGCCAAGGACTTTAACTTCAGGAAGTGTGAGAGGAGAGTTTGTTGTAGCTTCTTCATCTAGGCCAAAATCCAAACAAGTATGGGATGAAGTGTAAATTTTGCAAGAAGATTGGGCATACCGAAGATCATTGTTGGAGTAAGCAAGGTAAATGTATTAAGTGTGGAGAAATGGGACACTTTAGGAGGAATTGTCCAAAGTTTCTTCAGAACGAGTTTCAAGCGGTCAGCCGGGTGGACGTCAAAGAGGTGGTACCAAAAGAGATAGCGAAGGAGAACCGAAAGAGAAGGTCTATGGTCGAGTACATGTTTCGAACCTAGGAGAGATAGCTTCCTCAGAGGTTACTAGAGGTATATTCCCTGTCTCGAAATTAGGGGTCATATTTTATAGATCCTGTTGCATATCATTTATGTTTGGCATCACATTTTGCTTATATGTGACATATATTGTTTGAGATGTTGTTTTATTGTTAGAGGATTCTGCTCTTATGAGAGGATACCTCGAACCTCCCTTGATTTACCACGATAGTGATGTGGTCATGACTGAGTATGTATTGCCAGTTGATTTGGTATGATTACCAATTTGTAAATAGGAGATATACTTGACCTGGAGGGTTAAGTAGTTGTTATGTTGGTAGACTATCATAAGAAATGAGTCTTCTTTTCTATACCCAATTTGATTATATTGGTATTTGATATAGATAAACCTTTATATGGTATTCTTGTTATATATGCGTTTAAGCCAGAAAAATGTTGGTTAAAAAGTGTAAAAGGTATTTGGTTGGTGTTAGACTTGCATAAGAAGTCTTTCCGGAAAATTTTCGTGCTAGTTGTCAGTAGATGGTAATTGTATTTTCATCAAGGTATCGTATGTGTTGATTCTAAGTATGTTAAGCAGAATTTTTAAGCCTTATTTTGATGGCTTTATGGTAATTAGAATTGAGGGTCTCTTTGTTAATTAAAGTTCCGAGAGGATCATGAAAATCATTGAAGGATAGGGTTAATAATCCTTGGTGAGAAGTACTTGTATGCAAAGTTTAGCTAGTGTGAGTTGGCTCGAGAAGTTTTCAAAATTTGGGGTTCTATAGTTTTAAGCTTGGAAGTTACCAATGATCTTACGAGGATTGTGTCCGTAATCTTTGAGGTTGGCAAAGTGCTACAAAAGGAATTTTCAAGGAATTCTCGAGAATTATAAAATCGTTGGTTTAGATAACTCGGAAAGACGTCAATGGTGTAAGATGTAATAAGAGTGAATAATATTGATAGAAATGGAGAAAAGATTAACTATAGATCCGATCCTTACCTTACCTAGTGAATGTGAGAACTTTGTGAGTTTTAAGTGCGTATTAGAGGAAGAATTGGTTGTAAAATTATGAGAAATGTGAAAGTGATAGCGTATGCTTTGAGGAAGTTAACTTAGATAAAGCGGAAATTTTCTTATTCCTTACTTAAGAGTGACTACAATTGTGTTGCATTATCTAAGTAAGAATCTTATCTTTTTGAAGTTTCCTTTTGAGAATTGTGACCGATCCTATGAGTTTGAAGAATTTAGTTATTCGAGGGGGAGAGATCTATAAGCCTAAGAGATGGTTGGAACTATTAAAAGATTTTAATTGCGTCATTTTATATTATCCGGAAAAGTTATTGTGATTTCGAATGCGATTTGCCGAAAGGCTTATGTGTCGTCAAGCGTATCCTTTGAGTATTAAGGCGAGACATTGTTGCAATTAGTCAGGATAGGCCCATAGAATGTGGAGACTTTAAAGGAAGTCTGTGAGGACCCCGACCCGGAACCTACACGTGTCCCGAGTTGGAGTGTCCTCAAATGAACCCAAATATCACTAAACTTTTAAAACTTTTAATTAAACTTCCAACTAAAAACATCATTAACATGTTCATTTCAAAATAACTCCACTCCTCTCCACTTGGAAGGAGGAGTTGACCAACTTTGAAACATTCACCTGTTTAGTTACAAAATATATTGGTTTTAACGTAGAAAAATAAAGTTTATAATTACAAACTCTCAAAAGGAATTATAACAAAATATTTTCTACGCCAACCTAACATACCCCGACAATACCCAAAAGCTCACTTCCAAACTCCTTTCCGTCCTTACTTGGCCGGTCCTCCTGTCTCGGGATCTAAAAACATTAAAGGGAGAGGGGTGAGAATAAATCTCAGCAAGCTATTATGAATGCAGCAATATGCCAAATAAATGCAACATATAACAAGTCGCACATAACACCTTGTGAAAGCTATAAACACATTCCATTACCTTGGTTTACCTTTTCCCGTCTGAACAGTAGTCGTACAACATTGGGTATAATCATACTCCAATCTTACAGTGAGCTGCTTAAGCAATACTCACGTCTTATAAGACCCGTTTTTCAGTGGAACCAAATAAGACGATGGCAACTACGTAAGGCTTTTGGCTCAATACAGATGCTATACCCCATCCCGTGGCCACGGAGGGGACGGCCACGAATATAACATAATCCGATCACATTAGGTCACACTTCCATAATTGATCGTATTATGTTATACCCCCAATGTCAGCTGACTCACACATTATCAAGCACATAATAGATACTTGAATAAAATCCACAAAAAGGGATAAACAATAGCCACATGGTAATATATACTCATGCCCCAACAATATCAAAGTGCAACAATTTATGAATACACTAAACAATATCAACAACAATATATATAACATCAAGTAAGGAAATGAGGGATCATTAACCTACCCTACAAATTCCATATACAAGTATACAAGGCCTTAATGAAGGTTCAAGTTCAATTACTAAGTGGGAGTCACCATTTATAAGTGGCCAAACAACTTGCTAAACAATTCTTGTTTAAATTGAAAAAGGTTGGTTCAGGGGCTTGGGCGACCGCCCTAACCACTTGGGCGACCGCCCAAGTGGACTTCCTAGGAATTTGAGGTTTCTGCCACTATGGGCGACCGCCCTAACCTACTTGGGCGACCGCCCAAGTGTACTTCCAAGGCAACACATGTTTCTGTGGCTATGGGCGGCCGCTCAAGCCCCATGGGCGACCGCCCAAGCCTCCCTCCAGCACAAAACTCAGATTTTTACCCTTTTTTGGCCTAGGTTTCCATTCCTTCTAATCAAGCTTACTTCAAGAACATCAAAGGATACTTTTACCTTACCAAATCCCATTCCAAACATGTAAATTCAAAACCAAGTAGCCTTAGATTATTTATCTCTACCCATTTCACCCATTTCAAACCCTTTTAAATTGATCTTCCTTGAACCCTAACATCAACCAATTTCATTTTCCAATCATCCACTTCCATTAAGGTTTCCAAGGCATAAAAACAACATCAAAGAACAAGGATAATATTTTAAAAGCTCATGAACAAGTAGGAGAAGAGAAGTCATAACAACTTACTTGAGCCAATACAAGATAAAATGATGATTTTCTAGGCTTGATCAATTCCCTTGGATGAACTACTCACAAAAGGATACTTAGATTTGAATTTGAGCAAGAAATGATCTTGATAAGAGTTTGTGAAGTGGAAGCTTTCATCAAGCTTTTCCCATGGAGAATGAAGAGAAAAGAAAGAGGAAGAGGAATGATGAAGGAGGGGGAAGTGTGTGGGAGGTGTAAGAGAGGTATGGGGAGGTAAGGGGTGTTTGACTAAAGGGCACCCTAGGTTGAGGGAATAAGGGGAAGGGAAATGGCCCCCCCCTTCACCCAAGGCTTTCATCAATTAACTAACCATCACCCAATTTATTTATTTACCCAATTTATCCTCCTCCCATTATTTATTTATTTGCTATGTTTATATTTTTCTTAGAACACAAAATTATTTTATTATCATTTATCCTATCATATGAAATCAAGTATGTAAAAATAGACACATAACATTAATAATAATAGTAAAAGCACACAATATAATATTAAAATTAGTGCCTAGGTTTAGGGTCGTTACACTCACTCCCCCTTAAAGAAAATTCGTCCCGAATTTTAAAAGAAAACTTACTTGGATTTTCAAACAACCACGGGTATTTTGCTCTCATCTCCGACTCTAGCTCCCACGCCGCTTCCTCTACGGTGTGGTTCTTCCAAAGGACCTTCACTATAGGAATACTCTTAGACCTCAACTCCTTAACTTGGAACTCTAGGACTCTCAAGGGTTCCTCAACATAAGACATGTCCGCTTGGACATCATCGGGGGGGGGAACTCAAGACGTGAGAAGGATCATGGCAATACTTCCTCAACATCGAGACATGGAAAACATCATGGAGTAAGGAAAGAGACGGAGGTAAAGCCAAACGATAAGCCAAATCCCCAATCTTCTCTAAGATCTCAAACGGACCAACGAACCTCGGAGCCAATTTACCCTTGTTACCAAACCTCTTGATTCCCGTCCTCGGAGAGACCTTCAAGAACACAAAGTCACCAACCTGAAAAGATAAATCCCGTCTTCTATTGTCGGCGTAGCTTTTCTGTCTACTCTGAGCCGTCTTCAATCTATCCCGAATCACTTTGATCTTCTCCGTAGAATCACGAACCAAATCCGGGCCCCAAAGTCTCGCTTCACCAACCTCGTCCCAACACATCGGAGATCGACACTTCCTACCATATAACGCTTCATACGGAGCCATCTCAATACTAGACTGATAACTGTTGTTGTAGGCAAACTCCACTAAAGGTAGATGATTCTCCCATGACAATTGGAAATCCATCACACAAGCCCGTAACATATCCTCAAGTATCTGAATAGTTCTCTCGGACTGACCATCGGTTTGAGGATGAAATGCCGTACTGAAACATAATTTGGAACCCAAGGCTTCATGCAATGCTCTCCAAAATCTAGATGTAAACCTCGGATCTCTGTCAGACACAATACTAACCGGAACCCCGTGAAGTCTCACAATCTCCTTCATGTACAACTGAGCTAACTTCTCTAACGAAAACTTGGTTGATACCGGAAGAAAATGAGCCGACTTCGTTAACCGATCCACAATAACCCATATAGCATCCATCTTCTTCGCGGTAAGAGGTAAACCCGAAACAAAATCCATTGAGATCCCTTCCCATTTCCATTCCGGAATATCTAATGGTTGAAGTAGTCCCGCCGGTCTCTGATGTTCTGCCTTAATCTGTTGACAAGTCAAACACTTAGATACATAATCCGCTATTTCCCTCTTCATACCATTCCACCAATACCCACGCTTCAAGTCTTGATACATTTTGGTACTACCCGGATGAATCGCAAACTTGGACTTATGGCCATCCTCTAAGACACGCCTCTTGATTTCCGGTGATGAAGGAACGCAAATTCTCCCTTGGAAGGTTAAAATTCCATCTCTATTCAAAGCAAATTCCCCGGCTTTCTCATCTTGCACTTGATCAAAAATTTTCTTCAACTCCGGATCACCTTGTTGAGCTTCCTTCAAATCTCCATACAATGTCGGAACGGCTCGAACATTCACAATGATTACTTCACTCTTCAATTCCCGAGAACTCGAAAGGCCATCACATACGCCTTTCGGCTAATCGCATCCGCCACTACATTAGCCTTCCCCGGATGATAAGATATTACACAATCAAAATCCTTCAAAAACTCAAGCCATCTTCTTTGCCGGTTGTTCAACTCCTTTTGAGTAAATAGGTACTTCAAACTCTTGTGGTCGGTGAAAATCTCAAACTTCGCCCCATAAAGGTAGTGCTTCCACTTATGTAACGCAAACACGATCGCCGCCAATTCCATATCATGAGTAGGGTAATTCTGTTCCGCCGGTGATAACTTCCTAGAGGCATACGCGATAACCTTCCCATTCTGCATGAGGACACAACCCAAACCCGCCTTCGAGGCATCACTATAGATCACAAAATTCTCACAACCATCCGGAAGGGTAAGAATAGGAGCCGTCGTCAACCTCTTCTTCAATTCATTGAAACTTTCTTCACACTTGGAATCCCATATGAATGACACATCTTTCCGAGTCAACCTAGTCAATGGAGTAGCAATCCGAGAAAACCCCTCAATGAACCTCCGATAATAACCCGCCAAACCAAGGAAACTACGAACCTCAGTTACAGTCGAAGGTTGCTTCCAATTAACCACGGCTTCAATCTTTGAAGGATCCACGGAAATCCCCGAACTCGACACAACATGCCCCAAGAAAGAAACCTGCTCAAGCCAAAACTCACACTTGCTGAACTTGGCGTACAACTGCTTCTCACGAAGAACTGACAAAACAATCCTCAAATGATTTTCGTGCTCTTCCCGGGACTTAGAATACACAAGGATATCATCAATGAATACCACCACGAAACTATCAAGATAAGGCTTGAAGACACGGTTCATCATATCCATAAACACGGCTGGAGCATTAGTCAACCCGAAGGGCATCACAACAAACTCATAATGACCATATCTAGTCCGGAAAGCTGTCTTAGCAATATCATCCGGCCTAATCTTCAACTGATGGTATCCGCTTCTCAAATCAAGCTTTGAGTAGATAACGGAACCTTGGAGTTGGTCAAACAAATCATCTATATGCGGAAGAGGATATTTATTCTTAATGGTGGCTTGGTTCAACAAACGATAGTCAATACACAATCGTAAGGTACCATCCTTCTTCCTAACAAATAAGACCGGTGCTCCCCACGGAGACACACTAGGACGAATAAAACCTCGGTCTAACAATTCTTGCAATTGGACCTTCAACTCTTTTAACTCGGCCGGAGCCATTCTATAGGGTGCTTTAGAGATAGGGGTGGTACCGGGCACTAAGTCAATACAAAACTCTACCTCACGATCCGGAGGCATAGAGTACTCACTAGAAAACACATCACTAAACTCATTCACAACCGGAACATGAGCTAACTCGGGAGACTTCTTATTGGAATCTACCACATAAGCTAAGTAACCCGCACACCCCTTAGATAGCATCTTTCTAGCTTTTAAGGCAGAAATAACATGTAAACCGAACATAGATTTATCGGCATCAAATATAAATGTAGGCACATCAGGCATAGCAAATGAGACTCGCTTCCTACGACAGTCTACCAAAGCATGGCACTGACTCAACCAATCCATCCCAAGGATCACATCAAAATCACGGATTGGTAACTCGACCAAATCCACCGGCAATACATACCCACATATAGTCACATCACAACCACGATATATTAAAGAAGATGCAAGGCACTCTCCCATAGGAGTAGAGACCTCCAACACATAAGGCATAGATTCAGGCAAAATGTGCAATGAGAATGCAAAATGAGATGCCACAAATGAATGGGAAGACCCGGGATCTATAAGAATGCGGGCCTTAACTCCTGAGACAGGAACTATACCTCTAATGACGGCATTAGGATCGACCTCTCCTCGACCCAAAGCAAACACTCGACCTTGGACTCTATCCTTGGGTTTCCCGTCGACATCCCTTTTCACACCACTACCTTGTCCCCCTTGACCACTACCCGAAGCTTGCTTACTCTGCCACTTAGGACAATTCCTTCGAAAATGACCGGTCGACCCACATTCCAAACACTTGCCTTGCTTGCTCCAACACTTGTCCTCCGAATGCCCTTGCCTCTTGCAATAACCACACGTTGCTCCAAACTGACCGGAAGTCGAACGATTTGCCGGAGCCGCTACGTTTCCTCCTCTATTCGCTCCCGGAGTGAAAGTCCTTGGTTGCCCTCTGTTCTGTCCCGAACCTTGACCTTGGAACCTATTCCTGTTTCCGCCTTCATTTTTGCCACGATGCTCCTCTATGTCATTCTCAATCCGATACGCCATATTCACTGCTGCTTGGAAGTTGGCGAAGTTATGCGTCAATAACTGCTTCCGGAACTCAACCCTTAAACCCTTCACAAACCGATAGACTCGCCTCTCCTCATCTGGCACCAAATGGGGACAATATCGAGCCAACTCTGTGAACTTTGCCGAATACTGTGCTATCGTCATGGTCCCTTGCTCCAGCTTCAGAAACTCACCTTCCTTCTTGTCTCTAGTAACCATCGGCACGAAGTGATCCCGGAACTTGCGTGTAAAGTTCTCCCAAGTCTGCGGTGTCAAATCCCGGTCCCAACCATCCTTCACTACCTGCCACCAGTGCTCCGCTGGTCCTTCCAATTTGAAAACGGCGCATCTCACCTTCTCCGCATCCGAACTCTCCATAGCCGCGAAAATCTTATTCATAGCCTCGAGCCACCTCTCAGCCTTCACCGGATCCGGATCTCCGTTGAAGCTAGGAGGAGACATCTTCACGAACTTCTCCAAACCATGTTGCCCTTGTCTGCCTTCTTGCTGTTGCCTACCCAGATTCTGATTCTGTGTTGCCATATGCTGAAGAAACCCTCGGAACATATCCATCATCTCGGCATTCGGATTACCAACATTACCCAAAGCCCGATCCTGATCTCCATCATTACCCGCCATTACTGTAAGTACCCAAATCTGGCTCATGCCTTCCGGTTAATTTTCCCGGCAATTTCGGTAAGTTTCCCGGTAATTCCCCGGACCTTCCTAGTGTTCCGGAAATGTCCCAGAGCAGTCCCAAATTTAAATAAGGGCTGTAGGGAGCCTTCCTAATTAAGAAAACACGTTTTTCTTAATTAGGGAGAAGGTTCTAGAATAATGCCACCTTGCATGGTTCTAGAATGCTGAGTCATAATGGATAAGACCGCACGGCCTCATTTGCGAAGGGCCTGCAGCCGCACGGCTTCATTAGCCTTATCCAGACTGCCTATAAATAGAGCCCTCCTCTACCCATTTCAACACAACAACAACACAAACAATCAAACACACACACTCCATAGCAGTCCAGACGTGAAGAAAACCCTTGAAGGCTCAAGAAGGCGAATAAGAAGCTCAAGAAGCCATCTCCCTCCTCCTTGAAGACCCAAGAAGAACCTCTCCTCCTAGCTCCGTCCGAAGAAGCGAAGGAAACGATTGGTAACCCCGCACGCCCTAACCTTGCATTTTAATTGATATACTTGCTCATTGCATTCATATATCTTGCTTGGGACTTGGCATTTATTCATAAAGATCATTTCTTTATCATCCCCCTTCCCCTTTGCATGCATTAAGACCTCATTTGTCATAAAAATGTAGTCTTTTTCATAAAGGTGCATCCTTTGCACCTAAAATCCCTATTTTCCAATAAAAATGTTATCTTTATGCATCATTTGCATATAAAGATCAAATCTTTTTCAATAAAAATGCATCCTTTGCATCAAAACCCCCTTTTCTAATGCATCATTTGCATAAAAATGCTATCTTTATGCATCATTTACATAAAGATCATTTCTTTCAATCAAAAAGCATCATTTGCTATAACTAAAAATGTCATCTTTTCATTAAAGAGTCATTTTTCATGCATTCCCCCTTTTCCCCAACCTTGGAACGGACCGGTGTAAAAGTTCTCATCTTTGCATCGTTCCTTCCATTAAAGGTTCATGATTTCTTTAGGAAAAGGATAACCTTGAACCCTATATCTCCAATTATCGCTTAAGAATGAGTATGAAGCCTCTATACGAGCTCGACCGTCTTAAAGCGTAGGATTGATGGGCTAAGGATATTCCTTCCTAAAGAACCTCATCTTTGACCCAAAAGAGAGTCATTCTCTCGATCACGCAAGTCCCGAGGGTCCCGAGGTTTAAAATGCGATGATCATAAGTCATAAGATGAGGACGGGATCATAATCCCAAATACATAAATTCCAAGGAATCCCGAGCGACAACCAACAAATGGTTTGTACGTCCGGAAGATAACTTGGGACATTCCCCCCCCCTTATTTTCAAACACATGCACACAAAGAAAGCACGCAAGCAAACACGATTAATGAAATCTAGGGAGACTTGCTCCGGCAAGGCACTTTGGGTGAACGCCAAACGTTCTTCCCAAGGGGTAACTTAACCTCCGAACCCATAAAACCTTTTTTCAAAGTTTTGAGGTAATCAAAATGGCGTGGCGACTCCGTTTTTCAAATAACTCGGATGTCTTCAAACTCGCGTGAATTCCAATAAACAAAAATTTTGGGCACACATTCACAGTTTGGCGACTCCGCTGGGGAAACCCAAAGGAGAAAAGCTTTATTTTCAAAACAAAAGTCGATACTTGGTATATAGGTGGACCCCACTTACCCTTCTGTATCGCTCCTAACCGGGGCTTGGGATAACCGGTGGTTTAACAATCCCACGTACCAGTATCCCCTTTTCAAAAAAAAAAAACAATTTTGAAAAAAAAAATAGAAGAAAGCTTTTCCCTTTGAGCGGGTTAGACTCCCATCGCCGATTTCATTAATCGTGCTTGCTTTCTTTACCATGCATTGCATCATTTGCATCTTGGAATCTGTGCATACTTTGAACGGGAAACAACCCGAAAAATAGCAAAAGGAGTGGAACTGGAAAATTGATCCATGCGGTCGTGCGGCTCAATCCTCATTGGATTACGGCCAGGGCGACCTCGGTGGCAATTCCACCGGGAAAAATCATGGTTAATCAGCGAGTCCTAGCGGCTTGGGGCTACTCGGCTCCATGGGCGGCGGGCTCCCAGGAAAATTTACGTGCTTATGTGTTGCATTTTCCCCCGTCCCGAAAATCATTCCTTTAAAACACATTTATGAAAATCTCTGTTTTAACTCAAAAAGGAACATTTTTAGGAGACCGCACACTACGCACACACGATATATCTGTACACTTTTGCACGCACGTCCTTGAGCCCGAGGTGGTTCCAGTGCCGATCACGGACGGCCTTACGATGCTCCGGGCGCGCACGGAATCATCCCAACCTTCCCATGGCGGCCGGTGTCGACCCAATGCACGATCCGTGTCACACGTTTCAAAAAACCGTGACTTTTGGTTGGTTTTTGGTCTAGTCCGTGTCATATAGCCCAGTTGCATACCCACGTAAAGGTCAAGCCTTAGCTCATAACGGAAGCCAAGATTTTCGCTCAAGCGAAATTCTGCCGAAATTCCGACAAGGAAAAATCGGTGGGATCTTGACTCCGACATTGACTATTGACCTTGACCCGCACGGAATGCGTAAGAGTCAAGACCAAGTCTTTGCCAAAATAAAAGATCTTTCGCTCAAGCGAAGCTCTGCCAAAATTCCGACAAGGAAAAATTGGCAAGATCTTGACCGGCATTGACTTCGATTCCGACTCGCACACTGCGTATGCAACGAAGTTCAATGTGACACTGTGTCATCCGGCTTTTACCGCCCGACCCATGCCTATTATTCTCTCGGACATTACCAAAAGTCAAAACGTCATTCGCTCAAGCAAAACTCTGCCAAAACTCCGTCAAGGCAGAGAGACGAGACTTTCCCGGTATTGCCTTGTCTATAATCCGCATTGCTCGTGCGTTGAAAGGTCCTATGACCCGCTAGACCCGTTAGGAGCGTTCTTTACTCTCGGTCGGTGGGATCCGCGTGCCCTATAGGACCCTCGCCCGGGGCTGTCCACCCTGGGAGGTCGAAATACGGGTGGAATACGAGGGGCTTATAGGCGTAGTGGACGGAACCCACGATCCGGGATCTAGAGTAGTTGCGAAAAGAAGGGCAACCCCCTTTTCCAACCAAATAGAAATAAATAAAAGACATTGTTTTAAGTAAATTTGAACAATTAATGTAATCATAATTGCATTTTCCTATCTCTGATATCCCTAATCGAGACCTCCTCGGTCCGATTTTCGATTTTCTATTCCGACCTTTCATGGTCAAACCCTAATCGAGACCTCCTCGGTCCGATCTCCGGTTTTCCGTCTCGACCTTTCGTGGTCAAATCCCTAATCGAGACCTCCTCGGTCCGATCTCCGACTTTCCATCTCGATCTTTCATGGTCAAAACCCTAATCGAGACCTCCTCGGTCCGATTTCCATTTTTCCATCTCGACCTTTCATGGTCAAATCCTTAATCGAGACCTCCTCGGTCCGATTTCCGACTTTCTATCCCGACCTTTCATGGTCAAACCCTAATCGAGACCTCCTCGGTCCGATTTGATTTTCCATCTCGACCTTTCATGGTCATATCATTAATCGCGACCTCCTCGGTCCGATCTCCAATTTTCTATCTCGACCTTTCGCGGTCAAATGCAATCCCGACCATTCACGGTCAAGTCTCCAATCAAAGATCCTCACGGTCCAATTTTCAATCTTGACCTTTCAAGGTCTCATCTTTTTCGATCAATTAGGATTAGGAGAAAATGTGTTTTGAGCAAAATTTAAGCGATAAGTGCATGTTACTTGAGCCTTCAGCCTAAACACTTACCTCCAGGCCTAAAAACTTACCTCCGAGTCTAAACCTTGCCTACCCCCGAGTCTAAACCTTATCTATCCCTTTCCCGCAGCGAGAAAGAAGTGGGTGAGAATATCGGGTCAGCGGCTTGTCAGTGCGGAAATTTCAGGCTCAGATAGTTCGTCAGAATCGTCCGTTTCATCAGCTCAGGAATTTAGAATGGCAGATTTGACGAGAAAACGGTGAGGGTGCGGGAAATCGGATGGTTAGGAAGGAAGAGTTAGCCCTGGCTTTGGAAAATGCCCATAAGGCTCATGAGGAACAGCAAGCCATGCTTATTGACGCACTCCGTCGTCATGGAGTTCAGGTCACAGTTGAGTCGAACGGTTCTCCGGTGGTAGTCGAAGATGAGACTTCAGAAACAGTGATTTCAGTCCCTTCATCCTATAACCAAGACCTTCCATCCTACAGCCAATACCTTCCTCCATCCACATATGATCCCTTGCCAAGGACCACTCCTCCTCCTCAGTCCTTTCCAACATCCCATCTCATCGGGGCCCCATTGCCCTCGGCTCCTCGAACGGATTGGGCTTCACCCCACCTATCCCTCGGTTTCGGCGGTACACCGCCAGTCTATACCCCAACTTCACGGAATCGGTTTGAGCTATGTAGCTATGTTACGAAGCCACTATACCCACTTGAATGCAATCATGAGCTGCTAAAAGAGAGTTCGGATGCCTCAAGTTTTCATTTGTCACCCACAAGACTTAGTGAATTCACCCGTCGGTTTCACCGGTCTGCGGTTGTGATTCCTTCTACGAGATAAGAACTTTGTTGCGAGTTTCATAACTCGAGAGTCCCCGTTGACCCCAATATGGCAATATTGATAGAGCAAGTGAAATTAATACGGAGAAGCTTGATCTCATGATGAGTACCAATACTCCTTGACCCAAGGTGTCGAACCGAGCAAAGAAGTGACTCGGTAGTGCAAACTCCAAGTGCCGAAGTAAGAGAAGTTGACAAGACAACTAGTTCTAAGCTTGAGAAAAGTCTGAAGACACAACCGGTAGGAGTACTACCCCTTTCACTCAAAACAACCGGCGCAGTGACTGGATCCTCCCAAACAGATCCCAATATCCCTCAAAGTCCTCCCAGGTTCACTTCCTTCCATCAATATGCTCAGTCAACAAAGTTCGTCCCCGTGACTTTTCCGACCCATTTCTTTGGACAACTTGTTTCTGCTCCAGCTCCTCCATGGCCTCAAATCCCTCCGCTTCCACCAGTATCATGGGCACATAATGGAAGTCAGAAGTTAACAGAAAACGAAAGCTCAAGTGTCTTGGCAGTCCAACCAGCGAAGAGTAGCTAGGCTAGGGGTTATCTATCCTTGAGCAAGAGAAAAAAGAAAAATAGTCTCTCAGTCAACCTTCGTAGGTTCTAGTACTTTTATCTTTCAATCAAGTCCTCCTCGGACATTGTAACTAGTCTTCAATTTTCTATAAAAGAGTCTTCTTCTTTTCTTGCTAGACTTAAGACATTATTTGCACACCTACATTACATTCAATGAAATGGTTTTATTTTATATGATCACTTGCATTGCTCAACAAACAATCTCTCGAAATAATTCACGTTCCGATTAATCAGTGTGAGAAAGTCAACTAATGCCATCAAGCCATACACTTTCCTTACCCCACAAAAGGCCTTCATCAAAGCCATACACTTTCCCAAACCATGTCCTCACCTTCACCTTGACCAAGTCAACGACGGCGGCATTGTTAAGGGACAACAAAAGGCCACTCAGCTTCGAAAGATTGACCCCGTGTCGACAACAACCTAGGAGCTTGGCTTAGACCTCAAGGGTATCAAGAATGTTCAAGCAGGCTTGCCTTGGCCTCGGGTGCTTCAAAAAAAAAAAAAAAAAAAAAAATGTAGTGCAAAAAGAGTAATACCCGGCTAAATTTGAAAATCCCAAAAAAAGGGCGTCTAGGCAAAACGGGGTTGCACATAAAAAAAAAAAAAAAAGGGAAAAAAATCTTAGTGCAAAAAGAGTAATGCCCAGCTAGGCTGAAAATCCCAAAAAATGGCAGTCTAGGCAAAAAACAGGGTTGCACATAAAAATAAAAGAAAAAAAATGAGGCCAAGGACCCAGCACCGCCAATCAAAAGCTTGACAAACAGACAAAGTCAAAGCTCGAAGAACAAAAGTTGTCGATAACAATGGGGCAGTCGAAGCAAAGCCAGAAGCATTTCATAAGCCTGCAGGCACGTACGAATCCTTTCTTCCCCAACGGAAGAGGAAGCAATCAGAAGCAGCCGTCCAAGAATGACTTGGTCAAGGAATCATCCCGAGGCCCACGCCTCATCATCTCATCCTAAGCCTTTTCACTAATCCCAAAGCCTTACACAGTCCGGCCAAGGCCGAACTACGGCGACCTGAGCTCCTCACAATGAGGGGAACGTAGGCAACCAGCAATGGTCCGGTCATAAGCATATTCAAATTCCCGAAAACCCGGTCTCATCAAATGACCTCTCCCATAAGCATATTCAAATTCCCGAAAACCCGGTCTCATCAAATGACCTCTCCCATAAGCATATTAAAATTCCCGAAAACCCGGTCTCATCAATGACCCTCCCTATACACAAACCTTTCTTTCACACCAGCCAACCTTGATCCGCGACACTGGTTGACTTTCTCCTCATGATTAATAAGAATGTTTGTTCATATCGAGATTAGTGGTTGAATAACCCGAACATCAATAAAGGGTTTTAAGCAATCTTGTGATCATTGTAAATAAAACAAGTTTTCAGATGTCTTGACAAGTCTTCTCTTTCTACATCTTAGGAAAAATAGTGCTAAACACTGATTTTCTGTCAGCAGGGGCTTCCATACACTTTTACCAACCTTTCTACGCTTATACTCTCTCAAAAGAGTCAGACCCAAAGCGAGCTTTTGTGCCTACATCGAATAAGGCCATCAAAATAACACAAGATCGGGATCTATTCCCACCTTTCGAAAAATATGCCCCTGCATGTATAAATTTCTAAGAATATTGTCTTTCACATTTCCTTTAGGTTGACTGATCGACTAAGGAAAATAAAAAAAAATAATAAAAAAAAAAAAAGAGAGAGAGAGAAGGATAGGTTTTCCCTCTTCGCACAATTCGCATTAGGGCCTCGAAAACTCTGTCAAAGCATTCCTTTAAACTGGGGCTTCTTTAGCCATCTTCGGGGTTCGCATCGGGTTCTTCACTAGGTCCCTAGATGGGTTCGCTTTGTTCGATCAACCTCAGGATCACTTCCGCATTACCCGGTCATATTGGGATTTTCGCTAGGTCACGACCGGGCTTCGCCAAGTCACTTCGCCTACTCGGTTCATTCAACCGGGGCTTTGCCAAATGAAAGGATCTTTCCTTGCTTTAGTAAGATATTGGGGCTTTGCGAGAAAGTTTTCCTCGCACGGGCTCCGATAAGTCACATCCATCCCTAGAAAAGAGGTTTGGTCACTCCAACATACGCTTTGGTTGTAAAAGCCTCACAAGACGCCTTCAAGCGCCGAGTTTAAGAAAAGGACCTTAGTCAAGACCCGAGGTTTAAACCCGGGTCTCACCAAGAAGGAATTCTCGTCCACGTTGACAACATCTCAATAAAAGCAGTAGTTCAGTCCACACCCAAGGAATACGATCCCACTTGCTTGAAACCCGTCTTTAACAATTTCCAAATACATTCCCTATGTGCATCCAGCCCAGTCCCTACCATGTTTCCAAGAGAAAAATCATCCCTAGGCTCAAGTAACGTGCCAATTGCTAATGATAACGTTTTCTCCCAAAAGCGCCTTCGTTACTTCCGTTATAACGAGGTAACTCTAGGCGACATTTTCCTAATTGTCAAAACGTCGAAAATCCTAGACATCGTTCCTAACTGTCTAGATGAAGTTTGAACTACGATCAAGGCTTGATTCCTCCGGGATACGTAGGTAGCCTTTCATAAAGGTTCAGCCATCCGACCACTTTGGTCACCTTTTTCTTCCTCCACTCTCCAATGGTGCGTAAGCTTTTCATAAAAGTCCAATTTTTTGACCACATTGGTCACCCCTTTTGATTTGGCACATTCCTTGTAGGATCGGTTGTTTGACCTACTAGGTCACCCCGTTTCCATCCTTATAGGAAGGGACCAAATATCTCTTTGCCATTGTCCCAAGAAGGCCAGGTAAGTGATCTCTTTTGGTCACCCAATTCCAACCTGTGTCTCGCAATTCCATTCCAGCCTAAAGGCATTAAAAAGCACGGTTCAAAGGCTTACTAAGTCGCGCGACATACTAAGCCTCTCGTGGCCTGTTTTACCATTTTGCCCCCGAAGGCTCCATTTTACAATTTCGTCCCCCGTAGGCTTCTTTTACCCTTTTATTGCCCCCGACATTTTCAATCACTTTCAATTCGCTTTTCCCTCTAGTGCCCCGAGGCCTATTTTACAAATTTACCTCTCGTGATTCGGTTTATTTGCCCTTGGCATTTTCAATTTTATTTTTCAAATAATCAGAATACATCCGAGTTTTTCTTTACAAAAAATTATTCGGGTGCGTCCCACTTTTCTTTACAAAAACTATTGATTCCTTCCAACTTCTCTACAAAATCCCAACCTTTTCGCAATCTCCGTTATTCCGTTATAACGGGATAAACGTTAGGTGACTGACCTCCTCCGAATTGTCAAAACTCTAAACTTGTGCTACCTCTATCCGCGAATAGTGATGTATGCCCAAGTCATTCCAACTTGTGCTACCTCTATCCGCGAATAGTGATGTATGCCCAAGTCATTCCAACTTGTGCTACCTCTATCCGCGAATAGTGATGTATGCCCAAGTCATTCCAACTTGTGCTACCTCTATCCGCGAATAGTGATGTATGCCCAAGTCATTCCAACTTGTGCTACCTCTATCCGCGAATAGTGATGTATGCCCAAGTCATTCCAACTTGTGCTACCTCTATCCGCGAATAGTGATGTATGCCCAAGTCATTCCAACTTGTGCTACCTCTATCCGCGAATAGTGATGTATGCCCAAGTCATTCCAACTTGTGCTACCTCTATCCGCGAATAGTGATGTATGCCCAAGTCATTCCAACTTGTGCTACCTCTATCCGCGAATAGTGATGTATGCCCAAGTCATTCCAACTTGTGCTACCTCTATCCGTGAATAGTGATGTATGCCCAAGTCATTCCAACTTGTGCTCCAACTTGTGCTACCTCTATCCGCGAATAGTGACGTATGCCCAAGTCATTCCAACTTGTGCTACCTCTATCCGCGAATAGTGATGTATGCCCAAGTCATTCCAACTTGTGCTACCTCTATCCGCGAATAGTGACGTATGCCCAAGTCATTCCAACTTGTGCTACCTCTATCCGCGAATAGTGATGTATGCCCAAGTCATTCCAAATTGTGCTACCTCTATCCGCGAATAGTGACGTATGCCCAAATCATTTCAAATTGTGCTACCACTATCCGCGAATAGTGAAGTATGCCCAAGTCATTTCAACTTGTGATACCACTATCCGCGAATAGTGACGTACGCTCAAGTTTCCCAACTTAAGTTACCTCTATCTCCGTCATAAAGAGATAGCGCCATAAGCTCTAGCTTCATCAGGTGACAGCCTCCGAATTGTCAAACCCTCGAGGATCCTAGACATCGTTCCTAACTATCTAGTGATGCTTGAACTACGATCAAGGCTTGATTCCTCCGGGATACGTAGGTAGCCTTTTATAAAAGGTCCAGCCATTCGACCACTTTGGTCACCCTGTTTCTTTGTCACTCCTCAGTGATAAAGCGCCCCCTCATAAAAGTTCAAATATTCGACCACCTGGGTCACCCCTAGCATATCCCCAGTAGGATCAATTGCTTGACCTCCTAGGTCATTTTCTCTTCTTTTTCCCGGCAAGAGACCAGTTTCTCTTCTTCCTTCCCCAGCGGATCCTAATCCCGAACTACGGCCTGGCTTGATTCCTCCGGATACGTAGGTAGCCTTCCAAAAGGTTCACCACTCGACCACCTTGGTCTCCCAATCCGTCTCGGCATTCGCCAGATCGGATCCTTTTCTATCGACAACCCCACTCGCCTTGCAAGTGACGTTGCCGAGGGCTTCTGTAAGTACCCAAATCTGGCTCATGCCTTCCTGTTAATTTTCCGGCAATTTCGGTAAGTTTCCGGTAATTCCCGGACCTTCCTAGTGTTAGGAAATGTCCCGGAAAGTCCCAAATTTAAATAAGGGCTCAGGGAGCCTTCCTAATTAAGAAAACACGTTTTTCTTAATTAGGGAGAAGGTTCTAGAATAATGCCACCTTGCATGGTTCTAGAATGCTGAGTCATAATGGATAAGACCGCACGGCCTCATTTGCGAAGGGCCTGCAGCCGCACGGCTTCATTAGCCTTATCCAGACTGCCTATAAATAGAGCCCTCCTCTACCCATTTCAACACAACAACAACACAAACAATCAAACACACACACTCCATAGCAGTCCAGACGTGAAGAAAACCCTTGAAGGCTCAAGAAGGCGAATAAGAAGCTCAAGAAGCCATCTCCCTCCTCCTTGAAGACCCAAGAAGAACCTCTCCTCCTAGCTCCGTCCGAAGAAGCGAAGGAAACGATTGGTAACCCCGCACGCCCTAACCTTGCATTTTAATTGATATACTTGCTCATTGCATTCATATATCTTACTTGGGACTTGGCATTTATTCATAAAGATCATTTCTTTATCATCCCCCTTCCCCTTTGTATGCATTAAGACCTCATTTGTCATAAAAATGTAGTCTTTTTCATAAAGGTGCATCCTTTGCACCTAAAATCCCTATTTTCCAATAAAAATGTTATCTTTATGCATCATTTGCATATAAAGATCAAATCTTTTTCAATAAAAATGCATCCTTTGCATCAAAACCCCCTTTTCTAATGCATCATTTGCATAAAAATGCTATCTTTATGCATCATTTACATAAAGATCATTTCTTTCAATCAAAAAGCATCATTTGCTATAACTAAAAATGTCATCTTTTCATTAAAGAGTCATTTTTCATGCATTCCTCCTTTTCCCCAACCTTGGAACGGACCGGTGTAAAAGTTCTCATCTTTGCATCGTTCCTTCCATTAAAGGTTCATGATTTCTTTAGGAAAAGGATAACCTTGAACCCTATATCTCCAATTATCGCTTAAGAATGAGTATGAAGCCTCTATACGAGCTCGACCGTCTTAAAGCGTAGGATTGATGGGCTAAGGATATTCCTTCCTAAAGAACCTCATCTTTGACCCAAAAGAGAGTCATTCTCTCGATCACGCAAGTCCCGAGGGTCCCGAGGTTTAAAATGCGATGATCATAAGTCATAAGATGAGGACGGGATCATAATCCCAAATACATAAATTCCAAGGAATCCCGAGCGACAACCAACAAATGGTTTGTACGTCCGGAAGATAACTTGGGACATTCCCCCCCCCTTATTTTCAAACACATGCACACAAAGAAAGCACGCAAGCAAACACGATTAATGAAATCTAGGGAGACTTGCTCCGGCAAGGCACTTTGGGTGAACGCCAAACGTTCTTCCCAAGGGGTAACTTAACCTCCGAACCCATAAAACCTTTTTTCAAAGTTTTGAGGTAATCAAAATGGCGTGGCGACTCCGTTTTTCAAATAACTCGAATGTCTTCAAACTCGCGTGAATTCCAATAAACAAAAATTTTGGGCACACATTCACAATTACAACAAACTCCTGCATTAAACACTCGACGTCAGTTATCACACACTCTCACTCAGCTAGACTCTACCCGAGAACTCTAACCGAGCTCTGATACCAACTGTGAGGACCCCGACCCGAAACCTACACGTGTCCCGAGTTGGAGTGTCCTCAAATGAACCCAAATATCACTAAACTTTTAAAACTTTTAATTAAACTTCCAACTAAAAACATCATTAACATGTTCATTTCAAAATAACTCCACTCCTCTCCACTTGGAAGGAGGAGTTGACCAACTTTGAAACATTCACCTGTTTAGTTACAAAATATATTGGTTTTAACGTAGAAAAATAAGTTTATAATTACAAACTCCCAAAAGGAATTATAACAAAATATTTTCTACGCCAACCTAACATACCCCGACAATACCCAAAAGCTCACTTCCAAACTCCTTTCCGTCCTTACTTGGCCGGTCCTCCTGTCTCGGGATCTAAAAACATTAAAGGGAGAGGGGTGAGAATAAATCTCAGCAAGCTATTATGAATGCAGCAATATGCCAAATAAATGCAACATATAACAAGTCGCACATAACACCTTGTGAAAGCTATAAACACATTCCATTACCTTGGTTTACCTTTTCCCGTCTGAACAGTAGTCGTACAACATTGGGTATAATCATACTCCAATCTTACAGTGAGCTGCTTAAGCAATACTCACGTCTTATAAGACCCGTTTTTCAGGGAACCAAATAAGACAGTAGCAACTCTGTAAGGCTTTTGGCTCAATACAGATGCTATAACCCATCCCGTGGCCACAGGAGGGGACGGCCACAGATATAACATAATCCGATCACATTAGGTCACACTTCCATAATTGATCGTATTATGTTATACCCCCAATGTCAGCTGACTCACACATTATCAAGCACATAATAGATACTTGAATAAAATCCACAAAAAGGGATAAACAATAGCCACATGGTAATATATACTCATGCCCCAACAATATCAAAGTGCAACAATTTATGAATACACTAAACAATATCAACAACAATATATATAACATCAAGTAAGGAAATGAGGGATCATTAACCTACCCTACAAATTCCATATACAAGTATACAAGGCCTTAATGAAGGTTCAAGTTCAATTACTAAGTGGGAGTCACCATTTATAAGTGGCCAAACAACTTGCTAAACAATTCTTGTTTAAATTGAAAAAGGTTGGTTCAGGGGCTTGGGCGACCGCCCAAGTGGACTTCCTAGGAATTTGAGGTTTCTGCCACTTTGGGCGACCGCCCTAACCTACTTGGGCGACCGCCCAAGTGTACTTCCAAGGCAACACATGTTTCTGTGGCTATGGGCGGCCGCTCAAGCCCCATGGGCGACCGCCCAAGCCTCCCTCCAGCACAAAACTCAGATTTTTACCCTTTTTTGGCCTAGGTTTCCATTCCTTCTAATCAAGCTTACTTCAAGAACATCAAAGGATACTTTTACCTTACCAAATCCCATTCCAAACATGTAAATTCAAAACCAAGTAGCCCTAGATTATTTATCTCTACCCATTTCACCCATTTCAAACCCTTTTAAATTGATCTTCCTTGAACCCTAACATCAACCAATTTCATTTTCCAATCATCCACTTCCATTAAGGTTTCCAAGGCATAAAAACAACATCAAAGAACAAGGATAATATTTTAAAAGCTCATGAACAAGTAGGAGAAGAGAAGTCATAACAACTTACTTGAGCCAATACAAGATAAAATGATGATTTTCTAGGCTTGATCAATTCCCTTGGATGAACTACTCACAAAAGGACACTTAGATTTGAATTTGAGCAAGAAATGATCTTGATAAGAGTTTGTGAAGTGGAAGCTTTCATCAAGCTTTTCCCATGGAGAATGAAGAGAAAAGAAAGAGGAAGAGGAATGATGAAGGAGGGGGAAGTGTGTGGGAGGTGTAAGAGAGGTATGGGGAGGTAAGGGGTGTTTGACTAAAGGGCACCCTAGGTTGAGGGAATAAGGGGAAGGGAAATGGCCCCCCCTTCACCCAAGGCTTTCATCAATTAACTAACCATCACCCAATTTATTTATTTACCCAATTTATCCTCCTCCCATTATTTATTTATTTGCTATGTTTATATTTTTCTTAGAACACAAAATTATTTTATTATCATTTATCCTATCATATGAAATCAAGTATGTAAAAATAGACACATAACATTAATAATAATAGTAAAAGCACACAATATAATATTAAAATTAGTGCCTAGGTTTAGGGTCGTTACAAAGTCCAACGGTGATTCAGAATTTAATAGGATTAGAGGATAGTCACAAGATGAGGAGATTATCCAGAATTTTGAAGAATAGATTGTGTGTTGAATTTCTTTTCAACTGGAGAAGTTCTATTAATCTTAAGGGAGTTTAGTATAATAGCAGTTTAGTTTAGCATTGAATGGGTATTATCTAAAGATTGGTATGAGAAAATTTATTTATGATCCTTCGTACGTGTGGAATTCTGCAATTAAGGATGTTTAGACAAATTTGAATTATGTGGGGAAAACGTTGAGAGTTATTAGGATTTCAATTCCGGGATTTAATTCTAGGGTGTTGATAATGTACATAAGAATCATGACTTGAGGAAACTAGTTGAAAGTGGTAAATTGAAATGTTTGGGAAGGTACCCCTTGTTATGGATCATTAAGGTAATCAAGTTTAAAATTCGGGACGAATTTTCTTTAAGGAGGAGTGAATGTAACGACCCTAAACCTAGGCACCTATTTTAGTATCATAATATGTGCTTTTAATATTATTTTTAATATTATGTGTTTATTTTATATCTTTGATTTCTTAATATTAAAATGAAATGATTGGAAAATAAAATAATATTCTGGGGAGAATTATAATATTGGAAATGGATAAAATAAATAAAATGTGGGTAGATATTTTGTGTAGGGGAAAAGTAAAGAATAGAAATAGAAAAAGAGAGTAAGAAGGAGGGTATTGGTGGGGGGCCATTCCTTCCCCTTAAATCCCTCACCTTGTCCCCCCCCCCCTCTTTAGTCAAAAGAAGCCCTCACCTCCCATACTTCTCCATCCTCCCCATCATTTCATCTTCATCTTCTTCTTCTTCTTCCTTCTTCTAATTTCCATGGAAGCCTTCCTAAATAAATCCTTCCAAAAATTCTATTAAATCCAAGCCTCCTCCATTTGAAGATTCGGGTGTACTTTTGGATTCGTGGAGTCAAGAGGAACACATTGAGCTAAGAAGATTCTTATTCCACTTCATAATTGCTAAGTGAGTTGTTATGATTTCCCTTCTCTTACTTGTTCATACTCTCCTTAATGTTCTCCTTGTTCTTATGATGTTGGGTTCATGCTTTGGGAATTTTATAGGAGTTGAATGAGTAGTAAATGGAATAGAATGAAGTTTGTGATCTTGGAAGATAACCTAGAGGATTGAAATGGGTGAAGGTTATAATGATAAATAATTTAGAATCACTTATTTTGGGTTTATATGATTTTATGATAATTCTTGTAGAATTAGAAATTTCTTGGTGTTCATGAGTATAAGAAGTATGGCAAAGGAAAGTAAAATGGTAAGAGACTAAATGGGAAAACTTGGAAATTGTCCGGGCTCGGACACTTGGGCGGTCGCCCGCGGGGCATGAGCGGCCGCCCATGTGTCCGTAAATTAGAGTGCCTTGAAAACCCTCTTGGGCGGTCGCCCAAGAGGTATGGGCGGTCGCCCAAGACCCCGTGAAACTGAACTTTGAATCTGAACCAGAATTTGTGTAGCAACCTTGTTTGGTCCCTTATAGATTGTGACTCCCACTTAGTAAATTGAGCTTGAACCTTCATAGAGGCCTTGTCTTATTGTATAATGATCTTGTAGGATGGATTGAGAATCCTAACCACTATAAATTAATGGAACCTAATCACTTTCGGATATTAATCAACCCTTCTCAACTTAGATTAAAGTAGAACTTGGGCTACTTAAGCATTGTGACTACAACTTAATAACTTAACTTGAATCTCTATCGGGACCTTGTAATATGGATCATTGTCCGGGAAACAATTGTTAAGTTTGATTAGTACTTCACCACAATAGTTCCAACTTGGGAAATAGATCTTGAACTTTTATTAAGGTTATTCGAGGTTGTATAATGAAAATGTAGGAATGGTTTATGATACATAGTGGCCTTACTTACTCCATATCTTTGGTGAGTAGTTGCAATAGTATAGAAGCTATAGGTTCACTATTGAGCTAGTTAGTAATGGGTATGTATCACCTTGTGGCATTGTTATTCCAAGTTGTGGAATTATTGATTATATGGTTATCATAATATTCTAAGTATGGACTATTAGACATACTGTTATGTGCATCCCAAGTGTGGAATATTTGACTTGTTGTTACATTGCATCCCAAGTGTGGAATATTTGACTTGTTGTTACATTGCATCCCAAGTGTGGATTATTTGGTTATATGGTTACCTTACTTGAATTTATATTCATTGATGGTATTGATTAGCATGAGTATACATTACCATGTTGTTATATTATGATGCATAGTGTACTAAATGGTTGTTGCACTATGGTATTGATTTCATGAGTATACATTACCATGTTGTTACATGATTATCCCTTTTTGTGGATTATGTTTCAAGTATCTATATTGTGCTTGAACATGTTGATATTCGGGGGTATAATGGAATTCAATCAATTATGGATTTGTTCTATAAGTGATTGAAGGTTCATCATACCTGGGACCGTCCTCTCTGTGGCCACAGAGTGGGTGTGCTAACGACTGTATTGACCCAAAAGGCTTTACAGACCTGTTGCAATTGGTGTACGGGGGAATGCTTACGTATTAAGCCTAAAGCTTTACAGCTTAGCGATATTATTGTTGGATACTCTATTATAGGTATCTTTTCTTATATGGATCTCTGGAGTATGAGTCCTATAAGAGGTGAATGTGCCGGAGGCAATTCACCAAAGAGTGGAGTTTTACTCCCACGTTGTACGACTTATTGTTCGGACGGGAAAAGGTAAAATGAGGTAACGTAAGGTGTTTATCGCTTTTATAATGTGTTATGTGCTACCATGCTATGTGTTGCATCTTATTTGGCATCTTGCTGCATTCATACTAGCTCATTGAGATTTATTCTCACCCCTTCCATTTTAATGTTTTAGATTGTCCGAGACAGTGGCTGGAACCAGTGAGGCCGGGGTTAAATTGTGGACTTTTGCTTTTGGGGACTTGTCAGGTTAAGTGTATAAGTTGGTTGTCTGGGTGTATTTATTTAGTAAAACTCTTTTGAGAAGATGTGTATAAACTCTTTTGTAAAACAAAGTTAAGTATGAGTTTCGATGTAAGAAATCATTTTATGGTTTATGGAAGTTGTGGAGTGGTGATATTATTAATTGGTTTAATTTGGTATTTGAAAATGGTTTTTCTTTTAAAAGGAAAATAAAAGTTTTTAAAATTTAGAGAGGAGATTTCCTAGTTGGGCTCCTCAAGCTCGGGATACGCTTTAGGTCCCGGGTTGGGGTGCTCACATGGAGACACATTGGTGTGCTCGGTGCAGCACAGTTTGGGTGTCCCCGGATATATTTGGGTGTATGGCAAACACATTTGTTTACTTGCTAGACGGGTCTGATCAACTGTTGCAGCAAGAGTTTTGGTGTTCAGCGTAACACGATTTGGGTGTCTAGGAAGATACAGTTTTGATTATCCGGAGGACAAGTTTGGTGTTTGGCATAGCACATTTGAGACAGAGGAGAGTTCTGATTTTGTGATCGGGAGGTTAGATGTCAAGGTAGAGATTTGTTGTGTAACGACCCTAACCCTAGGCACTATTTTAGTATCATATTATATGCTTTTTATATTATTGTTGACTTTATGTGTTCATTTTGTGTCCTTGATTTCCTATGTTAAAATGAGATGGTTGTAAAATAATTCTAAAGCTTAGGATAAAATGGAAATAAGTTAAAGTATTTTGTTGTGGTATATTAATTGAAAATAAATAAAATGTGAGTAGTTAGGTTTTCCTTGTGTAGGGGAAAGAAGTAGAAGGTTTAATGTCATTCCTTGGAAATTTAGGGGCTTGAGTGTAGGATTGGGAAAGATTTTATTTAACTAGCATGGGGGGCCATGCTCCTTAATTTCCTCTCCTTCACCTCCTTAGTCAAAGCCCACCATACTCCTCCCATACTTCCTCCATCCTCCTCATTTTCACCTCATCATTCTCTTCTTCCTTCTTCCCAATTTCCATGGAAGCCTTCTTAAAGCCTCACTTTCCAAGTTCCTAGAGCCTTCAATTCTTCTCCATTTGGCAATCCAATTGTACTTTCGTGTTCGGGGTGAAGAGAGGAGCACATCAAGCTAAGAAAATTCTCATTCCATCCCATATTTACTAGGTGAGTTATTATGACTTTCCTTCAAATAAATGTTCATGTTATAATTGATGTTAATATTGTTGTTATAAATGTTGTTTGAGTGATTAGAACACTTTCTTGGAGTGGAGAGATGATTAATGACCTAGATATAAGAATGATGTTCATGGAGGGTGTTAAAGAAGAAAGAAGTATGGTTTAAATGGAAGTAAAAAGGTTAAATATGAAATGGGTAGATTAAGGGGTATAACAACTAAGCATTAAATAGATTGAATCTATCTTATGTGTTTAGGAATGGCTTAGTATGAGATTGATGAAGTTAGGAATTCCTTTTTGGTTCACTAATTAGAGGAAGCTTGGGTTGAAATTTGGTTTCTTGGAAATATTGAGTTGTTGCTGCTGCTGGTACCTGAAATTGGCCGTGGCACGAGTCGTGCCCATGGCCAACTCGTGGATACGACTCGTGAGATGGGAGTCCAATCGTTCTGATCAACTTAAGGGTGAATTGGCACGAGTCGTTCCCTCAGGCACGAGTCGTGCCCTGTGGAAAGAACGAGTCATGCTTGCCAAGGGACGCATGATTCTGGGAAAGGCCAAAGGGGTACGAGTCGTGCCCTGGGGCACGAGTCGTGCCCTGGCCTGGTAACTTTGAACCAACTTTAGAGCTGTTTAAAAACATTCAAACTAGAACCAAAATGAAATCTCTTTAACTTAGATTAAAGTAGAATACTTTGGCTAAGCAATGACATTTCATTTGATCAAAATGGATTAGTGGAAGTGGTTTAAATATTGTCCGAAAAATGGTTAATAGGCTTGATTAGTAACTTCACCAAAGTAGTTCAAACTTGGGAAGTAAATCTTGAACATTTATTAAGGTTATTCGAGGTTGTATAATGACTATGTAGGAATGGTTTATGATACATAATAGCCTCACTTTCCCCATATCCTTGGTGTTTGGTTTGAATAGTGTAGAAGCTGTATGTTACCCTATCGTGCTATTTTGGGAATGTGTATTTATCACATTAATTCATTATTATCCAAAGTGTGGATATGATTATCGTATGGCTGTATTGTTATCCCATTTGTGGATTTATTGGTTATATTGTACCTTACTTGGATTCATATTTATTGTTGGTATTATGTATACTGTATTAAATGAATGTTGCACTATGGTATTGATTTAGCATGAGTATACATTACCATGTTGATATATTATTATCCCTTTGGTGGATGTTATTGCAAGTATCTATTATGTGCTTGAGTGTGTTTATATCAGCTGATCTTTGGGGGTATAATGGAATACGATCACTTATGAGAAATTGTTCCATAAGGTGCTCGAATTACATTATACCTGTGACCTCTCCCCCTCTGTGGCCACAGACTGGGGTTATAGCATCTGTATTGAGCCAAAAGCCTTACAGAGTTGCTACTATCTTATATGGTTCCCTGGAACACGGGTCTTATAAGATGTGAATATGCCTAAGCAGTTCACAGGAGATGAGTTATAATCATAACTATCTCGGTTATATGATATTGATTCTGGTGGATATGCATTCACAGAATAAGTGGAGTATTTACTTCCACAGTGGTACGACTTATGATTCAGACGGGAAAGGTAAACAAAGGTAACGGAAGGTGTTTACTGTTTTACCAATATGTGAGATGTACCTTGTTATGTGTTGCATCTTACTTGGCATATTGCTGCATTCATAATAGCTTGCTGAGATTTATTCTCACCCCTCTCCCTTTAATGTTTTTAGATCCTGAGACAGGCGGACCGGCCAAGTGAGGACGGAAAGGAGTTTGGACGTGGTATTTTGGGATTGTCGGGGTACGTATAGGTTGGCGTAGAAGATGTATTTTGGTATAATTCCTTTATGGAGTTTGTGTGAGGACCCCGACCCGGAACCTACACGTGTCCCGAGCTGGAGCGTCCTCAAACTAACCCAAGTTTTCAAAACGTTTTAAAACTTTGATTTAACTTACAACTTAAACATACTGAACAAAACCATCTCCCAATAACTTCATTCCTCTCTACATGGAGGGAAGAGTTGAATAACTTTTAAAAGTAACAACCTGCTTTAATTACAAAAGACTTTTTTATAATGTAGAAACTAAGTTTTATACCCATAAACTCCATAGAGGAATTATACCAAAATACATTTCTACGCCAACCTATACGTACCCCGACAAACCCCAAAATACCACATC
Organism: Adenophora triphylla var. japonica; assembly: GCA_022495995.1. Taxonomy (NCBI): domain Eukaryota; kingdom Viridiplantae; phylum Streptophyta; class Magnoliopsida; order Asterales; family Campanulaceae; genus Adenophora; species Adenophora triphylla. The sequence continues at coordinate 269,775 of JAFEMH010000912.1, forward strand.
CGAACTCCTTTCCGTCCTCACTTGGCTGGTCTGCCTGTCTCAGCCTGCTTTAATTACAAAAGACTTTATTATAATGTAGAAACTAAGTTTTATACCCATAAACTCCATAGAGGAATTATACCAAAATACATTTCTACGCCAACCTATACGTACCCCGACAAACCCCAAAATACCACATCCGAACTCCTTTCCGTCCTCACTTGGCTGGTCCGCCTGTCTCAGGATCTAAAAACATTAAAGGGAGAGGGGTGAGAATAAATCTCAGCAAGCTATTATGAATGCAGCAATATGCCAAATAAGATGCAACACATAACAAGTTGCATACAACACATTGGAAAAGCTGTAAACACCTTCCATTACCTTGGTTTACCTTTTCCCGTCTAAACAATAGTCGTACAACATTGGGTATAATAATACTCCAATCTTAGGTGAGCTGCTTAAGCAATACTCACATCTTATAAGACCCGTTTTTCAGGGAACCATATAAGATAGTAGCAACTCTGTAAGGCTTTTGACTCACTACAGATGCTATAACCCCAACCTGTGGCCACAGAAGGGGACGATCACAGATATAACATAATCCGATCACATTAGGTCACACTTCCATAATTGATCGTATTATGTTATACCCCCAATATCAGCTGATTAACACATTATCAAGCACATAATAGTTACTTGAAATATAATCCACAAACGGGATAAGCAATATAGCCACATGGTAAAATATACTCATGTTAAACAAATCTCATAGTGCAACATTTATTTAAAACACTATGCATAAATAAGCAATATAGCCACATGGTAAAATATACTCATGTTCAACCAATAATCAGAGTGCAACATTTATGTAATACACTAAGCATAATACAATCCATGAATATGTACTCAAGTAAGATAATGAGATATCATCAACCCATCTTACTTAGTCATTATACGACAATATATGATCTCTATAAGGATCCAAGTTAACTCTACCAAGCTGGAGTCACATTTAATAAACTGCCAAATGATTTTTAAGTCGGAGATAGAGTGCTTCCGTATTTCCATTTAAACCCAATTAAGGTGCCATTAAGTGTTCTAATTATAACTTAAGTTAAAAGGACTAATTCATATCCGGTTTGGATTAGCTTCTACTACCTTATCATGGTTAGGGATCATTCCAAGTGATTACTAGCAAAAAATCAGCAAGAAAGAAGACTGGGGAGGTTCTGGTGCTATGGGCGACCGCCCATAGCCACTTGGGCGACCGCCCAAGAATATTTCTAAAGGAGACCATCTTTCTGCCCTCATGGGCGATCGCTCAAGGCCCCATGGGCGACCGCCCATGAGGGATTCCAGCCAGCCCATGATTCAATTTCTTATTTTTCCTATGTTCTTCTCCTTAATCAATCTCTCCCATTTTAGGTGCTCATGAAGAAAATCCCAAATGTTCTACTACCTCATTCTAGATCATTTAAACCCAAATTAACCTAAACCTAAATTATTTACCATTAACTTTTCCACCCAATTCACTATCACATTTCAAGTTAACTCCTTTAAAACTAACTTCACCCATTTAACTAACCCATTCCAAGTTTTCATTCTCTAAATCTAACTCCACCCATTTCTTCCATTCTTTAACACTTCCAAGAACAACAACATTTTCCTATGACCTTAACCAATTCCTCCATTTCAAGAAAGTTTCCAAAGCATCCAATAAGCATTATAACAACAATAACAACAATAAATATCTCATGAACATTTAGAGAAAGGAAAGTCATAATAACTCACTTTTAGCAATTACAAGATGGAATGAAGCTTTTCTTGGCTTGATCAACTCCCTTAGATGCACCCATCACAAATGTACACTTGGATTTAAAAATGGAAAAGGAATGAACTTGGTAGGAGCTTGAGAAGAGGTGGGTTTCACAATGACCATTTTCCATGGAAAATGGTAAGAGATAAAATGAGGAGGATGATGGAGGAGGGTAGAGGGAGTATGGAAATAGTAGGGGAAAGTATGGGGTATGGGGCTTTCTTGACTAAGGAATCAAGGAAGGGGAGGATTTCATGGGGATGGCCCCCCATCCCTCATCAATCAAAGACTTCCCAAAATAAACAATTTGGTCCTCTAATTTCTAAGGTAGTGCAATTAAACCCTTTATTAAAATTTTCTTTGCCCACACACATTAATCTCATTTCCCTTCTTTATTTATTTTCTATTTTTATATTTCCCCCTATAACACTATTTTATTTTCCAATCATTTCATCCTAATATTAGAAGTCAAGGATATAAAATGAGCACATAATATTAACAATAATATTAAAAGCATATAATATTATACTAAAACTAGTGCCTATGGTTAGGGTCGTTACACTCACTCCCCCTTAAAGAAAATTCGTCCCGAATTTGACTTGTACTTACCTAAATGTTCAACCCGCCTCGGTTACTTATGTATAACTCAGACTCCAATTCCCAAATAGTCTCTTCAATGATGTGATTCTTCCCCAAGATTTCTAATTCCATTAATAATATGATATTACAACTTAATGTTCCAAGAATACCAAACAGATATCACTAGCCCGAATTTTCACGACCTCAATAAAAATACAAATAAATAAAAGTATTACAACTTATGTCTCCAAATACATTACGATATTACGTTTGAAACTTCAAATACTCTATAAGCTGCTCCAAGCCAGTCTATAAGTCAAATCGCCAACCTTTTCTAAAACTTCAAATGGATTAACAAACTTTGGCGCCAATTTACCTTAGGCCTTGCTTCACCAACCTCACCCCAACAAATTGAAGATCGATATTTTCTTCCCGAACCACGCCTCATACGGTTTTATCTCAATGCTAGAATGATAACTACTATTATACGCACCCAACCACTGGTAACCATACGTCCTATCGACTACTAAAATCCATTGCACATGCCCGTAGCATATCCTCAACAATAAGTAATGATTCCTCAAATTTTCTCAAAGTTAAACTTAATAGCATCCATGCATTCCAAAAGGACTTCCCAAATGATGTCTATCCAATCCTTTTACTACTATGGGGTTTATAAAATCAAACTATCCCCTAACATATATGAGGACTTGGTCAAAGAATCTCATCACTATACACATATATAATGAGTAGAAAATACAATCAACTTTCTATAATCAAAACAACATACTCCTTTTTACTTCCAAGATAATCCAATCATAAAATCCATCCTGATAATACTATCAAGTTCAATCTAGAACTCTAAATATTTTAATAAATCTTCTAAAGTCAATATTCTATTTTCACATTTATGACCAACCACCTTATGTCTTTGACTTACTTGAAACGAGTTAGTTCAATTATCTTATCCGCAGTTTTCATAATACAACATTAAACAATTGCCCATGGAATAATAAATATGAACATGCTAATAAGACCTTGATTCCACGAACGAAATATTAATTGACCATATTTCACAATTCAATGTTTCAATTATGTTCAGGTCCAGTGACAGATCAATATCCGAATCAAATGGTTGGCCGCCCACAACGGAGCCGATCCAACTCCAATACAAAAACCGAGTCTACTGCGACCGTCACATTAATAACCCCACAATTTATCAAATCATTTCTCGGATCAAAACTTTAATACAATTAATCACTATAGGGAAACTAGGTTGCCTTTCCACTTGCTTCTGTACAAATTATATATATATATATATATTATTTTTTATTTTTTATTTTTTATTTTTTTGAATACCAAGTCTTTCAAAAATTTACAACATCTTTCAGAATTCCAAAGGATAGATAAAAAGAGATCCAATTAGACTTGAATGGTTTATTTATTTAAAACCGTCCCATACCAGTTTTAACTAACTAAACCACTCAAAATTTTAAGAAATTTCAAAAGATTAATAAGCTAAACAAAACTAACTCGAGTGATCTAATTATCTACAACCGTCCCATACCAGTGGTAGATAATTAAATTACTCACAGATTTTAATGTACACAAAAACGGTTCACTGACCTTAATAAATCAAACTATCCCCGAAGGGCACAAATGCTCATACCGAAGTTCAATATGTAATCCAAAGTTGTAAAGCCCATTTAAACAATTCTAACAAAATTTCCTTGCTTGACCTCTATTTATAGTGTAACCACCACTCATAATATTTATACTTAGTTAAATTCTCTATAAGAAAACACAATCTCGCAATACTATTACTATCTCCGATAAATAACACTAAAACATTCATTAAGATTATAAACTTGGTAAATCATCCTCAATTCAATAATTACTCAAGTTGAATATTCAACACTTTTACTTAATTTGAGTCATCTATTCCCTACCTTTGATATTGGTATTGTACTTAGTAACAACGTATTGCATACATCAAGTTTCTGATCAATTACCATGATCTCCTAATAAGAAAATATAATTGGAACTCACATAGATCAATCATCCCCAATTTGCGATTAAACATTAACACTGTAAACTAACTTACCTCTCGATAACCATCAACAAACTCAAAATCCGCATAACGCCAATACCTCCCAAGCATCACACCAAACCCTCATCTGAGTCAAGCAACTAAGTCGACCTATAGGGTGTAATCATCCTAAAGTATCCTGTCTTCCAATAAGATTCATCCTCATTTAATTTTCTCAACTAATGATAATCATTTCTCAAAACAAACCATATACATATATTACCAATTCCTGAAGTTGATCCTTTAAGTCACCAATAACTATATCTATTATCTTTCTTCACATTTACCCTATTTACCTCTCCATAACTAATACACACCTATGGTTAGGGTCGTTACAGTTTGTGTGTATAAAACTTAGTTTCTACGTTATAACCAAAGTCTTTTGTAATTAAAACAGGTTGTTACTTTTAAAGTTATTCAACTTTTCCTCCCATGTAGAGAGGAATGAAGTTATTTTGAAATGGTTATGTTCAGTATGTTTAAGTTGTAAGTTAAATTAAAGTTTTAAAAAGTTTAGGTGGTTGAGTTCTATTGGGGACGCTCTAGCTCGGGACAGGGTTAGGTTCCGGGTTGGGGTCCTCACAGTTGGTATCAGAGCTCGGTTAGAGTTCTCGGGTAGAGTCTAGCTGAGTGAGAGTGTGTGATAATTTACTCCGAGTGTTTGATGCAGGAGTTTATTCAATGGCTGGAAATGGGGATGATCAGCATCAGGTTCCGGGCAATGTTGGTAATGCCGGGGGTGATAGAAATCCGAATGTTGAGACGATGAACATGTTCCGAGTATTTTTGCAAAATATGGCAACACAAGGGCAAGTGCAGCAGCATCAAGAAGGCAGACATGGGCATGGTTTGGAAAAGTTCGTCAAGATGACACCTCCAAGCTTTAGTGGAGACCCAGATCCGATGAAGGCGGAGAGATGGCTTGAAGCTATGAATAAGATTTTCGCAGCGATGGAGAGTACAGATGCAGAAAAGGTGAGATGCGCAGTCTTCAAGTAAGAAGGACCTGCAGAGCATTGGTGGCAAGTAGTGAAGGACGGCTGGGATCGGGACCTTACACCGCAGACTTGGGAGAAATTCACACGCAAGTTCCGAGATCATTTTATTCCAATGGTTACAAGAGATAAGAAGGAAGTTGAGTTTTTGAGATTAGAGCAAGGAGCAATGACCGTGGCACAGTACTCAGCAAGGTTTACGGAGCTAGCTTGCTATTGTCCACATTTGGTGCCGGAAGAAGAGAGACGGGTATATCGATTTGTGAAGGGATTAAGGCTAGAGTTCAGGAAACAGTTATTGACTCACGACTTCACAGATTTCCAGACAGCAATGAATAAATCCTATCGGATAGAGAATGATATTGACGAACACCGGGGTAGATCTGAGAGTGGAAGTGGAAGTAAACAGAGATTTCAAGGCCAAGGTTCTGGATATAGTAGAGGGCAACAGAGAGGATCAGCACCGGAGTTAGCGAGAGGAGAAGAAGTGGCGACTCCGACAACTCGTCCGACTTCAAGTCAGGTAAGGATTGTATGTGGTTATTGCAAGAAGATGGGTCATTCTGAAGACAAGTGTTGGAGTAAGCAAGGAAAATGCATGAATTGTGGAGAAATGGGGCACTACAAGAAGAATTGTCCTGTATTTCATCAGAGGTTAGCTTCGGGTGCCGGTCAAAGGGGGCAAAGAGGTGGAATGAAAAGGGACAATGAAGGGAATCCAAAAGGGAATGTGTAAAGTCGAATCCTTGTTTTAAGTCTTGGAGGGATAGATCCCTCAGCGGTCTTTAGAGGTATAATACCTGTCTCAGAAGTAGGGGTCATACTTTTATAGATCCCGGTTCATTTCATGCATGTTTGGCATTGCATTTTGCTTTAACGTGGCATATATTGCATAAGATTTGTTTATGTGTTAGAGGTTTCTCCTCTTATGAGAGAGTACCACGAAATTTCTTGATTTACCACAAGTGTGATGTGGTTTTAGCTGGGCATGTATTGCCAGTTGATTTGGTATGATTACCAATGTGTGATTTTGATGTATACTTGGCCTAGATTGGTTAAGTAGTGGTCGTGCATTGATAGACTGTCGTATGAAGCGAGTCTTCTTTTCTATGCCTAATTGGTCTATATGATATTAGATGCAGATAAGTCTTTATGTGGTATCCTTGTTATATATGCATTAAAGATTGAAAAATTTTGGTTAAAAAGTGTGAAGATTAATTGGTATGTGGTAGACTTGGGTAAGAAGTCTTCGAAAAATGTTAGGTGCTAATTAGGAAAATTTTAGATGTGCTTTATCAGAATATTCTATGGCGGCAGTTGAAGAAGTGAAATTATGTATTGAGTTAATGTTAAAGTCTAATACCTATATCAAAAGCCTCTTATAGAGGGGAACTGGCTATGTTGTGAATTTAATGAATAGGATTTTTAAACCTTATCTTGATAGCTTTGTTGGATGCTTAATTGAAGTTGAGAAGAACATAAAAATCAATTGTGAATTGTGTTATCTATTCTTCAAGAAAAGAATTTGTGTATGAAGTGTAGCAATTGTGAGTTGGCTTGGGAATATTCCAATCATGAGTCCGTAGTTTCAGGATTGAAAGGGGTACTACCAAGGGGAGTATCAATAGATTCTTGAGAGTTGTATTATCATTGATTTAGTTAACATGGAGAGAGGTATCCATGATGTAAGATGCCAATAAGGGTGAATCATATAGGTAGAGATGAAGAATAGGTTGACTGCAGATCTGATCCTTATCTGACTAATGGATGTGAGAACTTGGCGATTTTAACTGCGTACCAAGGGAAGGTTAATTTGTGATAACTTATGTTTAGAGGAAGTGAAACAGGCGGAGCAGAATTTTCTTACTTTCAACTTGGAAGTGACTAAGATTATATTGCGTTTTACAAGTGGAAATTTTAATTATGTGCAAATAAATCTGAGATGTGTTACCGATCATAAAAGTTTAAAGTATTTGTTGGCTCGGAGGGAATTTGACAATAAACAGAGTCGAGGGTTGAAATTTAAAAAAAAAAAAGACTTAAATTGTGTTATATCTTGCTATCCGGGAAAGTTATTGTGATTGCAAATGCGATTAGCCGAAAGGCTTATGCGTCAACAAGTATATTCTTTGAGTTGCAAGGAGAGATATGATTGCGAATATTAAAGTTATACTTATAGTGTGGAGACCTTAGAGGAAGTTCAACCATGATTCAGAAGTTAAGAGGATTATCAGCTAGTTTCAAGATGGGAAGACCAAGGATTTTGCATCGAATTAGGATGAAAATTTAACCCTTAACTCGGAATGTGCGTACCGTTGCTGCAAGAGATTAGAAGACCAATTTTAGAGGAAGACCATAAATCTAGAATTGCGATTCATCATGAAAGTTCGAAGAGGTACCAAGATTTGAAGAAGGGTTAGAAGATTCGAATGGGAAAGCATTGCGATGAAATTTTGTACTGGACTACCTTCAACGTCGATGAAGATGGGTGTGTTGGGGTAATAGTGGATAGATAGATCAAGTCGGTTTACTTTCTACCTATATCAACGAAGTATTCGAGGGAGAAATTAAAACTTTGTGCATGCAGGAGATTGATTGATTTCGTGGAGTACCAATCAACATTTTATCAGATCGAGATCGAGGATTCATTGTGCTTTTGGGAAGCTGGGTGCAAGGTTTTGAGTTCCAAGTCGAGTTTCAGGGGGCGTTTGGTTGGAAGGAAAGTGGGGGAAAGGAATGGAAAACTCCCTCTTTCCCATTCCTTTCCCCTGTTTGGTTCAAAGATTTAAAAAAAAAAAAATCCGAAGGAAAGTTGAATTCCTTCAAATGAAGGAATTCAACTTTCCTTCACAAAAGTGATGGAAAGTTCAATTCCTTAGGGCAATGGAAAAAAAAAAAAAATTTGACCAAAATACCCCCAAACCCTACTCACCCCTACCCCCTACCCAGCCCCTACCCAGCCCCTACGTACCACCCCCCACCCTACCCCCTACCCCCCCACCCTCCCACCCCCCACGAAAATTTTTTTTTTTAATTTTTTTTTCTGCCTACCCTCCCCCCCACCCTACCCCCCACCCCCACAAAATTTTTATTTTTTTTTTTCTGCCTACCCTCGCCCCCACCCTTCCCCCCACCCCCCCCCACCCCCACCCCCATGAAATTTTTTTTTTTTTATTTTTTTCGCCTACCCTCCCCCTACCCCCACCCTACCCCTACCCCCCCCCCCCACCCCCACGAAATTTTTATTTTTTCCGCCTACCCCACCCCCCACCCCCCACCCTACCCCCACCCCCCACCCCACCCCTCCCCCACCCCCCCCACCCCACCCCCCACCCCCTCCCCACCCCACCCCCACGAAATTTTTTTTACTCATTTTGCATACCCCCTACCTACCCCCCCACCCCCTCCAATTTTTTTTTTAAAAAAAGGTAAATTGGTCATTTTATATGCTTTCATTCCATTCCTATAATTTGTATTTTCAAACCAAACATGATTTGCCAAGAAATTGAATGACAATTCCATTCCATTCCGTGCCAACCAAACGGAGGGGGTTAACCAGTTTTTTTCCATTCCAATTCCTTAAGGAATTCAATTCCATTGACAATTCCATTCCTTCACTTTTTTTCCACCGAACCAAACGCCCCCTCAGTGATACGTTTCATTCTCAGGCAGATGGGCAGACAGAGAAGACTATCCAGATTCTTGAGAATAAGTTGTGTGTTGTGTGATGGATTTCCTTTCAACTTGAGAAGTTTACTTAACCTTAGTGAGTTTGCGTATATTAGTAGATTTCAGTTCAGTATTGAATCCGTAGCGTATGGAACATTGTATGGGAGAAATTATCTTTATGATTCCACATGTGTATGGAGTTCTTCAACTAATGATGATTAAGCGGATTTGACTTACATGGGGAAACGTTGAGAGTTATTAGAATCGCAAGTCCGAAATTAAACTTTTAGAGTATTCAGGTTGTGAAAAATGGGTATAATAATAATACTATTGAGAAAACTATTTGAAAGTGTAATTTGATTGTGAGGAAGGTTACCTTCTTTAATTGATCAGTAAGGTAAGCAAGTTTAAAATTCGGGACGAATTTTCTTTAAGGGGGAGTGAGTGTAACGACCCTAACCCTAGGCACTATTTTAGTATCATATTATATGCTTTTTATATTATTGTTGACTTTATGTGTTCATTTTGTGTCCTTAATTTCCTATGTTAAAATGAGATGGTTGTGAAATAATTCTAAAGCTTAGGATAAAATGGAAATAAGTTAAAGTATTTTGTTGTGGTATATTAATTGAAAATAAATAAAATGTGAGTAGTTAGGTTTTCCTTGTGTAGGGGAAAGAAGTAGAAGGTTTAATGTCATTCCTTGGAAATTTAGGGGCTTGAGTGTAGGATTGGGAAAGATTTTATTTAACTAGCATGGGGGGCTATGCTCCTTAATTTCCTCTCCTTCACCTCCTTAGTCAAAGCCCACCATACTCCTCCCATACTTCCTCCATCCTCCTCATTTTCACCTCATCATTCTCTTCTTCCTTCTTCCCAATTTTCATGGAAGCCTTCTTGAAGCCTCACTTTCCAAGTTCCTGAGCCTTCAATTCTTCTCCATTTGACAATCCAATTGTACTTTCGTGTTCGGGGTGAAGAGAGGAGCACATCAAGCTAAGAAAATTCTCATTCCATCCCATATTTACTAGGTGAGTTATTATGACTTTCCTTCAAATAAATGTTCATGTTATAATTGATGTTAATATTGTTGTTATAAATGTTGTTTGAGTGATTAGAACACTTTCTTGGAGTGGAGAGATGATTAATGACCTAGATATAAGAATGATGTTCATGGAGGGTGTTAAAGAAGAAAGAAGTATGGTTTAAATGGAAGTAAAAAGGTTAAATATGAAATGGGTAGATTAAGGGGTATAACAACTAAGCATTAAATAGATTGAATCTATCTTATGTGTTTAGGAATGGCTTAGTATGAGATTGATGAAGTTAGGAATTCCTTTTTGGTTCACAAATTAGAGGAAGCTTGGGTTGAAATTTGGTTTCTTGGAAATATTGAGTTGTTACTGCTGCTGGTACCAGAAATTGGCCGTGGCACGAGTCGTGCCCACTGGCACGAGTCGTGCCCATGGCCAACTCGTGGATACGACTCGTGGGATGGGAGTCCAATCGTTCTGATCAACTTAAGGGTGAATTGGCACGAGTCGTGCCCTGTGGAAAGAACGAGTCGTGCTTGCCAAGGGACGCATGATTCTGGGAAAGGCCAAAGGGGCACGAGTCGTGCCCTGGGGCACGAGTCGTGCCCTGGCCTGGTAACTTTGAACCAACTTTAGAGCTGTTTAAAAACATTCAAACTAGAACCAAAATGAAATCTCTTTAACTTAGATTAAATAGAATACTTTGGCTAAGCAATGACGTTTCATTTGATCAAAATGGATTAGTGGAAGTGGTTTAAATATTGTCCGGAAAATGGTTAATAGGCTTGATTAGAAACTTCACCAAAGTAGTTCAAACTTGGGAAGTAGATCTTGAACATTTATTAAGGTTATTCGAGGTTGTATAATGACTATGTAGGAATGGTTTATGATACATAATAGCCTCACTTGCCCCATATCCTTGGTGTTTGGTTTGAATAGTGTAGAAGCTGTATGTTACCCTATCGTGCTATTTTGGGAATGTGTATTTATCACATTGTTTCATTATTATCCAAAGTATGGATATGATTATCGTATGGCTGTATTGTTATCCCATTTGTGGATTTATTGGTTATATTGTACCTTACTTGGATTCATATTTATTGATGGTATTATGTATACTGTATTAAATGAATGTTGCACTATGGTATTGATTTAGCATGAGTATACATTACCATGTTGATATATTATTATCCCTTTGGTGGATGTTATTGCAAGTATCTATTATGTGCTTGAGTGTGTTTATATCAGCTGATCTTTGGGGGTATAATGGAATACGATCACTTATGGGAAATTGTTCCATAAGGTGCTCGAATTACATTATACCTGTGACCTCTCCCCCTTTGTGGCCACAGACTGGGGTTATAGCATCTGTATTGAGCCAAAAGCCTTACAGAGTTGCTACTATCTTATATGGTTCCCTGGAACACGGTCTTATAAGATGTGAATATGCCTAAAGCTCACGTGAGATGAGTTATAATCATAACTATCTCGGTTATATGATATTGATTCTAGTGGATATGCATTCACAGAATAAGTGGAGTATTTACTTCCACAGTGGTACGACTTATGATTCAGACGGAAAAGGTAAACAAAGGTAACGGAAGGTGTTTCTTTGTTTTACCAATATGTGAGATGTACCTTGTTATGTGTTGCATCTTACTTGGCATATTCTTGCATTCATAATAGCTTGCTGAGATTTATTCTCACCCCTCTCCCTTTAATATTTTTAGATCCTGAGACAGGCGGACCGGCCAAGTGAGGACGGAAAGGAGTTTGGACGTGGTATTTTGGGATTGTCGGGGTACGTATAGGTTGGCGTAGAAGATGTATTTTGGTATAATTCCTTTATGGAGTTTGTGTGTATAAAACTTAGTTTCTACGTTATAACCAAAGTCTTTTGTAATTAAAACAGGTTGTTACTTTTAAAGTTATTCAACTCTTCCTCCCATGTAGAGAGGAATGAAGTTATTTTGAAATGGTTATGTTCAGTATGTTTAAGTTGTAAGTTAAATTAAAGTTTTAAAAAGTTTAGGTGGTTGAGTTCTATTGGGGATGCTCTAGCTCGGGACACGGGTTAGGTTCCGGGTTGGGGTCCTCACATGTTGGGTTTGATGCCATATAACTTGGGAACAACTTAGGGGATCGAACAATGGACAAATTGGTAATTCCTGTGACAGCAACAAGGGGACGACCGCGCCAGGAAAGGGGCTCGATCGCGCGGTTTATCTGGAATTTTGGGGCGATCGCGTACCACAATGGGGCGATTGCGCGGTGTCCGCACTAGGCCTGATCAGCGGTATAATTGGTGTAGGATTAGAAAACCCTACAGAGTTAGTAATAGACAGTGTAAATAAGTCCTACTCCCTCCGTCCCGCCCGAAAGGGCACAAATTTCCTTTTTGGGCGTCCCATTTGAAATGGCAAAATCCAAAAATGGAAAGTTTTTTATTACTTCTTTATTTGTGGGACCCACTTGTCATATTCACAATAAATATTCACTAACTATTCCCTACCCTACTTTCTCTTTCCTACATCACTTTTCATACTCTCAACATTTATTTCACTATACACTTTTTCTCTTTCCTACATAATTTTCTTAATTCTCGTGCAAGGCAACAACTTTGCCCTTTCGGGCGGGACGGAGGGAGTATTTCCTAGCAGTTTTACAGGTTGTAATTACTAGTGTGATACATATCAATAATTTTATGTGTTTCAATGATTTTTCTTGTCTATCTTTTTCTCTAAATATAGGGTTTGTACTGTTGTGATTTTTTTTTATCAAGAAGTTCGTGAATTAGATTATAAATTGTATTTGGTGATTGACAGTTGATAATAATATTCTTGTCCTCTTTACTCTTTATGTGTACGTAGCAAAGGCAAAGGTGGTGAATCGCGTATATCGTTGTGTTGTATAATTGATTTATTTTCTTTACTAGCAGTACTCCCGTGCGATGCACGGATAGCTATTAACACATATTGACGAAAATTCATACAAATATAACAGGAAATAGAAATGTTTGTGTACATTGTAAAACACTTTTTTGAAAAGTATATTATTAGTACAAATATCAGATTGAATGTCACTAAAAGAAATATATATTTAAGGAATAGTTAGTTTGTACGAAGCGCGTTTTATACGTAAATTTCCGTTATATTCAATAATAATCACATTTGACAGCCATTTTTCAATGCTATGGAATTGAACTCATATTTTTCATGTAAAACATATTTATTGTGTATTGAACGTGATATGTGCGTAATTTGCCCACAGTATCACTTAGGTTCGCCAACGATTGGGAAAGCGTAATCAATCTAGTTATAAGTCTCCACATCTTTCTCTTCAACTGCAATTCATAACTCTTGACTATAGTGATTCTCCAAACAAACAAATTACATGAAATGAAATTTTCAAGTATCATTGATTTTGATTTTTGAGAACTTATTTTATTCTTGAACCGTATTCAACTTCTACATCCCCGTTTGATTTTTACATATTTCTTTAATATTTCTATTATACAAACCAATTTTTTAACGTTTAAAATTGGACAAAAGTTGAAGAAAAAATTATTAATATTTCTATTATACAATGATATTTTTTCTCTTTATTTCCTTATAAATGTAGAGATGAATAATATGACATAGAGAAATAAGAAAATACAATAAACTATAAACAAATACATAAATAATAATATACAAATATTATCAATATTTAAAATTTATTCTAAAAAAAGATGAATACTATGCGGGTTCGGGTTAAAGGGGACGGTTCGAGCTAATCCCAAATTCACCCCAATCCAACCCGATTTAAAAGAAAACATTTCCAAACTCTTTTAATTAGAAGCGGATCAATGCGGGTTTAGGAGGGATTCAAAAATTTTATCAACCCGTTTTTTACTTACAAAATTCTTGAAATAGGGCAATATCAAATTAAAGCACATACTAACATTATTTTCCTAGAATTGGGCCAAAAAAAGTAATTTGATTTCGCTACTTCAAAAATTTTAGTTACTTGAGACGGAAAATATAATTTTCCCTTCTAGTTAAAGCACATAATAATGCAATTTTTTGATAAAAAAAAGTAGTATTATTTTTTGGTGATTTATTTTGAGTTGAAAGTAATACTCCCTCCGTCCCAATAGGGTGAAGCACTTATTGAGTATTCATTTTTGAAATGAAAAAAATAAGTTTTTTTGTATAATGACATTTTTTAAAGTTGACTTGAGACGGAAAATATAATTTTTCCTTCTAGTTTTATTTATTTTAGTTTTCATTATTACTTTCGATTCAAAATGAATAACTCAAAGATAATACAACATTTTTTATCAAAAAAATTGATCATTATTCCCTTCATCCCAATGAATATTTTAAAAACTAATACTACTTCATTCGCATCTGCAATTAATATTTGTAATGTTAGTGCATTCGTCTCAAAATATGACATTAATTTTTTAGGCGAATAACGTAGTATTATTTTTTTTAAATGTTCATTGAGCCAAAGGAATCAATGTTAATTTCTCTTTGACATATAAAAAAATTCTACTTTGTAAGAAAAAAAATAACTTAAATTCAAAAATGAATATTTTGTTCGCCCCATAATGAAAACTACTTTCTATAGCAAAAGAAAATTGGTTCCTTTACCAAAGTGGCCTTGGCCCAGTGGTATGTTGGTGGCCTCCCGAAGGGGAGGTCACCGGTTCGATTCCCCCTCAAGAGGAGTTTCTGTGGTTTAATTTCTACCTTGGTTCAGGGTCCTTTGGAGCCTCCCGGGGCACATCCGTGCAGTTAAGGAAGCAGCATTGCTGGGCTTGTATCCTCAGTGTGGGGAGTTCGAATCTTGGCAGGAGCACCAATCGGGTGTCAGGAAGAGTGATGTAATTGTCTCTACAGAGCAAATTTGGAGCAGCCCAATCGGGTGATGTAAGAGTGATGTAAATGCCTTGTAGGAGGGCTCCCTTGGGGCTCGGAGTATAGGGGTACCGCCACCCCCGTCGCATAGGGCACATCCCGCGATTTACCTCCACCAAGATATCACGCTGGGCCTTGGCAGTGGTCCAGATTAGTCCGGCGAAGCTGAGAACCTGGGTATCAAAAAAAAAAAAAAAAATTTGTTCCTTTGCCTCAAGAAATTTACTTGTCTCAAAAAATAGTTATTATTTTTTGACACACGAGGACACAAACATTATAAAGATTAATTTTTACAAAATATTACTACTTCGGCTAAAAAAATAAAATACCATCTTCATTCCAATGAATATTTTATAAAATATTACTTAAGTTGTTTAAGAAAGTAATGTCATATTTTGAAACGAAGGCACTAATATTACAATATTTAAAAAATGAATATTACTTTCGATTCGAAATGATTAACCCAAAAATAAGACAACAATTTTTTTCCAAAAAAAAATGAGCATTATTTCCTTCATCGCAATGAATATTTTAAAAAATAATACTACTTCATTCGCCTCTGCAATTAATGTTTGTAATGTTAGAATCTTCGTCTAAAAATATTACATTAATTTTTTAGACGAATAAAATAGTATTATTTTTAAAATGTTTATTGAGATGAAAGAAGCAATATTCATTTTTTTTTGACATATAAAAAAATTCTACTTTGTAAAAAAAAAAAAATTCCTTCAATTCAAAAATGAATATTACTTTCATCCCATAATTAATACTACTTTCATCCCATAATCAATGAATTGACTTGTCTAAAAAATTAATATTTATTTTCTGACACGAAGACACAAACATTATAAACATTAATTTTTACAAAATAATACTACTTCGGGTAAAAAAATAAATTAATATATTTCTCCCAAGGAATATTTTATACAATATTACTTAATATGTGTAAAAAATTAATGTCAAATTTTGAAACGAATGAACTAACATTACAAATAATAATTTATATTTAAAAAGTAAAATTATGATTATTATTATCATCATTTATAATAAAAAAATATACTTCACACTTAATTAATTAAAAAAAAAGATATTGAAAAATTAAAAAGAAAAATAAAGAAAGGATAATAAAGAAATTTATATTTAAAAAAGAGTGTTTTTTTTTGTGTCCAAATTAAATGAAATTAGTCTTTAATTAAAGAGGAAAAAAAATTATGAATTTTGGTGTAAAAATATTATTTATTTTTTTTTTATAAAATAATTGAGGTCGAAAAAAGTGGAGGAAAAATAAAAATCTGAAAATAAACCATCCAATCAGATTGTGCCATGTGTCACTTAAAAAAAAAGAAGAAAGAAAACCGTCACGCGTACACGCGCCTTTGTCGGCGCGTGTGACGCACGCGCCCAGTCCAAGCATAACACGTGTCTCATCCGGCTTGTTTATTGCAATTTCGCCACCGCGTGAAATTACGAAAATATTCCTGATTTTTGGCTCAAAGACTATCCTCCTTTTATATATATAGAGATTTTATATATATATATATATATATATATATATATATATATATATATATATATATATATATATATATATATATATATATATATATATATATATATTATAACACCACCTACTTGCATTACACAATTGGCCCAATAATACATACTAGCTTCCGATCCTAAAAATGGCATATTAACCACCATCATCATCTTCAAATCCTCCGCCGTACTCTCTCGTCTGTCTTCCTCCACTCCACTCACTCACCCTTGAAATTGACGCCGGGAACGACGGTACGACAGTTAGCACATTCACAAGTTCACAGCCATGATTAGCAAAACCACTCATTTCGTATAACTGTTTGGGAGCCAATTTTCAATTGTTTTTTTTTTTAACAAATGGTGCAGAGTCAAAGAGGGATTTTGAACCAAGACTTTTGATTTTGATGAATCAATTCAATAAAATCACGTCTCAAAAATTTCTCTCTAATTTCTAATCAGGAAATAAACACAAGAAAAATACGCAATGACATCGCCAGCGAAGGTTACCAATGAACCGTGTAGAACTACTAAAGCCCGATCTGTTTTTGTTGCCCTTTGTAGGTAAAAAGCATAACTAGATAAAAATTTGGAAAAGATGTATCCAATTTTTATTTATTTTTAATTGTCAATTTCAATTGATTTTTAAGAAAACTTTTAATTTATTAAAAAAATATTTAATTTTATTATTAATAAAAATTTAATTTTTACTATTAAATTTTAAATATAATTAAATTAACTTAAAATTATTAATCAATTTTAGTCGATTTGACAAAAAATAATAAAAATCACTATTACACGGGGGCTAACTAATAATTTGGCCACTCAACTATGGGACAATTTTTATTGTCCCTACTGTTATTTTTACTTTTTGAATGTCATCACTAAACTTTTCACTTTTTTCAATATTATCACTTTATTCATTAAATCGTCAAAATCTAATAAAATTTAGTCATATAACCGAAGATAACTAGCTTAGATTAAATTTTTGACGACTTTCTTAACTTAGGGATGAAACGCCGCACAATTTTACAAGCACTTGAGATTCATATATCTCACCTAACCCTAGTCAATATATACACAAGTATAAGTTAATAAAGCCATAAAAAAAAAACTTAACCTAAGTTAGTCACATGCACTCACGTGACTAACCTATTTTAGGTTTTTGACGATTTGAATGGTTTTCTAATCTGACTTTGAGGTGATTTAGTTTATGAATTTGGTAATGATTGTGGGGATGTTGTTGTTGGAGAAAATATAAAAATATCATATTTTAGTAAGATTGAGAAGAGAAAAATAAATGAAAATAATGAAATTAAATGTATAACTATACCTACTAAGAAGATTTGGTGGCGTAAGGAGGTGGTAGTTGGTGGTAATATGCATCGGGGGCAGTTTGAATTTTTAACCGTAATATCCATTAAGTTTTTAAAGATTGTTAACATTCATTAACGATTTGGGTTGGTTTGTATAATTTATGGATAGTACGTAAGTTAGTTTGTTAGTTTGTTAGTTTAGATATTACATTAGTTAATTTGATGTTGTTCACAGTACACGAGTAAATTTGGTAATATACTCTTTTTTTTATTTATACATTAAAGATATCGTATGTTGAACAAAAATTATGTAATTTTTTTTAATTTTAACATTTTAAATTATACGGGAGAGGAGATTCGAATTCTAGACCTTTCAAAGAATGGTCATGGCCTTAGGCTACCAAAGCCAAGGCTCATTGACATTATGTAAAGATTCTAAAACTACACTTTTGAGATGGAAATAAGAAACGTCAAAAAATTGACTTCTATATTAACGAGAAAATGAAGAAGAATATGTAAAGCTTAAAGGAATAAGTGTTTGGCAAATGTTAATATCAATGCTGGCGAAAAGAGTAGAATGGCATATGGACCATTTCTACTTGGCACCCTTAACTCTCTCTCTCTCTCTCTCTCTCTCTCCTTTAAAATCTATAGTATAAATGAGAACCTCCTTGCTACAATGCAATTAATAGTTTCATTTGTCAAATTTTTCATTTTGCACTCACTAAATTATTCCTTTTCCATTTTGTCCTTTAAAATTTTTTTTTTTTTAAATTAAAAGTTTTTATTTTTTTTACTAGTTGTTTTTAATAACACAAGTGTCGATAATTGCGTTTTCATAGTAATAGAATACATAAACCCACCCCCAAAATCCACAGACAGATAAATTTGGTATAATCCCAACTACTAATTTGATAATTTACTTCAAACAAAATGTCCAGCAGAAATTATATCACGTGTCATTAAATTGTTCCTACCTGATATGATCATGAAAAAATAGATTTGGACCTACACAGATTACATGAGACCCAATACTACAAGTATGGATTAAAGATCAAGAAAATAGGCCCAAGATAAGTTGAATACAATATGACGACTTTACTGATTATATTGACAGGAAACAAGGGCCAGCGAGAAGCCCATTAGAACCCATCATTAAATGAAAATAGCCTAATCTCGAAGAAAGATCTCGCATAACAATATTCAGGCTAGCGACAATAATAAAGGTTGTCACCCTAGCATGATTGTCGCCCATGAGCGACATGTGGATCAACAGCAATATTCCAGAAGCAGCCAAAGACGTTATATTTGGGCCCACTAAATCTGTTACAAATGATGAACTATATGTCAGATAAAGGGTGGCGTCTCCACTAACTTTGAGTGATTATGCACGTACAATGGAAAGGCGACACGTGGCCAAAAGCATGTGACCTGCACACGACAAGAGGGAGTATATAAACAACATAAAAAATTAGAATAATTAAGTATCAAGTACATTTTCAGATTTTTTCTACATTTTCCATTGTACTCTTTTCTCTCTTACTTGAGCAAGTACTTATCCTCACACAGAGGGGCTTTGCCGGAGATGCCCCCGGCCTAGTTTACGTGCATTCTGTGTGTAGGGGCTCACAGATAAGAAGGCGGAGTATTCACGGCTGGACTATCCACTTTGAGCCTGAGCAACCATTTTGTGTGGCAGCAACAGTTGGTTCCGTTTCCGGGACCTGAAGTTTCTTCTCCGTTTGTTCATTTTTTCTTGTTCTTATTCTTAAAGTCTCCTTAAAAACCAGAAAAATGACCTCAAAATGGTGCATGACAAAGGAACCCCCTCAAAAATCATACCAAACACTAACATGGCGTTAACAACACCCAACTTGCACAGTGAAGCCTATATGCCTTTTGGGTCAGGTCTAGAAGGTGGCACACAACCAACATAAATGGAATCTACAATGCGAAGGAGGAAAGAGAGGGAGCATTATGATGGGAGAGGGGCGAGATGTGGCAGGCAAGAGACTTTGCCCCTCACAGAAGCTGAAGTCGTAGGGAAGCAGAGAGGATTAGAGCAAACAATGAGATGTTGTTACAAATTCTCGCCAACAACAACAGACTTGTGGAAATGAGGCAAGAGCCCACTCAGATTCCGCAGAATGTCATGGGGAGAACAGCTGGAGATAGCCCAGTAAGGGGGCAAGATGTCAGCCAAAGTGTGTCAAGGGGACAGAATAGGCGAGAGCGTGACATGCCGCCACCCAAGGACATGCCTATGATAGAAAGGCGAGAAGTCACTAAGGCGAGATCTGAAGGAGTAATAGGGAAAAAGAGGTCTCGAGAGATTGTCGAAGATGGAAAAAGGAGGAAGGTGTATTACCAATAAGCTAACTCGCGAGATTTGTCCTACTACTATGAATATGACGGTGATGAGTTAGACACTGGGTCTACCATGGATAAGACGTATAAGCCAAGCCGCTCAAGGCATTCAGAAGAAAGATCGCGAGATTCTGAAAGATCTTGCCGAAACAAGGAGCCCAGGCGACATAAAAAAGTTGAAGAAAAGGAGGAGGACCACTGGAAGAAAGAAATGGCGAAAATGATTAAGGAGCTAGAAGCGGGAAATAAAACAGAGGAAGATAAGGATTCTTACTTGACGCCTTTCGTGAAGGAAATTCAGAAGGCTAATCTAGATCCAACTTTTTGCATGCCATCATTATCAGAATATGCAGGGAATACAAGGGCGAGAACCCATATTGGAGGTTTTGAGGTGACAATGTCTATGCTCACCAAAAGTGAGGCAATTTTGTGTAGGGCGCTGGCTAGTACCTTAACTGATCACGCACTGGAGTGGCTTCTCACACAACCCACAGAGTCAATCACGGGATATCAAGATTTTAAAAGAAAGTTTTTGGCGAGATTCAGTGCCTCTGGAGCACAGCCGGTGAGGAAGCAAGAGTTATGTGGCATTAGGCAAAAGCCTGGTGAGGGGATAACTAGTTATACAGAGAGATTCATGAAGGTGGCCAATCAGATTTCAGACATAGAGCAAAGTAACATAATCATGCTTTATAACACAAGTTTGTTGTCCGACCATTTTAATCGAGAATTAGGAATGAGGCTACCTGAAACCGCAGGCGAGTTGTAAAAGCGGGTTAGAGGATATTGTGGAGAAGATGACAATGATGAAGTCCCAGTGGTTCCCGTCTCAACATCCACGACGAGAAAAAGTGTGAAGGAAAGAATTGAATATGTGAAGGAAGAAAAAGAAGCACCTAGAGGAGGTCGCAGCGGTGGTCAAGGGGGAAGAGGAAGTGGTCGTGGGCCACGTGAAGTTTGCTAAGTTAAACACCAAACCTAGCGAGATACTGAAGATGGTTCATTTACCAGCAGCTTTTCCAATGCCAGAAACAGGAGCAGCGCTCAGAGATCAAAATAGATTTTGTGAGTGTGAGTGTGAAAATAAAATAGGAGAGAGAATGAGTAGAGAGAATAGTAAATTATAATGGTGTTGTGAGTATTAAAATAATGTAGGAGAGAGAATGAGTGGAGGGAATAGTAAAGATTCCTTTCCATTTTAGAAAATGTGCACGTAGGTTTGGGACGCCCAAAATGAAAAGTGTGCACGTAGGTATGAGACGGAGGGAGTATATTAAAACACACAATTCAAAATACCAATTCCACCCTTCAACAAACTACCACCTACTTAAGCTTATTGTTCTTCACTTGAACTAAATCAGTAAATAACTACAACACCAGGGTCATTGGCCTACCTCAAAGTCATAATTACTTCCGACCCCAAATATGTGCAGTTTTCGAAAAATTTTTGTCCCAAAATACTTACTCCCTCCGTCCCAGCGAAAAATGCACAAAATGGAGAGGGCACGCAAAATAAGAAATGTGATGTAGAAAAGAGAAAAAGTTTAAATGTTGTGAGTATGAAAAATTAAATAGGAGAGAGAATGAGTGGGAGGTGATGTAAGAAAGAGAATGTTGTGAGTGTAAAAGTAAAGTAGGAGAGAGAATAGTGATTTAAGGTTTCCTTTTTGGAAAAGTGCCTTTTTTTTAAATGAAACGCCCAAAAAGAAAATTTGTGGCTTTTGAGTTGGGACGGAGGGAGTATAGTTTTGCAGTTATCTATAAAACGCTATCACATTTTGTTTAAACTATCTTAATTCGTAATTACTTAGTTATCATTATAAAATTATTTTATCTAAATAATTAAAATATTTAAAAAATAATTTAATTTATTTAATATATACTTCCTCCGTCCCACATTTTTATAGACTTTTATTATGTTTTGCACGGGAATTAAGGAGAAAATATTATATTGAAAGTGTTGTGAGTGTGAAAATAAAATAGAAGAGAGAATGAGTGGAGAGAATAGTAAATTATAATGGTGATGTGAGTATTAAAATAATGTAGGAGAGAGAATGAGTGAAGGGAATAGTAAAGATTCCTTTTCATTTTAGGAAAGTACTCCCTCCGTCCCGCTAATATTAGCACACTTTCCTTTTTGGGCGTCCCGCTAATATCCGCACACTCCCAAAAAGGAAACTTTATATTAATAAAATATTCACCCAACCCCACTCATTCTCTCTCCTACATTATTTTAATACTCACAACACCATTATAATTTATTACACCCTCCACTCATTCTCTCTCCACTCATTCTTTTACACTCACAACATTTTATTAAAATATCATATTCCTTAATTCCCGCCAAAACAATGTTTGTTTAATACTAATGGGACGGAGGAGATATATTATTGTAGGATCTTCAAAAAGAAACGGAGGGAGTATATAATTTTTTTAATATACATTAAAAGTCCTAAAACTAGGACAATAATTATAGGACGGAAGTAGATAGGATAACGGGAATAATAATAAAAAAAAGAAAAGAAAAACCTATTAATTCGGCGCCCGGAGAATATTTAAACGGTGACCGGAACTGAACCCGACCGGTTACTTGGCCTCGATATATCCTATATATACCCGTCTCCACACCCCTCTTTTTCTCTCATATTTGGCTTCTTCGCCTCTCTCTCTCTCTCTCTCTCTCTCTCTAACAATCTCTCTCTAAAAGCAACACTCTGTCAACGTACACACATACATAATCATAATTTTTAATTCTCTCTCTGAATTTTGGTTTCTCTTGAGAGGTAATTTCTCTCTCCAACTTGACTACTATTTAATTTAATTTAATTCAATTCAATTCAGTTTTTCCCTTCTTCCTTTTTTGAGCAATTATATCTAGGGGAGACAAAAACTTGTTGCGTTCTACTGAATCTGTGTTGGATCTGTTTTGAATTTGATGATTGAATCTTGACCTGCCCTTTTGTTAATTACTGATTAGGGTGTTTGATTGAGGGTTTGTGCTTGTTTACATTAGAAGAATGGAGGTGATTTGAGTGACTGATTCTTGTAATGACAAGGTTTTGGATTTAGGTTTAGGTTAAGATTAAGGTTAGTCATTGCATATAGATAAAATACATTAATTGGGGAAATAATGTATGGGGATTTATTTGTGGGTTTGTGGCCAGCTGTATCTATTCACCAGTAGGTATGTGTGTATTTTACTGGCCTATTTGTGCATTAGGGCTTCTGGAATCAATGGCTGCTTGTTATAATGTCACGATGCACAATATATGCATTTCATGTCCTTATGATAGAGTAACACATTTGAATTTTATTTGAAAAAAAATGTATACGATCTTGGAGTCAGGGTGGGGATTTAAAATGTGAGGTGATGGTTTGTGTTTTTAAGGGCTGAGATTGATCTAGCATGTGTAGATTGAGGCTGGTGTCTTTGTTGTCTTGTAAGACACAAGTCCTATTTTGATTTAAGCTGCCTTGGTCTAGCTAAAGCTTCCCTTTTAATATGAGGGTCTCGGTTTGAATTGGGGAATTTATTAAAATGAAAACAGTGTTTTGGAAACAATGCAAAGTGTAAGGTTAGGGTGTTCATCTTAGATTGAGATCTATTTTGTTTTTTTATCTTATCTTTGATTCATTTCATTTTCTTGAAGTCTTTGGGTTTGCATCCTATATTGTAGCCCATTTCATTGTTGCTTCTCATCTGAAGGCAATGCCTGTATATACCAATATTATTGCTCACGTGTCTTAATGTGAACTGTAATTGTGTGCTAAGTTAAAACATTTAGTTTTTTTAAGGTAATTATGTCAAAAGACAATCGATTTTAATTATCAAGATAAGTAGTGGGTTTTCACTGCTTATTTCTTTTGTGCTATCCTAATAGAATGATTTTCTGAAATTGGTCTGCAGAAGCCATCTTGTTTAATTCACCTGAACACATCACTTCCAGTTCTGAGGTTTTTTTGGTCATTTGCCCCTGGTGTTGGCATGTTATGTACACATTCTGATAGAAAGAAACTGCAAATAGTGAGAGGCACACCTTTTTGGATAAACAATATAGTTTTTATGCATATATATATGAGATGGGCTCTAAAGAAAAGCTATTGTTTGATCTTAATGAACCCCCTACTGAAGAGGATGAGGAGAATCATGATGTCTTCTGCTTCCAGCCCCAAAGGGCAGTTCCTTCTTCAAGCGCCCACGCTTCTGACTTATTTACGACATCCACTAGTTCCCAGAAAATAGTAAATAATCATGCTTTCTCTCACGCATCTTCTGTTTCGGGCTTTCAGCCTTTCATTCGGCCAAAAGGCGTCCAGGGATCTGAAGTTTGTATTGAACAGAAGAAGGTAGAGGATATGAACTCTGTGGCCGTCTCTTCTCAACCAAATAATGGTGACAACGGCGGTGTGGTGTCACAGCTTAATATGGGGTCAGCACATCCTCTAGCTGGTGAAAAAGAAGAAGGTGAATGGTCTGATGCCGAAGGCTCGGCTGATGCCTATACCAGAAATAATTTGCATGAACAGTCCACTTCTAAAGATTCACAGGACAAAGGTGTAGCCGATTCCATGGCTCAAAGTAACTCTGATATGACTGAGACAGTTAGTAATTCGTTGAACGTGGAGGCTGCTAAGGGTGAAAACAACAGCAATAATTCTTCTTTAGGACTAGATGTAGATGACAGGAAAAGCAGTAGTAGTCGAAATTCAGAAGGCAGCTGCAAAGGTGATGTTTCCATGGATGGTCAGGAAGAATCCAGGTCGGTTCCTAAACAGAAAGACATTAAAGGAGTTGAAGCAGTTCATGCTCTAAAGTGTGCGAATAATCCTGGAAAGCGGCCTAGGTTTGACCAGCAGAAAGAAGCTATGCTAGGAAAGAAACGAAATAGGCAAACAATGTTTCTTAAGTTGGACGATGTTAAGCAAGCTGGACCAATTAAAACTTCAACTCCCAGAAGGCATAACTTTCCAGCACCTGTTACTACTCGCATTGTGAGGGAGACGCCGCGGCCTCCACATGGATCGACTGAGCGCCCTGGAGAAAATCCGTCTCAGCCGGAAATGAAAGATGCAAAACAGGTTGATTTATCATCTAATGAAGGAATCAATTATGTGGAGTCTAATGATCTTAAATCTGAATGTAATGGTGACATGAACTCAGGACTTCTAGCTCGTCCTAGGAGGCTGAATAGTTCAACAGATCTTTCTTCTGAAGCTCAAGTTCCAGTCCCTAGGCAGAGTTCATGGAAGCAGCTGAAGAATCCACAAGCCCCTGGTAGAAAGCCTGGTTTAGTTGGGCAAAGTTCTACTGATTTCAAACCAGTGTTTAAAAAGCTTCCATCAAAGAAGCCACCTGCGGTCACCAACCAGTACCAAGACACATCGGTGGAACGCCTACTGCGAGAGGTGACGAATGATAAGTTTTGGCATCATCCAGGTATAAAATAAAGTGTTTATTTATATATGTTGTTTTTTATTAATTTATTTGATTTATCAGAGTGCTTGCTTTATGAATTTCTATGACCTCAAATGTGATCAACTTTTCCATTTATCTATTGCTATCATGATATAGTTGCCTATTTCCTTTTCCTTGTTGATTGCTTTCATTGGTATTGATCTTCTAATGGTGTATCAAAAGGGTCAACTGAAATCCTCTAGGTTGCATATTTTACTGGAAAATTCCATTTAAGCTTATGAACTTGGGAAACCGCAAAGAAGATTTATTGTCATACTACGGCCAGAATGAATACTTTAGAAAATGTTTGATGTTCAATCTTTTTAGGACCAGGAGGTTCCTCCCAGTTCATCATGCTTGAAATGCCCTCTTTTTGATTTGAGAAAGGGAACATATAATGTTGGATTCTTGTATTAAGGCGTGTATGCTTGCAAATAGTACTGGAAGAAGAATAATTATTTGGCTGACTTGTAGGAGGAGAAAGGATTTTGGGTGAAATTATATCTCTCTGTGGCAGATAGCAGTTTTTGACAGATAAGAAGAAAATGAAGTAACAATGAGATGAAGCTTGTTTTGGCTTCTCTCTTGCTATTTTAACACCTTGTCGCTTTATCTTGTCCTTTTCTAAGTAATACTAGACCTCAGGTTCAACTGTCAGATCAGTATATGTACTTCACTACTTTGGTGCCTTCCACATGTGGCCATGTGGGCTTTGTTGGATTGAGTTAGTCTTGATAGTGTTGGTGATTGGATTCATGGTCGTGGACCTGGTTCCACCACATTACCCTGTTTGAAACTGAAGGTTTTGCTTCAATATAATGTATAGTAGTGCAGATGCTACTTTTTATTTAGAGCTCTTAGTTTTAGAGAGCATGAAAAACAACATATTTTCTGCATTTTTATCATTTATAATGAGATTATAGTAGGTCACATGCGACTGCTAGTTTACATGCCCGTGATATTAAATTGTAGCCTTTCTTTTCGCAAATCATGTGTGTACCCAAGATGTGGATTGTGGGTGTAGTAAATATATCTGCAGCTTCATGTGGTGGGAATCCAACTCTCATAATTTACTTTTTGAATTTATAATGACGAACTGTGGCCATGGTCTCCTCAGGGATCTTATAACTGTTTGGTTAGCTAAGTAAAGTTTTAACCAAAGTAATGAGACATTGTGTATATTAAACTGTAGAATCACACAATATATTAGAGAAATTTCTGTTTAGATCTTCATCCGGTAAATTTTTTAAGCTTTACATCGTTAGCTACATTTTTAAAGATTTCCTATTGCTATTTATTTGCATCTCTCATTGAGCATTTAAGTAGTTATGATTATCTTAGTTTGAGGGTTTTTAAGTAGCTTCTGAATCTCAATCCCTTTTTTGGTCTTTCCTTTATTATATCTACTAACTGAAATGTTTTCACATTCAGAGGAAGCGGAGCTTCAGTGTGTTCCTGGACGCTTTGAATCTGTGGAGGAGTATGTCAAGGTATTTGAGCCCTTACTCTTTGAGGAATGCCGGGCACAACTATACAGTACCTGGGAGGAGTTAACTGAAACAGTTTCTAGAGACTTGCATATCATGGTCCGTGTAAAAAGTGTTGAGAGGCGAGAAAGAGGTATTACTCACATCCATACATCCAAAATTTGTGCAGCAACTGATGCTAACTCAACAAGTTCTTACATGTCTTCATGCAAGTTTATAATTATATATTTAGCTGGTAATGCTAAGTCATTTAGAAGATTATCAAGATTGTCCTATCAAAAAAAAAAAAAAAAGTAATCAAGATTGTAAGACTGATTTCCGAACTTGGAGATAGTGTTATTAGTATAGTCGTCCTTGCAGAACTCACTGGCTGGATAACTATTAGATTTTGGAGGGCCATTACATGCTTCAAACTTGGAAGGTAAGAGCTTGAGTTGGAAAAAAAAAATAGAGAAGGTTCGAATCATGCACGAGCCGCGTTCTGCAGATCATGCCAGATTATGTTTTCGAGCCCTTACTTGGCTGACCACTATTCATTATAGCCTATTTTATTCCATTATGGGGTGTTATATCTTTTTGTTTCATATTACCGGGTACTGATGTTCGATTTCTTGTCTGATTCGTGCTGGTGGTGGCAAATCTAGTTTTTTCCCTGTGCCGGTTATAGGATCTTGTGTTTTAGAGGTAAGTGGAGACAACCCTCTACCCTTTGGAGTTTACTTAGTTATCACACTTTCGGTCAGACAAAGAGAGTAACTTTTCTTTTAAGAGGATTTTTGGGCTATTGCCCACAGTGCCCATCTTTACTTTGAGATAGAAAATGTAATTTGACAGCACTTGAGTCTACCTGTATTAAGAAGTTGGACATAAGGCCGAGTATCTTTTTAAATCCATTTTAACGATAATAGGGGGCACCTTTTGGGACGGACAGAGAAAATCTTATGTGAATAGCATGTATCTTCAACATATGGGGGTGACCTTGGAACATCGCAGCATTTCTAAGCTTAATTTCTGGTTTGGGATCCATGAATGGAACATGGTGAAGAATGAAAGATGTTTTTGTTTCTGTTTATAGTAGCTCTTGGAGTTAGTTTTGGTTATATGACCATAATGGAGATACGTTCCTGCATGTTTATTGAATTCTGTTAGAAATCTCATTGTAATACATAAACAGGTTGGTATGACATGATAGTATTACCTGCAAATGAGTGTAAATGGACATTCAAGGAGGGTGATGTTGCTGTCCTCTCAACCCCAAGGCCTGGAACAGGCTCGTTATGTAAGTCCTATTCTTTTAGCATGTCTCAGTATTGGTATGAAATTGTTATCTTTAGGTTAATTTTCTGTCGAAATATATGAAGCAGTCAGATCCAAGAGGAACAACAGTTCAGCAACTGAGGATGAGACTGAGGTGAATGGACGTGTGGCTGGTACTGTGAGACGGCATATACCGATAGATACTCGTGATCCCCTTGGGGCTATCCTGCATTTTTATGTTGGAGACTCGTATGATCCTAATAGGTTAATATTTAAATGTGCCTTTTTTTTTTCTGATATTTGATTCATATATTTTTTAGTAGGCTTGCTCATTAAGACTATCTTTCTGCCATAAATACCAGTAAGGTTGATGATGATCATATTCTGAAGAAACTACACCCCAATGGAATCTGGTTTCTAACCGTGCTCGGATCTCTTGCTACCATCCAAAGGGAATATGTTGCATTGCATGCTTTTCGTAGACTCAATTCACAGGTAAGGTCTGGAACATGGGGTAGTAATCTAGAAAGCATCTCATTGGAGTTCTTTTAATGTTTTGTTTGTCCGCTAATCTCTGGGTATTCCTTTTTGGCAGATGCAAACTGCAATCCTTCAGCCAAGTGCTGAGCAGTTCCCGAAATATGAGGAGCAGGCCCCTGCCATGCCCGATTGTTTCACACCAAACTTTGTTGATCATTTGCACAGAACATTCAATGGGCCCCAGTTAGGTGCAATTCAGTGGGCTGCAATGCATACTGCAGCTGGCACAACAACTGGGGTGACGAAGAGGCAAGATCCATGGCCCTTCACACTAGTCCAAGGACCCCCTGGAACTGGCAAAACGCATACAGTCTGGGGTATGTTGAATGTTATCCATCTAGTCCAATACCAGCATTACTATACTGCATTGCTGAAGAAACTTGCCCCCGAAAGCTATAAGCAACTAAATGAAAGCAATTCTGATAATGTTCCAACTGGGTCCATAGATGAGGTGCTCCAGAGCATGGATCAGAATTTGTTCCGGACACTTCCTAAGCTTTGTCCAAAGCCTAGAATGCTTGTCTGTGCCCCTTCAAATGCTGCAACTGATGAGCTGCTTACTCGTGTTCTTGATCATGGTTTCATTGATGGTGAGATGAAAATTTATCGTCCTGATGTGGCTCGAGTGGGGGTTGATTCACAAACACGTGCTGCTCAGGCAGTGTCTGTCGAGCGTAGGACCGAACAGCTTTTGGTAAAGAACCGTGATGAAGTTTATGGGTGGATGCACCAGTTAAGGGGTCGTGAAGTTCAGTTGTCTCAGCAGATGGCTTGTCTTCAAAGAGAACTTAATGTTGCAGCATTTGCTGGTCGCTCTCAAGGATCAGTTGGGGTTGATCCTGATGTTCTCATGGCCCGCGACCAGAATCGGGATGCATTGTTGCAAAATCTCGCCGCAGTTGTAGAAAACAGAGATAAAGTTCTAGTAGAGATGTCCCGCCTTCTCATTCTAGAAGGCAGGTTCCGTGCTGGTGGTAACTTCAATTTGGAGGAAGCTCGGGCTAGTCTGGAGGCAAGTTTTGCCAATGAGGCGGAGGTTGTTTTCACTACTGTCTCGAGCAGTGGTCGCAAGCTGTTCTCACGGCTTACTCATGGTTTTGATATGGTTGTGATTGATGAAGCAGCCCAAGCGAGTGAGGTAGGGATTCTTCCTCCCCTTGCCCTTGGTGCGGCACGCTGTGTTCTTGTTGGGGACCCACAGCAACTTCCTGCGACAGTTATTAGCAAGGCAGCTGGGACTTTGCTTTACAGTAGAAGCCTCTTTGAAAGGTTTCAGCAAGCAGGGTGTCCAACAATGCTGTTATCTGTTCAATATAGGATGCATCCTCAAATAAGAGATTTTCCTTCTAGATACTTCTACCAAGGACGCCTTACTGACAGTGAAAGTGTTGTAAATTCGCCCGAGGAGGCATTCTATAAAGACCCTTTGATGAGGCCTTACATTTTTTATGATATTACGCATGGGCGGGAGTCCCACAGAGGTGGCTCTGTTTCTTATCAAAATATACACGAAGCACAGTTTTGTCTTCGTTTATATGAGCATCTTCAGAAAACTGTTAAATCTCTGGGTATTGGAAAAGTCTCTGTTGGCATAATCACGCCATACAAGCTACAACTGAAATGCCTTCAACGGGAGTTTGAGGAGGTTTTGAGTTCAGAAGAAGGGAAAGATATATATATTAATACCGTGGATGCTTTCCAAGGTCAAGAGCGTGATGTCATCATAATGTCCTGTGTCCGCGCATCAAGTCATGGTGTGGGGTTTGTTGCAGATATCCGTCGAATGAATGTTGCTCTCACTCGCGCTAGAAGAGCTCTTTGGGTATGTGTTTTATTTCTGTGATTTATCATTATACATTTTTAGGCTAATAATCTGAATCTGTATCTGAATGATTTACATGGTCTGTTTATGAAGATTTAATATAAGATGACACTCCCTCCGTCCTTAAATGAATGTCCATATTTGCAAAAGTTATGTCCCTAAATGAATGTTTGTTTTTTTTGGTGAAGTTACTCAATTCGCCTTGCCAATTCTCATGTCCTAGCTACTCATCATGTTATATGGTGAGATAATTAAGGGTGGTAATGTATATATGCTACTAAAGTTGCTTAGATGTCAATTTTCTTAAATTTCTCTTAATATCAAAAATGGACATTCATTTAGGGATGGGGGGAGTATTAAATTCATAATTAATTGGTGTTTAACTTTAATGTCTCAACAGGTGATGGGGAATGCCAGTACTCTGGTCCAGTCTGATGATTGGGCTGCATTAATTGCTGATTCAAAGGCCAGGAATTGTTACATGGACATGGATTCCCTTCCCAAAGACTTTCTGGTAACTAAGGCACCACCGCCCTATGCTTCTTTGCCTGGTAAGTTCCCGAACCCAAGGGGTTCAAGACCTGGAATGAGATATAATAGATCATATGATATGCAACACATGGAGTCTAGGTCAGGAGCACCATCAGTAGATGACGATAAAACTAATCAACCATTCACCAGTAGGAATGGACATTATCGCCCCTTGAGGCCTCCAGTGGAGAACTCGTTAGATGATTTTGATCAGTCAGGTGACAAATCACGAGATGCTTGGCAATATGGCATTCAGAGAAAGCAAAGTTCAGCCGCAATTGCTGCAAAGAGGGACTTCTAACAGTTGATGAATTGTCTACAAGTACTATTTTGACACAGTTGGAGCTTCAAAGCATCATCCGAAACTTCCATGCCTGCTCGAAGCTGGCATAGTAACCGTCCATGTTGATTCCTTGGTCAGACATCAAAATTATGCATGGAGGTGAAGAACCCAAGGAGACGGCAAAATTGGTCTCATATTTTTTTTCCGAATTTCTTTAACTGCTGCTGTGCATCAGAAGGAGTCCCGATTTCATCATGAGGAGTTGTTTCATAAGTTTGACTGGAGCCAGACGGACCGACTCATGCAAGTAGCTGGTTGGGTACGTGGAAGATTTATTTGGCTCGACATACTTGCTAGGATACCCTTAATATGTGGAAGCTGTCTTTGGCTTTCTTTCACATATTTGCTCCGGTTTGTCAGGAGGTGCAGCACCCTTTCTGGTTGGTTGGTGCGTACAAAATAATACCCTTTTATCCTGCTGAACAGCAAGGTAAGATGTCTTTTCCAGACTTGCATGTTTTGACATGTAGTCCATGATTTGACTGCATACTTTTATGAACCCGAGTCTCGAGCTTCGACCGGGGGGTGTGATAAATTTGTGATACTCCCTCCGTCCCAGAATGATAATAGGGAGTAAATTTTATGCTATTACTGAACTTTAAACCCTCCCGAAGAGAAGAATGATAATAGGAGCTTTCAGTTGTAGAAAGTAAATGGAAATGAGGTGATATACAATCTTGATTGACTAATGCAAGTAGCTCAATTGTATATCTAATAGATTTTAGGTAGAATATTGGAAATCCTAACCCACGCGAGGCGGGGAGCGCCTGGCGCACCGGTGTTTGCCCTTTTATTGGAAATCCTAAAGATGGCAGTGTTGTTACTGGTTTTAATTAGCAAGTAAAGAAAGGATAGTGAATATAGGAGGCTTGTTACTGGAAAGGAGGAAGCTTTTGTGATGGTGCTGGTTGACCTTTGAGGTTGTGCAATGTATAATACCTTTTGCTGGATTCGTTTATACATTTTTAATCAAAGAAATTCTTATTATTGATTTATTTGTTCTTTCTATAGTGATGCGGGATTTTCCATTTCTGCCTGGTTTTCTAAAATTTTGACAAAAACTGGACCAATCCGGACCGTGAACACCAATTCTGGTAGGAATTGCCGCGAGCAGAGCGGATTTAGAGTTTGATATGTGGTGAAATCTAGAAGCTTGTTGATTGTGGACTATGAAATTAACTTTTTCCAAATTCCAAATTGGGTTTGTCAAAATAATGAATATTGAAGATGAAGAAGTCAAGTTGATCAAATTAGACCAAGAGGAAGGATGCTGAATAATTGGTTGAATGGGGGCCATGGCCATGGCCATGGCAATTGTCTTCAAGCCAAGAGGAAGAACAACATTACCTAATTTTTTGGTCCATTCTCTTTTATCATATTTTCTATTTAATCCCATCTCTTTGTATTATACTCTTCTGCAGCAGTATTATTAATGGAGTAAGTTTTGGGAGAAACCAGTTTCTCCATAAATTATAAAAAGTCCAATTTTTTTCAACTTGCAAATATTTGACGAATATAAGAGCAGTTTAAAAAAACAGGACTTTTTATAACTTAGGGAGAAACTAGTTTCCCCCAAAATATTGTGTTATTAATGAGGAGATTATTATGGAAGGGATTAATAATATAACTATTGAGGGAATTAAGATCTAATCCCATTAAATCGACTTAATTATTCGAATGCTTAATTTACAATCAAACGCCTTCTTAATAAATCTTATTAATCCTGATGAATGTTATCCAGTCTTAACCATCCTAACGACTTCTCGAGCATAAACATTTCCATACATTATTGATTATACCAATCCCTCAGGTTTCATATACTGTACACCTTAATAATATTTTGGGACAAATGAAATATTTAACTACGCCAATGATGGTAATTAATGGTTATTATTACAAATAAATAACATATTCATGACAAATTGCATTGTTATCATCAATAATTATTACTCTAAAAAAGAATTCATCGTATTTACGCATATTTTTAATTAAAATTACTATTATGCACTATTATATTATATTGCATTTTATATACAGTATTTAAAAATAGTTGTTCTTGTGTGAAACTAGTTCTAGGATAAGCTATTCTAAAATCTGTTTTGCGAAAGTGCCTTTTTTAGTACAATAAAGTGCCTGTTGCAATCTAAACAAAGTGTCTGTTTTATTATGACACTAATAAACACATTTAAATCGATTGTAATGTTAAATAATGCGGTGATATCGTTGAAAAATAGTGCCTGTTGTAGTGTTAAAAAGTACCTGTTGTAGTATTGAAAAGTGTCTCTTGTAGTATTGAAAATGTCTGTTGTAATATTGAAAAGTGTCAAGTGAATTAAAAAACACATGTCTGTTGTTCACTATTAATCGTAAATATCCATATCTTTCATCTTCACCTCACGTTTAGATTTGAAAATCCCTCATTCTATTCATGGGTTTTAGCCCATAACCTTTTTTTCTTTCGGTTAATATTCCTCTAATAATATTAATTCACTTTTTAGCACATACCAGTACAAGTACTCAAATGGCATGTTGTTATCATAAACATTAAATCACAATTTCATTTAAATTTTGAATCTGTTCAGTATGTTATGTTTGAAAAATTCAAACAAACATGACAATGAATTGTGTAGTATGAAACCATGTTCTAATTAATGGTTTAAGCCGTGTTCTATTTCATGGTTTGAACCGTGGTTTGAACTTTGGTTTAAAATACGGTTCAAACCAAACGAAATCATGGTGGTTTGGTTCGATTTAAAAATTTTCTTAGTTCGATTCGTTTTGAAATTTTTCAGAACTGATAAATAGTGGTTCAATTCGTAAATTAGATCAAATCAAAACCGAACCACTTACACCCCTAGTAGTAGGTAGGGAACTACATCTGCATATTCTCATCAATATTTTTATTTATTTTTTTATTATGTAAGGTGGGACTAATTTAAAACATTTTATGATAGTTTTGACTTTTGAGCATATAAATATGCATTCATATATGTCGGAGACTATTTTCTTTTGTAACAAAATAAATAAATAAATAAATAAAACATGTACATTTGTTGTCACATTTTAACATTGAGACTAAGTTGTCTGTTTAAAAAAAATATTCAGACTGAGTTGATTCAATTTGTGAAAACTACTAATACCAAAATGAGTATATATATATATATATATATATATATATATGTATATATATATATATGTATATATATATATATGTATATATATATATATGTATATATATATATATATATATATATATATATATATATATATATATATTTATACATTCATTTAGGTTCGGAGGAATCTATAGTATAAATGAGGGTGGGGTTTGCTACAGTGGTATGAACAGTTTCAAGCGGCGAAATTTCCATTTTGCCCTCATACATTTGTCCCTTTCTCAGTTTGACCTTAAAATTTTTTATTTTTTTTTTAATTTAAAAAAAAATCACGTGGCTTTAGACACGGGCATGTACTAGTATTATGATAAAATGGGCATCTTAACAAGTCGGGGATAAATTAAAGAGTTAGGTCTTATAAAAAATTAGTTTTTTTTTCTAATTTTAAACAATTTTTACACTATCACTTAATAATATATGCATTAACAATCTTTTTTATTGATAATTTTTTATACTAACACTGACATTTTTTTATCTTACAATGTCACTCTTTTATACTGACACTTAATAATACATGAACTGACACTTTTCACACTGTTATTTTTTTACACTAACACTGACATTTTTTTACACTAACACTGACAATTTTTTATATTGACACTTTTTTACACTAACATTAACACTTTTTTACACTGACATTTAATAATACATACACTGACACTTTTTACACTGATATTTTTTTACACTAGTTCCGTATTTAACTAACTAACAGGTTGGGGATGAAGTTGAATGAATGCACAATGCTTAAATCATAACAGCGCTGCATAAGAATGAATGCAATACCAATGGTCTCCTGGCCCGATGGTATTGTAGTGGCTTCCCTTCGGGGAGGTCACGAGTTCGATTTCCCTTGGGGGAATCTTGTGGTTTAATTCTTTCCTAGGGTTTCAGGAGCCTGAGTCCAGGCACATCCGTGCGGTTAAGGAAGCGCATTCTGGCTTCAGACCTCGGTGTGGGGAGTTCGAATCTTGGCGGAGCAAAGCAGCCAAATGGTGTTGTAAGAGTGATGTAAGTGCCACTTTGGCAGGAGCAGCTGGAGCAGCCATTTGGTGATGTAATAGTGATGTAATTGCCTTGTAGGAGGGCTCCCTTGGGGCTCTGGAGTATAAGGGGTGCTGCCACCCTGGCTGCATAGGGCACATCCCGCGATTTACCTCCGCCGCATATCCGAGGGGCCGGTGCTCTGGTCAGGATTAGTCATGGCGAAGCTGGGAACCTGGATATCAAAAAAAAAAAAAAGAATGAATGCAATGGAAAATGGTTTGAAATATTACTCCCCCGTCTCGATTTAATGTTTTTAATTTGATTTATCACATAGATTAAGCAAAAATAAATTTTGTGATTATAAAAATTAAAGTATAAAAGAAAAAGTGAGTAACGAGTTTTTGGTGTGAGATGATAAATGGATCTCATTATCTATTTTAATTAGTAAAATAACTAAAAACATTAAATTGAAACGGACTAAAAATAGAAAGACTAAAAATAAAAATAAGAACATTAAACTGTGGATGAAGAGATTATTTTTTTGTTTTTTACTTTTTTTTCAAAGTCAAAGTGATTATTCATTCATTTTCTTGTAAGAGAAAAAAGATTAAAATAATACTCCCGTTCCGAAATAATGTGCACTTTTTGACTTGACAGGAATTAAGATAAAAGGTGAAAAAGGTGATGTGTTGTGAGTGTAGATGGTTGGATAGGAGAGAGAAAGTGGAGTAAGTGGGTAATGGTGGTGAGTAGAGAGAAGTTGATCTCATTTTCATTTTAAAAAAGTACAGATTATTGTGAAACGTTTAAAAGGATTTTTTTTTTTTTTTTAATTATCGTGGAACGAAAGGAAGTACACAATATTTTTTTTAGAATTTGACCTTGTCTGTCCAAGAAACAAGCTTTCAAATAATCTTGTTGTCAGCAACAATTTCTTTTAAATCAGACATGGCCTGCGCCATTGTTAACCAAATCCAACAAAAACAACACGACAGCCCTTCTTTGATCCCTCCCTTCATCACCGAGTTGACCGACCCCCCATTTTTTCCCCTCATAATTCCCACTTTCTTTGCTGAGATCTCAATTTTTATCTGACACTGTGCAGGTATACAACTCCTCCTCCACACACACACACACACACACACATAATTGCATGCAGTGTTGTTTTGAGATACCCATTTAGTTGTAGAATTGTAGGTTTGTGTTGCATGGATTTGGGTTTTGTGGAATTGTTTCGATTTGTCTTGTTCATTTGATGAAAACCTATTTATAATCTTGACCTGTTTTGGTGGGTTTTGATTTCCCATTTTTTTTCTACTCCGTATTAGACTTTTGCTGTTTTTCTTGCACATGTTCAATTTTGCATGTTTGGAATTTGATCAAGAATATGGGGTAGGTTGTAAACTCAATTGTTGGGGAAAGCCAAATTATTTTGACTCTACTTGTTGCAGGGGACTTGTAAGTTGTATAACAATGGAAGAAATTTAAGCGATAAGCGATGAGAAATAGAGCAAACAATGCAAAGATATTTAGTTTCTCCTTGTTTTCAGTTGGTAAATTTTGGGGAGATAGATTGTTGATCGAGGCGAAGTTTGATTTTCAGGAAATTTCAGGGTTTACATTGCCAGAATTATAGTGTTATTGTATGTTCTGAAAGTTTGTATGATTGTGACTTAGGGATGGAGCCTGGTGCTTTATTTGAGCGATGAAAAATAGAGCAAAAAATGGATGAATTGCCTAAAATATTTCGTTTTCCCCATTTTCAGTTGGTTATTTTTTGGGACGTAGATTGTTGATCGAGCTGAAGTTTGAGTTGTAGGCTAGTAGCACATTGCCTCGTGCAAATGCTTGGACACACTTAGCATAAAAACTTTCATACT
This sequence comes from Adenophora triphylla var. japonica, assembly GCA_022495995.1. Taxonomy (NCBI): domain Eukaryota; kingdom Viridiplantae; phylum Streptophyta; class Magnoliopsida; order Asterales; family Campanulaceae; genus Adenophora; species Adenophora triphylla. Next base: position 307,531 of record JAFEMH010000912.1, read on the forward strand.
CTTACAATGATGTGGACTCGATTTCTATTTAATTGACCTTTCGCAGTTCAAGTAAACGCATAAAACTCCCGTATTCTTGCTGCCTTATTTCCTCTTAATAGGAGAAACAGATGTTATGATTTGTCACTTGTGAGCATGCTTTCTTAGGTGTTTGGTGATCTGCCTATACAAAAATGAGTTACTTAAACTTATGATCTGTTGCAAAATATTTGATTTTCGACGTCCAAATTACAGGAAGTGGGACTAAGCGATGATTACAGAGCCAAAGAAATCAAGTTCAAATGGCTTTGAGGAGTCTTTACCACCAGAAGAGCAGCAGCAAAAGGTCTCAATTTTCTGCTACTGTTTTACAACCATGCACTTAGAATATCTACCTATTAGATCTGCAACTAAAGCTTTGTAGCTCACGATAGCTTGTAATTCTCCAGATCAATGAAGTGCGCAAGTTAATTGGACCACTTTCGGATAAGATGTCTCTTTATTGCACTGATCCATCGGTTTCAAGGTATTTGAGAGCACGGAACTGGAATGTTAAGAAGGCAACTAAAATGCTAAAAGCGACCTTGAAATGGAGAACGGAATACAAGCCTGATGAGATTCGTTGGGTAATTCTTAACCATATTCATCTCTCTGTGTGTGTGTGTTGGGAGGCCGAGTACAAAGTTACAAATCTTGGCACAAAAATTCCTGTTTAGAGTTATTGATGGGACCACCGATCAATAACTACCAACAAGGATTTGTGGAAAAGAACTGTGATTTTTCATGCTCTAAGCATTACTGTAGTGTATTAGTTTGTGCTTTTGATGACTTATTACTACCCTATAAAGCATGAAGTCTGCATTAACACGTAAATGCTACAAAAACTTATAGGAAAAGATACATGTTCATTACCTCATTCTATCAGCATGGATATGCCTTTGTTTCTCTTGATTTTAATGTGAAGGAAGCGAGTAAGAAATAATCCCGTCTGTTTGCTAGATAACATCAATATCTAATTAGCATCAATCTCCTCTCTTCGGTCAGCTTTCAAGGCATGACAGCATTACCTTTCTAAACATAACTTCTTTCCTCATGTTGTTTTTATTAATTGGCATTATCGATTTCTAGAAAGTTGATCCGTGATAAACTTTTCGGTTTAGTAAACCAAGTGAAGTCAAACCAAATCTATTGTTCATAAGTACATAAGATAGCACGTTTAGAAAATAATGTTCATTCAGATGGAGTAAGGATCTTATACGATATATGCAATATTTAGATACTTAAATATGTTACAGGTCATATGTTCTGGCTTGAATTACCTTGAAATTGGATTCATTGAGTGTCACATGAAGAACCTTGTATGTGATAGGATCGAAATTCGGGTCGCCCTTGTTTAAGTGTATCTAGTGTAGATGCATCTTGGCTCATATCTCTTTGGAAATACCAATTTTCCATTTAGACCAAAGTCCAACCTTACAGATTCTAACTGTATTTCATAATAAAATGATGTAATCTGACGTGGTTTCTTCTCCTTATTTGCAAAATGAAATCCGAATGTAAAAACACTGGACTAAACTTTTACACAACCACTGAAACCTAACATTTTGTTTTTGAAATCTAATAGGTCTACTGCTGTTTACTACTCCCTCCGAACAAAAATAAGTTCTACATTTGACTTAGCACACATATTAAGGAAACCGATTTGACCCATAGCAAATGCTTTAAACTTGGGCCCCAAAAAATTTGTGGACACACGGCATTCTAATAATCCTAATAATCCAGAAAGGGAAAGTGGTCGCTTATTTTGGATCATCTCAAAAGGGAATACTCCCTCCGTCCCATATTACCTTCCCCGGTTGTTCCGAATTCAGTCAACCGAGTTCAACTTTGATCAAACTTTAATATCAATTTACTTATCATAATAAAAGTCTAAAAATTGTTATCCATAAAATAACCAAATGATTTATCAATAGCAATTATTAAAATTTTATTAGAATGAATAGATTGATATTAATATTTGGTCAAAGTTCATCTCTGTTGACTTGCTACTGTAGAAAATGGGTAAGGTATTATGGGACGGAGGAAGTATGTAGCACTTATTTTGGATAGGAGGGAGTAGGAGGGAGTACTATTTTTGCAGTATAATTAAATCCTAATTGATGTTAGCAAAAATTCATTATAATTAATGGATATCAAGTATATTAATGCTTTTTGTAATTAATGCACCAGATCATTGCTGTAATCTGTTCTTCTGTAATTTCTATGCCCCTGTACCTGCATCCGGTCCCACGAACGGGTAGATTGAGATCTGTTTGGAACAACTCATATGAGCTAAGGTTGATGAAAACCAGAAATAAACCCCTATGTCATTTGTTATTCCATAGCCCTGGAAATGCTACATTTTACCAAATTATCTTTCCTCCTCACAATCCAAATTTATTTAGGTTGTAGGCATGTGTCCCCATGTTTTAATTCTTGTTCCCGATTAGGATCATATATAGAATCACATTAAGCTTCCTCTCTTTCGGTGCTTAACGAGATACAGTGATAAACTGATTTGGGTTCTTTTCTTTACATGCATAGATTGCTAGCTCTCTAGGTCAAGGGTGAAGGTAGCTGTTTCAATTAAGATTGACAGAACAGAGGATATACTTTGTCCCTCTTTTTTTGTGGTTTTCTAATGGTTGAATGAAAAGTAAGAGAGAGAGAGAGAGACAGAGTAGGGCGAAGGAGAGAAAACTGATAACCATGGAAATGCCACGAACTGCAAAACGAACTGCATAAGTGCATGGGGCCTTTATTGTCTCAAACAAACGACATATTTCAGAGAACTTACATTTGCTGTATGCACTGTTTTTAAAAACATGTTAGCAGAAATATACGGAGTAGTACATTTGCTTTATATGACCTAGTTTTGCATGGACTCTAAGACGAATGTCAAGTATGAAGATGTCTAAAAGTGTACGTAACAGTCTATAGGAAAAATAGTAGGAAAGAGTGTGTGGAAATGGAATGCTCGTTCACCTGACAATGTAAATACTATCATTTAAGCACTCTTTGCTGTCAAAAATTGAGCACCTCACTGAGATCATGAACTAAAGAAAGAAAGATTCTTGTGTCCATTTCGGGATGAAGTAGTGATCACATATCTCATAGTTACCTCCTTATCAAAACAAAAAAAATGAGACTTATACTTACCGCCATATTATAAGGAGGTATTTGGAAATCATGTTACAGAGATTCATCTATCTATTTGTCAGGACCTTGCATTCAGGTCTTTGCTTGACAAGAAACATAATGGACCTGTGTCGTGTGATAAGCTTTGGCACGTTATTTTTACTATTTAAAGCATTTATTCCTTACTGTTTCATCTATTCTCTTTTATGATACAGGAGGAGGTTTCTCATGAGGCAGAAACGGGAAAAGTCTACAGGTCAAAATATATAGACAAGTCTGGTAGGACTGTTCTCGTCATGAGACCTAGATGCCAGGTAAGATTTTCCCCACATTTTCTCTTGTAGAATTCAGCCGATGCATTTCTGAGCAAAACTCTACAACCTTTTTGAAATTTATGCAGCCTTTCGTTATGGAGCTCTTAAGTTGGCGTAACAAAATATCCAAAAATTCATAAACAAATTACTTGTTGCATATAAGTTCCAAGTTTCAAAAGAAGATTTTTCATCTTGTTCTTGCTCTTGCAGAACTCCAAGTCAACAAAAACACAGATTAGATATTTGGTGTATTGCATGGAGAATGCCGTTTTGAATCTGCCCCCAGGCCAAGAACAAATGGTCTGGCTCATTGATTTTCATGGATTTACGATGTCAAATATCTCAATCAAGGTGACTCGAGAAACTGCTAATGTTTTACAAGAACATTATCCCGAGAGGCTAGGTATAGCAATTCTGTATGATGCTCCAAAGTTCTTTGAACCCTTCTGGAAGGTACACCCACTATGACCCCCCCCCCCCCCCGAAAACCATTCTCTCTCCTGCATCTATAGTAGGTGAACTTAACAACTCTTATTGCAGGTGGTAAAGCCATTTCTGGAGCCTAAAACTGCAAACAAAGTTAAGTTTGTGTACTCAGACGATCCAGTCACCAAGAAAACCATGGAGGAATTATTTGACATTGACCACCTCGAGTCTGCATTTGGTGGGAAAGATAATGAGCATTTTGACTTCAATAAATATGCTGCTAGAATGAAGGAAGATGATAAAACAACGTCTATTTTTTGGACAAGAGGAATTGGTGCTGCTGAAACGGCCTCCTTAACAACTGCCTCTGCTTCCAGTCCTGTGATTTCAGATTCTGATTCCTCAGAAGACAAGGCAGATAAATCCTCTTCTCGTGACATTGACGAGGAGGCATTTTTGGCTGAAGCAAGTTTGCTAATAGATGAAACCAATGGCAAAGGTAAAATGATTGTCAATTAAATTTCTAGGAAGCTTGGGGCCCACAATGATATTGTAACGTTAATCTCTTTTTTTTTTTAATGACTAGGGGTTGCATGCTCAGCAACTCATGCAAGGTTGTAATAGAAAACGTTTACACGATGCCTATCATTTTCTACGTATGACTTTGGTTTATTGCTTCAAACTGAATTCAGTCTTTAACACAGAATTTGATCTTTTACAATCTTACATAGCCATCTTATAAATGGGAACTACAAATAAAAGTATGGCAAACAGAAGAAAGCATTATACAGCTACAACTACATCCCATATGCTGTTTCCCAAAACTATTGCATCTAAACATTATTTTGTACTAGATCAGGATACCAAAAAGTATGCAGAGTTGAAGGGAACAATAAACTCTTTCCGCACCTTATAATCTCTCAATTTACCATCTCGTCCAACTTTTGCCTGTATTGAGCCAATCTCTGCATCAAGAAAACAAGGTTACAACTCAGTAAAGGATTGGCGATGTGGAAAATCAAAAGAATTCAACTTGCACTAGCAAGATGGGCATAGCTTTTCTTTTTACCCCATCTTTACCAAGTACTCCCTCCATCCCCATAGAAACGAGTCCTGGATTGTGCTTCAATTCGTATGAGGTCTACTAACTTTATAGAAGCATATAATTTCCTTTTTCCTTTCTATTTGCATGACACATATGGTCCACGTCATGTTGGCAAAGAGAGAAAATCTCTGGAGAAAAAAAAATGAGAAATTGGAGAAGGAATTCTTTTCTGGGACAAACTAAAAGGAATATAGGAATGCTCTTACGGGACGAAGGACTCCTTTTATGTAACTCTGCATTTCTAGCAATTCCAAAATACTAACGAAGCTATGTTTCATATAAGCACTTATGTGATGTACAAAAGGTAATACTGAATGATTTCAAAAGGAAATTTGTTATATACTCCCTCCGTCGCATAAAAATGTTCTCATTTGTCATTTTTTGCTTGTCCCAAAAAGGATTGTCTCATTTCCATAACTCAAGCTATAATCATTGAAATTCTTAAACTGCCAACCAAGGAAGATGAGGGAGGCAAAGGAGAGGATGTGGATGTTTTAGGATAGACCAAGAATAAAAATAGACCAAGAATAAAATAATGTGAGACTGTTTTTCAATCTAAATTTGAAGTCGTACGTACATATGGAAAAGTTCAAACTTTTTTTTGTAAAACTCAACACATGATGTTTGACCTCATGTCATACCTAATGGCTCTGTCTTGCCATGATGGTACCCCTTATATTCTACTTGTTATCAGTATTTTATAGGCTGAAATGCGTTACTTGCAACCATCTCAAATATTAAAAATTTAAACCAAATTATTGATAATTGAATAGGAAAGAAAAATGATGATGTTGTCAAGTGCTCATAAACATGTGGTGCAAATTTAGAACAGTTTTAGGAAAAAAGAAAGTGAACGCTAGGAGAGCCTCTCAGGGAAAATCCATGGAGGTAACGAGAAATCCTAGTTGCTATCAGATTTATATTCACATTTCAGACACACTTTATGCATAGATCAACAAGGAATTTTTTTTTCATTTGCAAAAAGTTAAATTTTTTGGGATTGGTAAAGAGAACTTGAATCAGCATGTTCTTAAACCTCTCTTTCCCTTCATACCAAGGGATGCACCCTTGAATCATATTGAGAGACTCACTTTGATGCTATTAAGAAGTCAATTACCCCAACTGACAAGTACCTAGATGAGTTCAAATAAGATAGGAGCATTGTAGCAATGTCAAGATGAGTTCCATACCTTAGTATAAGCATAAACCCCTGCCTCAGAAGGTGCAGGTGGACTACCCCTCCTGATAAACTCACCCTCTTTAAAGATGTAAAGCATAGGTATCCCAGTTGCTAGTTCCAAGCTTATAACCTGAAGAAAATAGTGCAGAAATTGTTTATAGTAACCAAATCAAAACGATACACAGCAAGATTGCACATAAGACAATTCCAAAGTCTCACCTCTTGGGAAGTCAGCTCATCAAGATACATAATAATTGACCTCAAGGAATTTCCATGTGCAGCAATCATTACATTCTTTCCCGATATAAGTTGAGGTTCAATCTAAGATTTTAGGATCCCACAGTCAGTTTACAAATGATAAGAGCTCAGAGAACCAAAAACGGAAAAAGGGCAAAATTATCATTCTTACATGTTCTTTAAAGTACGCAACCGCTCTCTCTGCACACATTTCCAAACTCTCTCCATTAGGTGGAGGTATGTCATAACTACGACGCCACTCATGAACTTTCTCTTTTCCATACCTATCTGCTGTTTCCTGCTTATTAAGCCCCTGCAGTTCCCCGTACCTGCAGAAACAAAAAAGAGAAGAAACTTATTTCATAATATAGAGGGAACTGCATTTGGGTAGTAAGAGGAATGTAAGGGACAGATATAGAAAAAAATGGAGACATAATATTACATTCTTTCGTTCAGTTGCCAAGCTGTAACTACTGGAATGCACTGTGTTTTGGTCTCTTCACTGAAAATCTGACTCCATGCCTTTGCCTGTTCACTCTCATTATGCTTGACAATTGGCACCTACAAACAGGTTGATGATTTCAGAAAACATTTTAGGCCACAAAACTATGAATTGTAATAAAATTCTCTGAGTAAGTGAATCCTAATTTCAACGTATGCACACAACTTTTTGGTGGGAAGAACTGACCTATCCTACTTAAAGAAAAGAAAAATAACAATGAAAAGAGAAATGACAAAAGAAAGAACCAATATCCTGCTATTCCTACAAATTTATTCCTTTCGACTGCTTAGGATCAAGTGATGTTAGTGAGATTGAGATATATATTCAGCTTCCAAAATTAGGATTCATATGATTTTCCAACCTTCTTACGACGGTGTTGGGTCATGGCAAGCATAGCAGTCATCTGTGCACGAATCAATGAAGAGGTATATATCATGTCGACGGGTATATTGCTGATCCTCTTGCCAGCTTCAAGAGCCTCTTCCACACCCTTCTGGGTCAATGGAACATCAACACAACCTGTGAACAAGTTCTTCTCGTTCCATAGAGACTCACCATGCCTAATCAATATCAATGCAGCTTCACCTGAAGAAAAAAAAACTAGTTTATTTTTCAAAGCTCAACAATTTTCTACTAATCAAAGATTAAGCTACGACATTCAACAATCTCTCAGAATTACCCTTCTAAATGAAACAAGATAATTAGCATCTGCAAGTTAACAGGACTATGTCCAAAATTATTTCTAACAATTCAGCTTGTCAACTTATGAAAAGACGTCATACTTTTTTTCTTAGAGGAGTCGGTGGCGGAATTCTTTGAAGGGGTTGAAACAGGGTCAAACACTGTAGTCTGAGAAGCTGATGCCTGAATTACACTAAAGCTCCTCTTCTCAGAGCAATAACTTCCCCTTCTCAAGAGTCCAACATCGACCTTGAAACCCTTTGAGATGAATTTCACTGAGGCATTACCACACTCGTGATGAAGGGTAGAGTTACTGATATATCCATGAGAATGGAGTGTCCCAATGGCATGTTGAAATGCTGTTGCAGCCATTCTAAAAATCAATAGAAACCCATGTCAAGATATGTGCGGAAAAGTTCAATTAAAAAAAAAGTTTGGCAGATTAAAATTATTTTCTCAGAGAAATGCATGAATTGACAAAAGGGGAAATGGGTGAAATAAAATAAAGGAGAAAATAATGAGCCAAATGTGATTTAAAAGAAGCAAGTCAATAACCCATACAATTAAGCATTTCAACTATCATAAGAAATCACGAAACAAATCAGGATTTCGCAATCACCTTTATCAAAATAGTAACACGAATGAGCAAAGAACAAGTTCATACATCAAATCACCCTCCTCAAGATAGTAACACGTAATGATCAGTCAAATTCTAATTACAAACCCAAGACAAACAGATACCGAAAAAAATCAGATCTAACAAGAAAGTTCATAGAGTAAACCCAACAGCTAAACATACATGATATATGCAGATATGTAACACCAGCAAAATTTCCCAGAAACTCAAACATGCATATCTTGATCAATTCAAAAATTAATCAAAAACAAGAAATTGAACAAATGGGGATAGGATAATCAAAATACCAAAATATCCAATTGGGAAGAAATGAAACTAAGCATAAAAACCCCAAAACGCAAGAAACACATACAAGAAAAACCCAATTAGAAAGAATTTAATTAAATCATTACCCAATAACAAACTCGAAATAACAAAAGGGTATTAAAAGGAGGACGAAGAACAAAGAAATAGAGAGATCTTACATTATATAATACTCAAGGAAAGAGCCTCGATCGGTGTGGGGGTGGCGAAGAAATCAAGGTTGAGAGAGTTAATTGACGGAGAAGATGATGAATGAAACAAGAACAGTATTGAGGAGTTCACACGCAACTTTTCACCTTCCCCCTTTTGATTTATCGAGAGGGAGAAATGGTGATGTGTGTGTGTGTTTTGCTTAGAAGAAATCGTTTGCGGGGGTTTGTTTCTTCTCTCAGAGTTGCACACAGAGACAGTTGGCGGATTTCGAACACGAATTCAGACGAGGAAGATTTTTGGCCTTCTTGTGTTTCAATTTCTTGGTTTCAGGTTGATGTGTTCTTTATACTCCCTCCGCCCAGTCGAAGGTTCACTATTTTGGTGTTAGTACAAAATTTAAGAAAAGTGTTGAAGGGAAAATAGTTCGTGAGAGAGAATAAGTGAGTGGGTAAGACAAGTGGAGTTCATAATTTAAATGTGTAAGAGAGAAAAGTTAGTGGGAATAAAAATTAGGATTCATAATTTATGAATGTGAGTATGAGAAGTGGGGTATGTATAATAGAATATTAATAAAACTTTTTCATTTTAGAAAATGTGAAGCTTCTACCGAGACACTCATTTAAACTTCGAGGGACATAGGGAGTAGTATGTTTAAAAAAAAAAAAATCAAACGAGCCATTTTCTTAATATCAACACAACAAATGTTTAGAATTCACTTTATTGGACCCCGGAAGTTTCACCAAAACACGCACTTACAATCTCTATTGCAGAAATTATATCTACCAACAAATTGATATTTTGACCTATTAATCAATCGCAAAAAAAAAAATAAAAAAAAAAATTATTCCCACAAAACACAACCTTGCAGAACATAAAAATTGAAATCTTTTGATTTCACTACATCATGAATCAGTTAAGAGGCTTCTTTAAATTCAACCTTTTCCAACCCTATTTCCAAGGCCCACAATAGTGCAAAGAATAAACTCGTTGTGATGACAGCCAAAGATTTCAGGGTCAGAGAACGGTTATAAGATATCTGACAGAATATACAGAGTATGTTTTAGTGCGGTACCTATGATCACAACACATAAATAAAGCATCGTTAAGGTCAAAGTTGGATGTTAATCCAACTCAGGTCCTCGAGTGTGAGAGTAAGATTACTGAGAGAATAAGACTTAGAATATCTTGAGTGTGTGTGTGTTTAGGGTTTGAGCAATATGGCTTACAATATAGATTTGGCACTTACCTTGTCCAAGGGACAAAGGTCTTCTATTTATAGGCAATGGGGAGCTGCTCGCTGACGTAAGCCATGAGGTCAGCCCTAAAGGACACTTTAGTCTTTGACTGGATACACGTGCCCGCATCTGATTGGTTATGTCAGGGAAGGAAGATTCACTGTCAGAGGGGATATCGTTGATGTGGACAGGAGCCGTGTATTCGGTGTGGCACATTAAATGCAATAGTAGGCGCCTGACTGAGCCGCATTAAATGTGATGGGAGTGAGCCGGCTACTGTACTGTCAGAGCCAGTAAGTAAACTTGCTCAGTAAGCTAGGATATTAACCTGGAGTCTGGTGAGACAATCGGGAGTCTGGTATGAGACCGCGATCAACATTATAAACGCGGTCAATGGTTTTTGTCACGGGCACGGATGGGACGGTCATAACTCTTGCGGTCACCAGGCTGGCGGTCTGGATCCCTTCGGTTTTGACTGGCATGGGATGAGAAGAACGCGGTCTTGACCTCGAAGGTCTATCTGTTCGCGGTCTTGACTTTGGCGGTCTAGAAAACGCCACGTCCTGCTGGGCCTTTGGATCAGATCGAGCTTGAGCCCGGTATAGCTGGTCCGGGCTCATCACATTGCTTCTCTCTCCATCGACTGATAAAGATAATGAATGATAAAAAGTCGAGCCGCAATAAATGCTCCTGCATCATCTTTTCGCCGGATAGTTTGATTGAGATAATCAAACAATATTTCATAGAAATAACAAAGAAAATAATCCCCTGGATGCATAAGGCACATCTCGCGATTTACATCCGCCAGTATACTGAGGGGCCGGTATCTGGTGGTCCAGGATTAGTCCGGCGAAGCTGGGAACCCGGGTATCAAAAAAAAAAAAAACAAAGAAAATACTCGGGCATCTCGACAAAAAAGGAAAATTACAGACTATCACATAACGAGAGAAATCACAGACACTCACAAAAGGAGAAAAATAATACTACCTCCGTCCCAATCTAAATGTCCAAAAATGGGTCCGGCGCGGGAATTAAGGAAAGTGAGGTAGGAAAGAGAAAAAGTGAGGTAGGAAAGAGAAAAAGTTTAAATGTTGTGAGTATGAAAAATTAAATAGGAGAGAGAATGAGTGGGAGGAATAGTTAGGAGAGAGAATGTTGTGAGTGTAAAAGTAAAGTAAGAGAGAGAATGAGTGGGTTGAATAGTGAAAAAAACTTTCCTTTTTTGGAAATGGGACATTTTCAATGGGACGCCCAAAAAGGAAAGTTTGGACATTTAGATTGGGACGGAGGGAGTAAATCAGAAATACAAAGAGGAACTTTTAAAATTAAAATTGCAAAATCTAAAAGAAGATCTGAAAAATTAAAACCCTAATTTCATAAAATCTTATAAAAAATCGTTTTGCAAGAAAATATACTAGAAAAAAAATTGTAAAAAAAAATTATGAAAAATTATTGCTTTTTTTTTAAATATTATGAAAAACTAGATCTTATGTATGGAATGAACCTCAGTTTTTTGTTGTTAAAAAAAAAAAACCAACAACTAAACAACCATGGTTCCAATGTTATATAAAAAAGAATCAATATAAAAAATTTGAGACCCATTATTTAGCAAGAAATTTGGGACCTTTTTTAGCGGGAACTTTGCTCCTCTTCATATCACTTGATCTAAAAGTTTAACTTTTTAAATCGTGTCTCAATAATTTATATCAATTTTTCACATCTTCTTTTATAGGTCGGTAGGATGCAGACATGTACCCCTGATTTGAGAAAACAATCAAAATTCATTCGATGAAAGTGAGAGCCACACGAATTCAAATTTAAACTTGAATTCGAGATCCTTTTGTACATTCTAGATCGGTGACTAGGTTTTGGTCTTGGAAAATAATTAGAGTATGAAATAAAAGTACTCCCTCCGTCCCGGAACAATCTTCACACTTTCCCTTTTGGGCGTCCCAAAACTTACTTCACACATTTAAAACTTACCTAAAATGGAAAGGAATCTTTACTATTTCCTCCACTCATTCTCTCTCCTACATTATTTTAATACTCACAACACTATTATAATTTACTATTCTCTCCACTCATTCTCTCTCCTATTTTATTTTCATACTCAAAACACTTTCAATATAATATTCCTTCCTTAAAACCAGTGCAAACAGTATTTGTGAAGTAAGTTCCGGGACGGAGGGAGTAATTAAGAAGTGATCAAGTTGGGAAAAAAAAAAAACAGCCTTTCATTGGAGTAAAGGAACACCAAAGAAATGCAGCCTTTCAAACCCTCCATTTAAGAAATGGCCACCAAATCACCTAATTCCGGCGCCAATTAAAAACAATGGCCAGTTACAAATTAAATGATTTTTTTTTCATATTTTCAAATGAATAAATGAAATAAAATTGATTAAAAAAAAAAACTAGTTTTCGAAAATAGTCAACTGCTCCCTCCAACCAAAACTACAACACTCTCCAGTAGCCAAATAAATTGTCGCACTATTAGGGGTGCTACTATATACAAGGCATGGTTTTACAAGGCATGCACAAAATGACCAAAATACCCTCATATAAATACTTTTAAAAAAAAATTCTTCCCCTCCCTCTCCATTTCAAACGCCGTGTCCCTGTTCATTCTCTCTCTCGCTCTCAAAAACTAAAGAAAAAAACGACGGTCTCTCTTCTCTCTCTCACAAACGCCGCCGATCACCACCACCACCGCCGACGATGAAGACAAACCTCCCTACCGGTGGAAAGTCCGCCTCTTCCGCCGCTCCAAAGAAAGTAATTAATTTTAACCTAAAATTTCAATTTGAAAACCCTACAACAAATGTATGCCTAAAATGGATTATATAATGCTTAATGTTGTTTAAACGTATCCTAAATGGTTCTAATTGCGATTTCGTAACATTAATTTGGGTTTTTTGTTTGAATCGGATACGAATTTGTGTGCCTAAAATTTGAAGTTGTCGGCGTGCGTTTCGTATGAACACATACGAATGGTTACCAACATATCGGGTATTGGCATACGAAATGTAACCGATTCATCGCTTACATTTTCAGATGCCAATACCCGAAATGTTGGTAACATTTCGTATGTGTTCATACGAATGGTCACCAACATTTCGGGTATTGGCATACGAAATGTAACCGATGAATAAGCTTACATTTTCGTATGCCAATACACGAAAGGTTGGTCACCTTTCGTATGAACACATACGAAATGTTACCAACATTTCGGGTATTGTCACACGAAATGTCATCCGAATCTTGAATATTAACCGTCTCTTATTTAATTTTTTGTAGGGACGTAACCCTCTGACGGCCTCTAATAGAAAGAGGAAGGCCGAGGAGGCACTGCAGCCTATGGCGCATAAACGGTCCAAAGAAGAACGACAAGAATGTCGTGATTCTTTGAGCCGGATGTGGTTGAGGAGAGTGATAGTAGTGAGAGTAGTTATTCTAGCGAGGATTCATCTTCACGTACTATGTCCCGAGGTGCATCTCGCAGTGAGGAGGCACATTTATCTAGTGAGGAGGAGGCGGAGGAGGAGGCGGAGGAGGAGGCGGAGGAGAGTGTATCCGCGAGGCCTCGCAAGAGGCGGGAGGCACGGGGCGTAAAGGGGAAAGGGGCCAAGGATGACGAGTGGCAGCTGAAGAGTAACCCGTGGCGGCCCTGAGGAGGTTCGGTTGTTGTACGGGTTTGGTCATCATCGAGCCCGTAAGATATGGGAGAACGCCACTTGTGAGCCGGTGTTCAAGCGCCAAACAAGGCAAACAGATTTTAGATAAGTAAGTATATGATTTTGTTTATTATTAAATAGCCATTTGCAAAACATTATCAAGATTCAGATGACATTTCGTATGCCAACATACGAAATGTTGGTGATATTTCGTATGTGTCCATACGAATGGTCATCAACATGTCGGGTATTGGTATACGAAATGTAACCGATTCATCAGCTTACATTTCGCTATGCCAATACACGAAATGTTAGTCACCATTCGTATGAACACATACGAATGTCACCAACATTTCGGTATTGGCATACGAAATGTCATCCGAATCTTGAAACAGAGGGAGTATTAATTATAATTTTTTGTTTGGAATCAACAGTGTTCTCCCATGCTTCTTTACCGGAGGATGATAGAGCTTGGTGGGCTCGTGTTGAGGGTACCGGCCTCCATTTTCTTCATGATGCTACCATTCGCCGGCCTAGCATGGCGCTCCTAACGGCGCCAGGAACGGTGGTCTCCCGAGACTAATACCTTCCACATGCCGTGGGGTGAGATGACGATCACTATGCATTGACGTCACTCATATCCTAGGTATATTCTTGTTTGTTGTCTATTTTTTATAAATTTCATAAATTTTATCAATTTTATTAATTATTTCATTTTCAATTTGTAGGCATCACTGCTCAGTGGCCCCGTTGGGAAGGCGGTTCCGCAGCCCGACGTAGCCGCTATCGTGGCACGCCTTGAGACATGTCGGAAGGGACGACCTACTCTTTAGATGGCCTCCGCCGTTCCTTCGAGTCCCCTTCCGACATGATCGACGATGAGCGCGCCGCTACGTACATCATGTTCCTCCCGGGCTCCACGCCGTTCGTGGGACAAGACTCAGAGATAAGATGCCCTCTCGACTACCTTTCATTGTGCGTGGATATTGACAGAGTGGGGGCTCTATCCTGGGGACACTGGGTTGGCATATCTATACCGGAGTTGGGGAAGGCATCTAGATACTGATGCAAGCGTTGGCGGTTGTTTGAGTCTTTTGGAGGTAATATTTAACAATCATTTAATAATTACAACATGCATTTATGGTTATAACATTGTTAACTTATTTATTTCATACATTTGCAGCCTGGATATACGAGCACTTTCCGGTTTTCCGGAGAGAGATTGACCCGTTATGGACGGAGGGCCACCCGAGGGCTCGTAGATGGGTACGCATCGATACGGCCGGGTAGGGATATGCCCCATCTATTGAAGTTTCGGCATACCCCGGACACGATGACGGCTGATAGGGTGAGTTAGTTATATTTAAAGTTTTACAAATTATTATTTCGTTGACGGTGTCTAACAAATTCATTTTTAGGTTTGTTGGACTCCCTACGGCACCACCCTGCAGGCGCTTTTACCGGCCTCATACTTTCGTGGGGTTATACGCTTCCAGATATCACGGAGGCGTATTTGCTCGACCGTGTTACACGCCGCTTTGGGATCCAGCAGAAAATCCCCTGAGACCCCATATCTTGCTCCCCCAAAATTGTTCATTGATAGCAGTCAAAAGGGGTACAAGAAGTCCTATGGAGGGCGTGATGATGTATGGGAGGATTGGTTAGAGGACGGCTTGGGGGTTTCGATCCATTGCGTAGATGGGGCCCGTCCGTGAGCACATCTCGATCCCGTTATTTCCACGTATATGCAAATGGTTCCTGGCTAGGACTCATGTTCGGATTACTAATCCGAATCATGATGCCCTAGTTAACGTTCCACCACCGCCTAGGATTGTAGAGGCACGAGGCATACTAGTTTCACCGCTCACGGATGACGCTTTATCTCGCTCCCGTCAAAGATAAGATTAGACGGGCCATCGAGCCGATCGCGCACGCTTCATGATTATTATGTTCATTTTGGTTGTTTATGTTGGTTTGTAAATTTTGGATACAATGTTTGTTTTGGAATATGTTTGAGAATATGTAAATTTTGGATACAATGTTTGTTTTTGGAATATGTTTTGAGATATGAAAATTTTGGATACAATGTTTGTTTATGGAATATGTTTGGAATATGTTTGGGATATGTTTGGGATATGTTCATTTTGGTTGTTTATGTTTTGGAATATGTTTGGGATATGTTCATTTTGGTTTGTAAATATTGTTGGTATTTGTTTCGCTTGTGTTTCACTTTGTTGCTCTCGTAATGACATTTCGTGTGCTTATACACGAAATGATTTTGCTCATCTCGTATATATACACACGACATGTTTTCTTTTATCTCGTATAAATACACACGAGATACATTACTGGGTAGTTATTGTATTTCGTGTAATTTTCATACGACAAAAATGAAATAAGTCGTGTATATATATACGAGTTATATATGACATATCGTGTATAAGCACACGATATGGTAGTCTCGAGAGCAACATCTTCGAAACACAAACCGAAACAAATACCAACAATATTTACAAACCAAAATGAACATATCCCAAACATATTCCAAAACATAAACAACCAAAATGAACATATCCCAAACATATCCCAAACATATTCCAAACATATTCCAAAACTTCATACAAAAATAATCAATACGCTATACACATAAACTATGGCCTATTTTCCGCAATTCGTGCTTCGTTCGCCATAATTGAGAGTCGGTTGAATGTTTCTATCCGAGTTCGTATGGCATGATCGTGTTACTTGCGCTTGGATCACGTTTCTCCCCCAATATAGTGCTACCGATGGTATCGGGTAATCACTATCCGACATGTGCAAATGCAAAAGTAATAAAATAGTCCAATATAACAAATTTAGAAAATATAGTTAAATGTAACAAATTTAAATAAGATAGTTAAATATAACGCATTAAAGTATCATACCAATATAAAATGGTTTCACATGTCCCAACACAAGTGTGTCTCGCGGGTGGTCCTGCTCCTTGTGGTACGCCACCGGTAGGCATGTGAAGCCGCGGTTTGCGAGTACGAGACAAACACCACATTATACACCGTGGCTATGATGTGCCCTATCTCTCGGGAGTATCAACCAATAATATTCCGTACAAGGGGAGGCATAGTGAGTAATGCGACTATAGAGCTCGTCCATATCTCGCCAAGGCATAACTCTCTCATAAAGCTCGCGGCGATGAAGGCGCTCCTTGGCACAATCCGAGCGCACTCTTTGCCACATCTCCTCTCGTTCCGTATATTTGCGCTGCCTATCGCTTCTATATCCACAATTTCCATCACCCATCACATCTCGTGAAGCCATCAATAAATGGGACAATGAGAGGGGTAAGCAACATCCTATGGACAAGTATGTATATCATCGACTTGTCCATTTCCACGACCCCGCCCCGTCCCCGTCCCCGTCCCCGACCTCGACCTCGACTTCGACCTCGACCTCTCCCACGACCCGAAGCCTAGTGGTGGAAGAGATGTAGGAGTGGTAGGGCTAGATGGTGTAGTGTTTGAAGTCGATCTCGACATCAAACCCGATTGGGTTGATGCAATAAATGAAGATCTAGACTCGCCGCTAGTGGAGGGTGGTGTAGTAGGGACTCCAAAATGTCTCGTCGCACGCTCCCAATCCGACAAGACTCTACAACCGGTGGTCCGGGTTTATTTGCCTTTGAAATATGATCCGGCTCAAGCATCTCCGGTTTGTGGATGTAACCCTTCATTTATCGTTTGAAATAACCTTCTCTTTACAGTCCAAAGTGCGTTCAGCTTCATTCAACACAACTTCAAAATCGTGTCCAATGGGACAAGATTCTACTTCAATGTCCAACTTCTTCCAAAAATCATGAATCGAGGACAACTCAATCCGGCCCCCGCAGTTTTGTATGCATGCAATCTCGTGACTACATGGAAGTCCATGTGTTCGCCTCAGGTAACACCCACACCAAGGATCCATGACATTATCCCCACAACGACTCCGCTCTTCTTTGATGATGTCCAAAGTCAGTCTTTGACACTCGACCCAATATGTCTTGGATACGTATCACATGTCTTCATATCATTTGGAATTCTACTCTTTGATTGCTCCATAGTAGCTTTGATTGTTGTTATTTGGATTTCCATAATCTCATGAGCCTTTTTGAATAATGTGTCAAAAGTAGAAGAAGCACTCCCCAAGGCCTTCTTCAACCTCGTTATGCTCACTCTCACTGTTCGTGGTGTGGGTTTGAAGTGCAAGAATCGATCTCGCGTGCATCGACAAAATATTCGTAGAGTATGGAGCAATCCAAGTCTCGCGGAGGTAGGTCAATAAATCAGATAAGATCTCGAAATGATCGCAAAACGATTGCCAACGGGTGTCCCACTCTTCGCGAGTAGCGGCCGATATTGCTTTATTAAATCTCCTCATGAATGATAGTGCAAACTCATTGCTACCGCTTTAGCCAACGCTCTCTTTTTAACATTGACTTCGATATGCCTTCGACACAAATGGTGTGCGGTCTCGGGAAATACCATTTGGACAAAGATTAATGAAAGCCAAGTCACGATCGCTTAAGAAAACAGCTTGGCATGTGGGGAGTATGAAAAGACTTTGCAAATTCTTGAGTGCCCACGTGTAATTATCAGCCTTCTCATTTTGGAGGAACGCATAGGCAATTGTGAAATTCTTCCCCGTTGAAGTAAATCCTATAATCTCAAGTAACGCCATTCCATAGCAGCTTGGTGTTGTAAGTGCAATCACCTTGTATCAATAAAAAATAAAGTTAGAAATGAATAAAATTGCAATTCAAAAATGCATACGACTTGTGGAAAACAGAGTCAAAAAACGTATTCAAAAATCAAAAATTTACCTTGTACTACATATGGAAAACAGTTAAGCATATCCGATGCTCGTGGGTGAGAGAAGAATATGTCACCGATCATGTCACTCTCGTTAGCTTTCCTCATGAAGAAGGTATATTTCTTATCCTCGAGTGCTTTTATGAACTGTTGAAGCGAGGATCTCCCTTGTCGTTCTTGTGACTTGCATTTTGTGAGGGCATTGTGGACGTGTTTCGGAGTACTCACGTTCTTCTCATCCTTCCTCTTTAACATTGTTAGAATGTTATTTGGACGCACCGAAGACTGACTTGCGCTACACACCTCCTCATATTCAACTAGTCAATTTACCCAACGGATGACCTTCGGGATACGTTGGAAAGTCGTGATTATGAGAACCATGCTTCACAACGTAACCCCATACCCCATCACCCCTATCTTTGGCCCGGATTTCAAAATTGCACCCAATCTTCTTCGTGCTAGTCAACCTCACATCTTTAGTTTTTCCGGACCTGTACTTGCCACCAAAATGGCATACAATCTTCGCGTAGCCTAGGATCTTGCCACTTGTCTTCCTCGAATCCACTATAGAAAGGGTTATATTTTGACGGGCCGCGATATCCCGTACGTGTTTAACAAGATCATCCCTATTTGAAAATAATAGGGATGTATCGAATTGATCACTGACATCCGGTCCCTACAACATCAATTAGAAAATTGCACAATAAGCAACAGGCTGACATTTCGTGTAGCATTATACGAGATGTTCCTGGAACATCTCGTGTAAGTGTACCCGACTTAAACCCATTTATCTCGTGTCATACAATACGATATAATACACCATAACTCGTGTATAAAAACACGACAAATAGCATAAAACTCGTATAATATGACACGAAATAGAGTAATATCAGAATTTAAAAATCCAATCTTGAAAAACAATTTCGTTTCAAGATTGGATTTTTATTGCGACTTTGATCAAAACACCAAATATAACTTTAAAAACTTACTTCATTGCTGCTTGGATTTTGATTTTGATGTGGAGAATTTGGTGGCAAACCTTCTTCTTCAAAAATATATTCCACAAGCTCAAGATCAATATGATCATAAAAACTTGGAGAATGTTGTGGAGAATCCATACTATGGTGTTAGATGATATGAGAATTAATGAAAATAATGGGCATAAATTTATGGGTGTTAAGAATAGGACAATGGTGTCACAAAGCATGGGAGTACAAAGAAGAACGGTGTTTCTCTCGTTGGGCCGTTGTCTACGTGAATATCGTTTTTGATGTAGGAGCCAGGTGTATCTCGTGTGTATATACACGAGATACTATGGTACATATCGTGTATACAAACACGATATAGTATTTGTTTCGGTAATTATATCGTATGAACAATACACGAGATGCACCTTGATTACTTTCGTGTATTGTTCATACGAAATGCCTCAAGAAATATCGTGTATTTAGACACGACACAACATATAATAAAATAAAAAATGGTATACGGCTACCTCATTTATTTATTTTTAATTTTTTATACATTCTAAATGACATTTAAAGTGTTTTTCATCTACATCACTTTCCTCAAAATCCAAATGGAGATTGAATTAGAAATATTTGCCATTATTTAGGGTTTTTAGGGTTTTACATGTCCCGATCTTGCCAAAAATGGTATACGGCTACCTCGTTTATTTTTTTTTAATTTTTTTCTACATTCTAAATGACATTTAAAGTGTTTTTCATCTACATGAGTTTCCTCAAAATCCAAATGGAGATTGAGTTACAAATATGTGCCATTATTTAGGGTTTTTAGGGTTTTATGTGTCCCGATCTTGCCAAAAATGGTATACGGCTACCTCGTTTATTTTTTTAATTTTTTCTACATTCTAAATGACATTTAAAGTGTTTTTCATCTACATGAGTTTCCTCAAAATCCAAATGGAGATTGAGTTACAAATATGTGCCATTATTTAGGGTTTTTAGGGTTTTATGTGTCCCGATCTTGCCAAAAATGGTATACGGCTACCTCATTTATTTATTTTTAATTTTTTATACATTCTAAATGACATTTAAAGTGTTTTTCATCTACATCACTTTCCTCAAAATCCAAATGGAGATTGAATTAGAAATATTTGCCATTATTTATGGTTTTTAGGGTTTTACGTGTCCCGATCTTGCCAAAAATGGTATACGGCTACCTCGTTTATTTTTTTTAAATTTTTTTCTACATTCTAGATGACATTTAAAGTGTTTTTCATCTACATCACTTTCCTCAAAATCCAAATGGAGATTGAGTTACAAATATTTGCCATTATTTAGGGTTTTTAGGGTTTTACGTGTCCCGATCTTGCCAAAATATACGACTACCTCGTTTATTTTTTTTTAATTTTTTTCTACATTCTAAATGACATTTAAAGTGTTTTTCATCTACATGAGTTTTCTCCAAATAAATAAAGTGGTATCACTTAAATGTGATAGGTTATATGATATTGTATGATCCAATATGACGTTTGTTCCTTGTCATGTATAAGTGTATAAATTTTGCTCAATTAACAACACAATTCAATAATATAACATAGAATATGCGTATCATTAACATCGTGTCGCAAATCATCGAAGAACACCTTCATTATGATATGTCGTATGGATATACACGATTTTAGTACATTATATCGTGTTGTTGTGTACGAAATTAATGACAGAGTAAATTTAAATTTCGTATAATTTCATACGACCTATTATTTAACCCAATTAGTTTATGTCGTGTAAAAGTACACGACATGAAGGCTTCTTGTCGTCCTTTCGAGCACGACAGACGAAGGGTAGTTTGGGAATTATTGGTGCCTTGTATATAACATGCCTTGTATATAGAATTCTCCCACTATTAGCCAGATATAAATTAAATTATTTTTTTTTTCAAATTTTCAAATGAATAAAATAATAAATTAAAAAAAATTGATTAAAAAAAAACTAGTTATCGAAACGATCCGTTTACATGAACAATCAAATCTATATATATATATATATATATATTAAAGTTGGTGAGGAGACCTAAAGATTCGCCACGTAGACATGTTTAGGCAAACTCTTGCTTTTGGAGAAGCCACATCATCACCATTCCAAAATCTAAAGACTCTTGATATTCTTCTTATTAGCTGATACTAATAGTTAATAATAATAGTTATTATATAGGTTAACTATTACTATTAATAATATTAGTTAACTATAATAGTTACTATATAAGTTAACTGTTACTATTAATTGTATTAATTAACTATAATAGTTACTATATATGTTAACTATTACTATTAATAGTATTAGATAACTATAATAGTTACTATATAAGTTAACTATTACTATTAATTGTATTAGTTAACTATAATAGTTACTATATATGTTAACTATTACTATTAAGAGTAGGTCTGCTGAGAAACGCGTTTCTCCATAACTATGGAGAAACGCGTTTTTAATAGCCAGAAGCTATACGTTTGATAACCAGAAGAAAATTTCTGGATATCAGTCTCAAAGGGTTCTGGATATCCAGAAGCTTTGGAACGGATATCCAGAAGCCTTTGGGCGGATATCCAGAAAAAATAGATTTGAAGCCAAATCCAAGGCCAAGATCGAAATTGCTTATTGAAGGTTTACGGATATCCGAAACCTTCAATGTATATCCAGAAACCATCAAATGAATATCCGTAAACATTTTGAAAGTTTCGGATATTCATTTTGAAGGTTTTCGGATATCCGTAAACCTTCAAATGTATATCCAGAAATCATCAATGAATATCCGTAAACATTTTGAAAGTTTCGATATCATTTTGAAGGTTTCTGGATATCACTTTCATAAGCTTCGGATATCCTTTCAAAGGGTTTCGATATCCGTAACCTTTGAGGCTGATATCCGAGTAACCATGGGACAAGGTCATGGCCAATACAAAAAGTTTCTGGATATCATTTCAAAAGGTTCTGGATACCCGTAACCCGTTTCTCCATAACTTATGGAGAAACGCGTTTCTCCCTAGATTTTACGTACTATTAATAGTATTAGTTAACTATAATTGTTACAATATAAGTTAACTAATACTATTAATTGTATTAGTTAACTATAATAGTTACTATATATGTTAAATATACTATTAATATTATTAGTTAATCATAATAGTTATTATATGTTAACAATTACTATTAATAGTATTAATTAATTATAATAGTTACTATATAGATAGGTTAACATTAATATTAATAGTATTAGTTAATCATAATAGTTACTATATAGTTTAACATTGCTATTAATAATATTATTTAATCATAATAATTACTATATAGGTTAACTATCACTATTACTATTATTAGTTATCTATAATAGTTACTATATAGATTAACTATTACTATTACTATTATTAGTTAATTACAATAGTGACTATATATGTTAACTATTATTATTAATAGTACTCCTTCCGTCCCAAAATGTTTCTCCCAATTGACTTTTTTGTTGAACTTTGACCACAAATATATGACAATTTAATTATGCTCATGAAATTCTAAAAATTCCTATTGATTCACCATTAATAATATTATCAACAACAACTTTTAGAATTTCATGAACATGATTAATCTCTCATAAATTTGTGGTCAAAGTTCAATAAAAAGTCAAATGGGACAAACATTTTGGAACAGAGGGAGTATTAATTAATCATAATAGTAATTATATAGGGTAACTATTATCATTTAGTTTAATATAAGCTAATATTATTAGTTAAATATAACAATTACTATAACTATCACGGTGAACTTAACGAATATGTCAAATAATCTTATCAAATAATAATTGATGAAAACTAAATACAAATTTGGTGATAAATGGATATAATTAAAGGTATTAGTAAAAAGAGCTACAAAAAAATTAAATAAAGATGATTGATAAGGAATATAAAAAGTCACCAAGTAATTATTGGTGGAAACTAAATTTATACTATATTATTTTAAAGTAGACTAAATTTGGTGATGACACATAAGACCCGAATGACTTTATCTAATTTCTCAAACTTTCATGTCATATGTCTTTTTATTCGTATGCAACTATTTATATTCTTGCAATTAACTAATAACTTTAGTAGATAACTTATAGTTATGCAAAGAGATAATATGAAATAAAGACAGATTATAAGTTATAAGTAACACATATTAAGATGTAATCTAAAGAGTCACTAACTAAATACAATTAACCTAAATGTTTACATATGTAAAACGTTATTTATAATAAATTCTACTATAATGATAGTTAATGATTAGTAACTTAAATCATATACACTTTCATCTACTCTGTATGTAATAATTAATTTATATTATAGAAGAAAATATATAACTAATAAAGCAAAGTAGAAGTGGAAAAGACTCAATAGTTAATATATATGTTAACTATTATTATTATTAATAGTATTAGTTAATCATAATATTAATTATATAGGGTAATTATTATCATTTAGTTTAATATAAGTTAATATTATTAGTTAAATATAACATTAATTAGAAACTTTAATTTTAATATATTAGAATACCTTAGATAATACTTCAATATTAGTTACATACATAGGGTAACTATTAATATTTAATTTAATAGTTATTATACTCCGTATTTTATAAATATTAGGTATTAAACTTACTATACCAGATCACTATTCCCATATAACTTTTTAATTATATTTACTAATCATAATATGTGTATGTAGTATAAAATCATTAATTATCAAAGATAATTAATATTATTAATTCAATCATCTATAAAATTAGAAGTTAACTAATTACAATAATAATTCATTGTTATTATTCAAATTTCAATTGTCATAATAATAAGTACAAACTATATACAATAAAGGCTAAAAAAAATCTCCTGAATTTATAAATGTAAATATTTTGATTGATATAAAATAGATTTATATCACCAAAAAAATGTCTTGCTACTTTATCAAATAAAAACAAAAAATAAGTAATATAAAAAATGGCAAATTAATTTTTTGTGTGGAGCACGGGCTACCCACTAGTGATACAAAGAGTCTGAAGCAAGATGTGTAATAACCCGAGTTTCCTTTTTCTTTTTTCTTTTTATTAATTAAAGTATTTTTTTAATTAATAATTGTATTTATCCTTTAATTAAAGAATGGAGTAATTGAGTTTTGATTTTGGGCTTGAATTGGGAAACCCAAATCATTAAAGGAGTTGAATTAATTTCCTTTTGGGCTAGAGTTTTGAAAGTCAAGGATATAAATATTCTTCATACCCTAGTATCCCCTTATTATTGACTCAAGAAAAGAAAAAGAGAGAGAGAGAGAGAGGCCGGAGTTTTGGCCGGAGCTTAGTCGAAGTTGAAATCAATAGGGTAATCCTCAACTCTCTGTTGGAATTTTGGTTTTGTAAAAGAAAGGTTTGACCGACTTTTGACCAAGAATTTCATAAGGTTTCATTTTAGGAAAATGAAATTTGATTGCATATTATTAATCTACATTTGGATTAGATTAATTTGATATATTTATTTTCTCAAAATTAATTAGTGGTGAATGAGAAATTAATGTTCAAAGAATGGAAAATGAGATGGGTATATGAAGAGTGTATGGGATATGGAATATTTATCCCACATTGCTTAAAGATGTAAACCAATGATAGTTTATAAGTGGATTCATCCAAGGAAGGAGACATCAAGTTGATCTCCTTAGGCCAACCTAGTTGGGCCATTGGACCAACCATGCAAGGAGTAGCCCAATTGTGCTAGATTTTGTACTAGCTCAATTTGGACCACACCCGCGAAGCCCGCAATGGGCGCGTTGAGGCGCACACTTTGCACTTCGCTAAGAGCCTTAAACTTTTGACAAAAGTTGGCTCGATTCATGGTTCGATGGCGGTCCATGGCTCAGGTTCGGTTCAGGCTTAGGGCGAGTGGGCTCGTGGTGGTTCGTTCCATTCCAAGTCAAATGGGTTAAGGTTAGCAGTTGGGCCGTGGCCCAGAATTGGTCCAAGCAGATCCGATTTGGATTGGGCCGGGTTCAGCAAGGCAGATCCGGATTGGATTGTGATGGTTCTTGAAAAGGTGGGTGTGACCCATGCCTTTTCAAATAGGCGGGTCAAGGCTGTTGGGCCGACCCAGCAGATCTCCTCCCCCCATTCAGATTAGATCCGAGGGTCCAGATTTCACCAGACACCATTTGTGGTTATTACCAATAGACACCTTGACTCTTCATACACTATAAATAGACCCCTAGTTTGACAAACCAATTTATTCAATCACTTCTCTCTTTCACATATTCTCTCTCTCTTCTCACTAGAAGTAGAGAATCACATATTTAACTGAGTTAATGAACTCGGTTAGATATATAACTGAATTTGGAATTCAGTCACAGAATTCAACGGAATTCTTAACATCATCTGTTAGAAGATAGAGCATCTCGTTGCATAAGTCTTCTTCAAAGTCTGGAAGTGTCAAACACGAATTTTGTTCGCCGAAGTCATTAATTTGGAGTGCTCCTATTAATGACTGTAAAGTCGTTTCATCTTGAGAGAAGATTGCCGCTAATCCGTAAGCACCAGTGCGGGGCAATATCTTCTTGCGGAGATTGTGTCCAACACAAGACTCGACTTCTTTAATTACTCGGTTTGCTTTAATTTTTGCATTCTAGTTTATCTCTATTTCCGGCCCCGTTAATTACTTTATAGTTCATTATTTATTTGTCATTTCGTTAAATTCAAGAAAGCCTTATTTATTGTTATATAGACAATTTTCCCAACAATCGCAAGAAGATATTTACGTTTTCTTGTTTTTATGACAAATATGAGCCAATGATGATGGACAACCGAAGGACATTATCAGTAGAGACTTAACGAGAAAAATGACGATTTCCAAGGAAGGATAACTAGAAGAGCATTGGAAGTTAACTAGAAAATAACGAGAAGGTCAACAATAATCCCGGAAGTGATTCAAAAGAATTGTTGACAACATGGAGCGGACTTATAATCGAATAACCAAGATTCGCCTAGGCATATAACCGAAGAGGAAGAGGATGATGATCCAAAATTCACCAAGGCAAATAAACCGAAGAGAAAGAGGATGGTGATCCAGATTTGCCAAGACAGATAACCGGAAAGGAGGATGATGATGATCCAGATCCAAAAAGACAGATAGCCAATCCGCAAAGACAGATAGCCGTAGAAGAATGGAATCATGAAAATCTCATATGTAGGACGTACATACTGAGTGGACCAAATGATGCCCGTTCAAAGAACACTGTCTCGTGGGGACAACCAAAGAGTTGTAGAACACTTTGGAACGGACTATAAGGTTCAATGAACCAACTCCAAGATTTGTTACAAGATATGGTAAGACCAATCACGTAGCAAAAAGTTTGTCGTATTCCAAGAAGGAAAATGGACAACATGAATCAAAGCCAACGTCAACGAAAGGTTGAATAGGCTTGATTGAGAATTAATGGAGTTTGAAGCCAACTTAGCAAGTTGGAAGTCAACCCAAGAGAATGGTGGATAAACGCTAGAGCTACTCACCATATATGTGCTGATAAAGAGAGCTTCTCATCATACACTCCTATCAATGGAAGGAAGGTGTATATGTGAAACTCTGAAACTTCCAAACGTCGTGGGGTTTGGAAAGGTTGTGCTGAAGATGACTTCAGACAGAAAACTGACTCTCGTGAATGTGCTGCATGTCCCAGACATTCGCAAGAACCTAGTTTCCAGATCAATGTTGAGCAAGACTGGATTTAGACAAATGTTTTGAGTCAGATAAAATTGTATTGACCAAGAAAAATTTGTTTCTTGGTAAAGGATACCTTGCCTAGAGGCAAAGAGCATCGGTGTTTCTTATGTTTACCTTGTGAAAGGTTCTAATTTATGGCATGACAAATTAGGTTATGTGAATTTCAACACAATTAAGATGTATGTGAATCAAGAATTAATTCTCATGAATAAATTCGATTCAACTGACAAGTGTGAAATTTGCGTGGAAGATAAAATGACTAAGTCATCATTTTCTTCAGTAATAAGAAACACGATACCTCTTTAGTTAGCTCACACAAATAATTGTGATCTAAAGTTAGTGCAAACTCGAGGTGGGAAAAGTATTTAATTACTTTATAAATGGTTGCACAGGACATTCTCTTGATAAGGAAGGATGAAGCCTTTGAGGCTTTTCAAACTTATAAGAATGAAGTTGACGAATCAGCTTAATATAAAAAAGATTCGAAAAGCTAGAATGAGGGGAGTATGCGGCGCCGTTTGAGGATATTTGTGAGGTTTCCGACAGTATTCATCAAACGATCACAACATATTCAACTCAGTCTAATGCAGGAGCTAAACGCAAGAATCATACCCCGTAAGAGATGATAAATGCAATAAGCTCTGGCTTAACCGAATTTGTGGGGGAAGCTGTACTGTCATTTTTAATGAGATACCCAATAAAGGATTTGATAAAACTAATTACAGATTATGGCATAATCGTAAAACGTTCTATAAATACTTTAAGTATGGGGGTACACCTCAATTGTGGGGATACACCTCAAGTGTGGGGGTACACCTCAAGTGTGGGGGTACGAGCTAAAGTAAAAGTACTTAAGCCAAAGACAAGGAATTTAGTATTCCTTGAAATCATATTTCCTTAAAGTAAAAAGGAAATAATATAAGTTTAAGAAGAAAACTTATAAAATTATAAAAGATTTATCTTAATAGTAAGATGAACTAAGACATAATTTGTGGACAAAAGAAGCTAGTCTTTTGGTTCTAATTTTCTATGGTAGAAAATTAAACGAAAACTGTTAAATAATGTTGTTAACATTTAAATGAATAGTTCATCATACATTTGAAAGTTGGTTGATCTTCTTCCATAATGCGAACCGTTGGGTTGCAAATTGGTTCTTAAAAGGAACTATTTGAAAGATGAATCTATAAACGGAAAACTCTTGAAAGATAAAATCCTAAGGCAGACTTTCAAGAAGTGTAGTCAAGAGAGTTAGAATTTCAAAAGATAGATTTTTAAAGGGAAAACAATCTTGAGAAATAAACTCTATTGAGACGGATTATTAATCTGAAAAGGCATATTATTGATCTCGAAAGTGAGACTCTTGAGATATAGAATCTGAAGAGAAAAGATTCTTAAAGTAATAGACTCTTTAATGGTAGAATCATAAGAGTTAGATAAATTCTCCAAGATAGACTCTCGAATAAGCTAAATTCTTGAGAAGTAACAGATAGATTCTTGAGAGATGAAATCTATAAGGTAGAATCTTGAGAGGTAATCTCTGTAAGGTAGATTCCTAAGAGGTAGACTCTAAGGAGGTCAAACCACTTAGAGATACTGAATGCTTGGGAAGTCGGACCGGTACAGAGATAATAACCACTCGAAGAAACTGACCGATAGAAGAATTTGATCACTCGAAAAGATTGACCATTCTAGAGAGACTAAAGGTCTAAATAAAAATTGTAATAAATCACTAAGTATAGTCTAAATACTTGGAGTACTTAAAGATATTCTTATGATTACAGATTACAATAAATGAGATATTCAATAGTATGAAAATGATATACTAATCTGATATCAGACACAAATAAACTCCAAGGTAAAAATGTGTTCACAATAAATGGAGCAGCGGTATCAAACTTCCAAGACAACATGAACAACTCGATTCAATAAGGAATTTGAGTCGATAGCGTTAGATAAAGATAAAAGCTAAATGGTCTTGGAAGATATTCCTTTGTGGAATAAGTTTGTGCCTACATGACCTAAGGCATTGTGACGACAATGAAAAATAGGAAAAGGTGTAGAACATCGTAATAAGTCAAGACACAATGGTCATTGACATATTATCATAAGACAATTGATCTCAAATGGGACTATCACAACTGGCCACGTGAAGTCAAAAACAGATCCGTATATCAAAAGGTATGAATAGGATATCAAATTATTTGGTAAGGGGAATGAGATTCAAAACCCACACAAACAAAGAAATCCATAGTGGACACTCAACCATGAGAATTGGAGATCTCATGCCTTTGGTTCAATGAGACAACTAAATTATGGAAATTCTAGTATGTGCGCTTAGAACTATTTATAACTCATTCTCAGAAGCCATCTAAGTGCTAAAACACCTGATGACGTGTGGTGAGGGTAAGCTTATAGCTTTTAAAGATTCCTATACTTAATTGGTGGAGTATAGCAGGATACTCTTTATGGGAGATCACCTATATAAGTGAGAAGTAATAAGGCCACTTCTAAATTGAAACACTTATGAATCAAGAACGGTCCAGGGCCGAAATGGACAAAACGTGTTAGAGCTGTTATTGTGTGAGTACTATTGTCTTGGTATACACTATATAGTCACTGGTTCAAAGCGTCTCGCTACCAAATGGCTAGTATATCCGATAGTTTTTCACTAGGGAAGGTTCAAGGCCATAAGCTACCTATCTCGATGCAATAATAGTTCGCCGAAACTTCCAGACGAGTCTGCATTCATGCATGCATTAATTTGTCATTCATGTGGGGGATTGTTGGAATTTTGGTTTTGTAAAAGTAAGGTTTGACCGACTTTTGTCCAAGAATTCCATAAGGTTTCATTTTAGGAAAATGAAATTTGATTGCATATTATTAATCTACATTTGGAGTAGATTAATTTGATATATTTACTTTCTCAAAATCATTTAGTGGTGAATGAGAAATTAATGTTCAAAGTATGCAAAATGAAATGGGTATATGAAGAGTGTATGGGATATGGAATAGTTATCCCACATTGCTTAAAGATGTAAAGCAATGATAGTTTATAAGTGGATCCATCCAAGGAAGGAGACATCAAGTTGATCTCCTTAGGCCAACCTAGTTGGGCCATTGGACCAACCATGCAAGGAGTAGCCCAATTGTGCTTGATTTTGTACTAGCTCAATTTGGACCACACCCGCGAAGCGCGCGAAGCCCGCGAAGGTCGCAATGGGTGCTTTGAGGCGTACACTTTGCACTTCGCTAAGGAGCCTTAAATTTTTGACAAAAGTTGGCTCGGTTCATGGTTCGATGGCGGTCCATGGCTCAGGTTCGGTTCAGGCTTAGGGCGAGTGGTCTCGTGGTGGTTCGGTCCATTCCAAGTTAAATGGGTTAAGGTTGGCAGTTGGGCCGTGGCCCAGAATTGGTCCAAGCAGATCCGGTTTGGATTGGGCCGGGTTCAGCAAGGCGGATCCGGATTGGGTTGTGATGGTTCTTGAAAAGGTGGGTGTGACCCATGCCTTTTCAAATAGGCGGGTCAAGGGTGTTGGGCCGACCCAGCAGATCTCCTCCCTCCATTCAGATCAGATCCGAGGGTCCAGATTCCACCAGACACCATTTGTGGTTATTACCAATAGACACCTTGACTCTTCATACACTATAAATAGACCCCTAGTTTGACAAATCAATGTATTCAATCACTTCTCTCTTTCACATATTCTCTCTCTCTTCTCACTAGAAGTAGAGAATCACATATTTAACTGAGTTAATGAACTCGGTTAGATATATAACTGAATTTGGAATTCAGTCACAGAATTCAACGAAATTCTTAACATCATCTGTTAGAAGATAGAGCATCTCATTGCATAAGTCTTCTTCAAAGTCTGGAAGTGTCAAACACGAATTTTGTTCGCCGAAGTCATTAATTTGGAGTGCTCCTATTAATGACTGTAAAGTCGTTTCATCTTGAGAGAAGATTGCCGCTAATCCGTAAGCACCAGTGCGGGACAATATCTTCTTGCGGAGATTGTGTCCAACACAAGACTCGACTTCTTTAATTACTCGGTTTGCTTTAATTTTTGCATTCTAGTTTATCTTTATTTCCTGCCCCGTTAATTACTTTATGATTCATTATTTATTTGTCATTTCGTTAAATTCAAGAAAGCCTTATTTATTGTTATATAGACAATTTTCCCAACACTCTCTTTATTATTTCCTTTAGCTTTTGTTTGATAAAACCTTAGAAAACTCTAATAGTTTAAGAGTATGGATTAGGGTTTGGGGAAATCAAATGTGTTATTATTGTTTTGAATTGTAAAATTCAAAACCTAACATTAATGGTTGTGGTTATAGTTAGGGTTTTGGCATGTTAATTAAATGGTTTTGACCTAAATAATTCATGCTAGGGTTTTGAGAAAAGATTAGGATTTTGTGTGTGTTGTATGTGTGTGTGCATGTGTGTGTCTTTTGTGTATGGAGGCTGGTGTGTATGTGTGTGTGGCGGTTTAGTGTATGTGTGTTGTACGTGTGTGTGTGTATGTCGTGTGTATGTGTGTGGCGGTGTGTGTGTGTGTGGCGGCGTGTGTGTGTGTGTTTGTGTGTCTTGGAAAAAGTGTAAACAGTGTGTGTAAAGTGAAATAGAGAGAGTATTAATGGGAATTGAATTTAGAAAATCCTAGGGGTAGATTGATAAACCTTATGGAGGTTAGTTAATCTTAGAAGGAGTTAAAGGAGATTAACTCATAGGTTAATAAGACGGATTAAAGAGGTTTTTGTACTTAAGTAAATAGAGGTTACTCGTACCTAAGATTCGTTTTGCATGATTGTAGATTGTGCGCGAAGTATTGCAAAGGAAGTGCAATCAACCCAAGGTAAGGGACTACGTTCTTTAGTACTTGAATGTATTCATCCTTTGTGAGAGGATTTCCTGATTTTATAAAAGTGTATACTACCAATGTGGTCGGTAGTTATTTTCTAAATATTCTTTCGATATGAACGTCTTTTAAAATATCTTACCCTTATTGTGTATTGTTCAATGGGTATCCATGGTAATTGAAATTGTTTAATGTGTTTTTGTACCTATGAACACTATGTATGGGAATTGCTATATCTGATTGAACATGATGTAGTTGGCTTTGTCTGATTGAAAAGGACTTAGCAGGAATTAGTCCGATTGAAAAGGACTTCATTGAAAATTGTCTAGCCTGATTGAAAAGGACTTAGACTCTTATATGCTACTTGATAAGGTAGTCTTGATTATCATGATATATCATAATCAGGGAGCGTAAGGTCTCTTATTACAGGAACACCTGAAAAGGTGTATTGTACTTTGAAATTGACGGACTTATGTGCATATAGACTTCATTATTATTCTTGTGATAGTGTCAGAACTTGTTTACTCGAGAAGTATCTTTCTTCATTGTACTCGTAATTGTACTTTAAGTTGTTATATTTAACCTTTCCTTGAGTATTCGATATGATCCGTTCGTTCCGGTCATCTTTTCCTTAGTACCCGAAGAGATCCCGTATGAACTTACTGAGCATTGTTCGCTCCCCCCTTCTTTCTTTTTCCCTCCCAGGTAAAGAGTAGGAGGAAGGATTGGTCGCAAGATTAGCGGCAATATTATGAAGAGCTAGGGTTTTTAATAATCATAGAGTAGAGTTAGAGCTAGTGGCTTGTACTGGTCGTTAGCATTGAATAACATTTATTATGTAATGAATTATGATTATGATTGACGTTTGAGATACCGGTATTTTGGAAATTTATTTATGATTATTGATTTTTTATGTTGTTGGAGTTTTTGGGTCGTTGGTTGTGCTGGTGCACGCACTAATTACATTGCCTATGTTGTATAGCTTCCAATAAATTCACGGTTTCGTCCTCCATTGCCTCCATTGTATAGCTTCCAGTAAATTCATGGTTTCGTCATGTTAGACATGATAATGACCAGGATGTACATTTGAATGATCGACTTTCAAACTGAACTCCATTTCTCACAATGTCCTTCGACACCCAAATTCTTTTACAAGTATAATTTGGACACTTACCAATATCGACATACAGATAATCCCCATGTGAAAAATATTTATGTTGAACATACGAAAATTCAAGGCATTTCTGTTAGCAAATAATCAAACCAAGCATCTCAAGAAATGCAAAATAATAAAAAAAAAGTTTTGAAAGACAAGGACACCCAAATCTGACACTTGGCAACTAATATCTTTAACACGCCCCCTCACGTATAGCGGAGTAACATCGTAAGAACCTGCTCTAATACCATCTTAAAGTCTGAGATTTCACTTTAAAACCAATTGGTGTCAAGAGGAGTGGCCCATAATCTTTATATGTCATAGGCAAGATTTGTCAATTCCCAATGTGGGATAATATCTCTAACAGCAACTTTCAACCTTGGTCCCCACTCCTTGCCAAACCTTTCATTACAAAATCGAAAACCACATCGTAGAAATTTTAAGGTTTTCAAATAGCAGCCAATATGCTCTGCAAGACTGCATCTACATGAACCCAAAATTAATAGAAGATCAGTTAGAAATCGTCTCATCAAACTCAACCAAATTTCTAGTTGATGCTGCACAGTCGTGTCAAATCTCAACCTAGAGATGCCAGATAGTGTTGATTCTAGGCTCATACTTCAACCAAAGGTTTCCGATTCAAGGCATTAAACCCAACACACCCAGTCATAACACATTGAAATTCATTTCTTTTTGAGCTCGGGTTTCAATTATAGGCACTAACCCAGGCATCATCCATGGACGAAAAGGGAGAGAATATAGATGGCATGTGCTACAAAGCACCATAATCAAATTAACAACTGAAGTTAATAGTACAAATAAGAGGATAACAAGCAATATCCTTCTAGTCCAGAAAACAAACATAAGAACATAAATAACAATTACATTATATCACATATGATTACTTCACTATTACTCATTTAGTGTCATTAAAATCTTTAGATAAAATAATCTAATCATCAGATTCTAACTGCTTGATCAGTTCGGTGCATCCAGACATCGGCTCATCCTGAGTGAAACCCAACGCATTGGCATAACGCTTATTTGAAACAATTCCATTATTGCTTGAGAGAGTCACACGGGACCTATCACGTCTTGTGTCGATCGTGTTGCATCCCTCCACGGGGCTGCTAACGAGCTTCACATCGCAAATATTGTCCTTTTGATCTCCTTTAATACGGATGATGTAGGTTCCAGTTTTGTCAGTTTTTCCATAAGCCTCATACAGGACTACGTTGATATCTTTTCTAGAACTGCACACCACTTTAACCTCAGCACCTAAAACCAAGGGGAAACATCTATTAGTCGTCAATGAATTATTTATATGAGAGCAGTACACTTTAGGAATAGAGTGCTCCCACGGTAAATAATGACTTGCCTTTATGAAGAGATAAAACCAATAAAATTTGTAAAATTGAAAAGACCATCTAGGAGGTAGTCATAATAAGGTTGTAACCTCAAAAATTATGCATTTCTCATAGCTTGTCGATAGCTCAAATTCGTGTGACCATGACATGACTGGTTATCACCTAATCGGAAAGTGCATATTCACATATTGGGCATATTTAATTGAATATAACTCCTGAGTTTTACCATTCAGTAATCATGATTTCTCACGAGTAGACGAAGAGCATTGTGGTGCTAATCTACAAACATAAAATTCCAATCAAATACTATGGTAATAGAGGTCTAAACTTAATAAGAAAATGAAAGCTTGACACACCCTCCATCCCCTTTTTCTTTCCTACATCTTAAATACGGATTATATTTTAGCACTATATTCAGGGTGCAGATTTTGAAGGTGGACTAATGGCAACTAGCTGTCATTGATGCAGATCCATAACCCCATTTATAAAAATGCAGATTATTTTGCTTTCAACAAATTCCAAACAGACTCTTCTAAATGGAAACTCCAATTTTTGTAATAACTTGGAAATAAAAATGAATTACTAGATATGATTATATTTCCATGCTCTTTTAAATGCCAATCAAAATGTATACCCTCAGCTGAAGCAAATGTTAGACATATTAGAATTGGACCATCATCCCCTTAAAAGGCCTAGTTAGTTAAGGGACAAGGTCATCCAATTTATATGTTGAATCAAATATTTTCTCAAGTTGATGTGGGACGTTAGGACATCAACACACCCCGGCATGACCGTCGGCTCTACACGTGCCTTATTAAGGGGTGAGGTTATCCATTTAAGGGGTGAGGTTATACGTTGAATCAAATGTTTTCTCCAAGCTAAGAGAACACATATCTAAACATTCACGAAGTAAAGGTTACAAATCATAAAGTTGGTTAGTCTATCTACAAAAGGAAAGGCACTTAAAAGAACCAGACAAACAAAACGTAAAGACCTCAGCCATAGGCTTTTAGAATTTAGCACTAGAATAGCAGTTTGCATTGGGCAGGATTTGAACTCTTTCACTATACCAAACAAATACCTTGAAATTATGGACATGAACTTGTTTATCGTTACAGCATTGTAGACTAACAAAAATTTGATTACTATCATATCGGGATCAATCTCAAGATTATCAAGCAGCTTATACCAGAAAATCTCTAATCTCATCATTAATTACGGTTGCCGATCTGAAACATGTACCACCTTCCAGTTCTCATAGGCAAATGTCACTATTGACTTCTTACTTTACAATAAAGGGCAAAAAGGGCAAATCCCGGTGCGCCAAGCGCTCCCCGCCTTGGGGGATTGGGAGAGGGAACCATTTGCTAGAGCCTTCCCCTGACAATTGCCAAGAGGCTGTTCGCCAAGATTCTAACCCGTGACCTTATGGTCATCAAAGGAGCAACTTACCGTTGCGCCAAGGCTCGCCCTCACTTCTTACTTTACAATAAGAAGAAAATTTCACTTGAGCTCAAATTAATTCATACTCGGTAAGAATTAATCGCTGCAGGAAGCACTCCAACAGTCCAACTCGGTTACTCATTACTTTGCTTTTAAGAAAGAAAGCAGATGTGAACATTTAAACAAAACGTTAACAAAAAACAAGCAATTTTCGTCACTCAATCTCGTCAAACGCGGCGTCGTTTTCTGAATCACAATCAAAACTCACAGATCTACAAAAATCTCAACTAATACGCACATTAATCGAACAGATCTACTAAACAATTAAACAATTTAGCTCACAACCACGAGATTTAAATGCGAAAAACGTAAAGAAGAGTATCACTACTATACTATATGAATTGCGGAAGAG
Source organism: Adenophora triphylla var. japonica (assembly GCA_022495995.1). Lineage (NCBI taxonomy): Eukaryota > Viridiplantae > Streptophyta > Magnoliopsida > Asterales > Campanulaceae > Adenophora > Adenophora triphylla. The sequence goes on from JAFEMH010000912.1 coordinate 343,957, forward strand.
AGAGGTAAGTTACCGGGAATGTATTTAGTATATGCGTTCTCATAACCGCATTGGCAAGTATCGCAGTAGACTCGACCTTCCAAATCGTATTCGGCCTCCTCCGACGACGATAGCTGACGGGAAGCGGCGACAATCGCCGGTAGCACACACAGTGCGAGCATCAACACTAGTCTCGCCATTTTCTCTCGGATTGCGTGCTAGGGTTTGAGTTAGAATTAGGAACAGATTTGTTGTTTTCTGCAAAAATGAGAGGTTAGATATACAGACGGAAATGATAAAGAGAGAGAAATACCGAAAGTTAGAGGGAAAAATAATGGAGGTGGGTTATTTAAAAATGTGGTGAGGTACATGATAAATCGGTGGTCTTGAGTTGTTTTGTCCAATCGTAGAGTGACGTGATTTTCGGGAATGGTATAATGGTAAGTAAGAGTGAAATAGTGGGGTCCATCTCGATCACAGATGGAATATTGGCGCGGTTAGTGGGGGAGTGTAGGGGTGGGGTTTGAGGACGTTTACACTTGATTGTGGCTCGGGTATGATCATTTGTAGCTGGCGTGTCGGTGATCACATGGAGGGAGGGGTAGTAGAGCTAAGCTAGCAGCCAACCGTGTTTTTCTCTATAACGGTGGTTTTGCATGTGATTTTCTTTATTGAATTTTTTATTTATTTGTTTAGGAAGGTTTACTTGAAGTTTTTAAGATTAATAATTGTTATGTTGCTTAAAAAAATACTCCCTCCTCCCACAAATATACAAAAAAAATTCTCTTTTGGGCGTCCCACAATAATTTACACTTTTCCAAAATGGAAATGAGACTCACTTCTCTCTACTCACAACAGTTTTTAAATTTACTATTCTCTCCACTCATTCTCGCTCCTATTTAACTTCTACACTCACAACACATTACTTTTATCACTTTTTACCTTAATCTCCTTGCCGGGCCAAAATTTTTATATATTTATGGGACGGAGGGAGTAAAAATTAATTTGTTATGAATTTCAAACATTTTATCTTAATTATCTCTTACAATTCATATGAAACAGATCAAAATTATAATATTGGGTAACTCGCAATTGAGTTTCCAACATTGAAAATCGTACAATTCGATTACTGAGTTTGTCATTTTATTGTAAATATATATAAAAACTAACTTTTCGTTAGACTTTTTACGAAAAAGATGCAATGTGCCAACATGACTTTTAGAGGCAGATTTATCATTTCACACTCGTTCTTCCTCTTGTTTCCTTTCCCTTTTCGGCCAACTTTAACTCCTCATCTTTTTTAAGACCCAAAAAATAGCAACGAGATAGAGACGGGGAGAGTTAGAGCGAAGAAAGCTCCTTGATTTTGTACAAATTCTAGGACCATAGAAATTCTCCACAGTAATTCTTCATCTTTCAAATCTCAAATCATGGGGTCACATTTTTTGGGTATATGAATACTTGATAGGCAGCAATTTTTGGTGGACGATGGTGGTGTAGTGTAGCAACGGGTTTCTATGATGTAGGCTGTTGCATTTGGATGGTGGGGGTGCAGTCGAAATGAGGTGAGGAGGTCGGCCGCAGTGATGGAAGGAGGGGATGTCGGAAAGGGGCAGGGAGAGGTGAAGCTGGTGAGGAAAAGAAAGAAGAAAAAGAATGCGTGTGAAATGACAAATTTGCCCCTAAAAATTCATGCGTGCGACATATGACACCTTCTCCGCAAAAAAAATCTAATAAAAAGTTAGATTTTATATCAATTTGCAACAAAATGACAAATTCAGAAATTGAATTGTCAAATTATCAATGTTGGGAATCAGATTTAAAGGTAATACAAATTTAGGTAATCAAATTGTCAATGAGTAAGTTTTGGGAGAGATCAGTTTCTCCATAAATTATAAAAAGTCCAATTTTTTTCAACTTGCAAATATTTGACGAATATAAGAGCAGTTTAAAAAAACAGGACTTTTTATAACTTAGGGAGAAACTAGTTTCCCCCAAAATATTGTGATTGTGTCAATTGCCCTTATAATATTATGTTATTTTTAAACTTAAAAGTGATTCAAAATTACAAAAAATATTAATAGTAAAAGTTATATTTTCCAAAACTTTTGATATAGCTTTATTATGGTCCATATTAGTCATATTAGATGTGGCTTCACCACTAACTATCTCTATCTAGCTTCTATTCTTTTTTCTTTCTCATTTCCTTTTTTTAACATCAAATAACATTATATTACTAGATTTTTATTAAAGATATTCAAAATAAATAAATATTCTTAAAATATGTGTAAGGTTTATATTAAGCCCGGACCATTTTTCAACTACAATAGACTTCAATAGGATTGATGGCTGTTTCACAATTCAGGTGTATATGTTTATAATTATAATACTCAATTGATTTTTGAGATAGGTTAAGAGTCCTGGCTCAAGAAATAATTGACGAAATTTATGCTTCAACGATTTTGTGATGAATTAAAGAATTTTGATATGGACGGTGTTGAGTTCGCCACACCATTTATTTATTTTTTACTGTAATTGATTTGGTAATTGTGAATTTTACAAAACTCAAAATTCATCATGTTCATCGCATCACTCGCAGTCACAGCAACTTGCATCGACGACATTCATGATGTTACCATGCCAAAATGGTTGCACAGAGCTGAAAAGAGTGACTGAACTGAAAATACTCCGGTTACTTCTTCGTTTGTCTCCTGCACATGCAAAACACGTAAATTAGGCCGAAAACGCCTCCAGCGTTATCCCTCTGGTGTGAGAGTAAGTATATGGTCAAGATAATCAAGAAAGCATAAATTGAATTGAAATCTGCAGGAAATGTACTAAAAAGATGCTTACCAAATGACATTTTTCATATAGTTTATATACTTCTACATATCATGTGCAAGTCACATGTTCAAGACACGTGTCGATCATCCATAAGGTGGACAAAGAGTACCCATCAACAAGTGGAGACGCTAGTTATATCTCTGACATATTCCTCATCATATAACGGATTATGTGGGCCCCATACATAACAATTTTAACGACTTCTGAACTGTAGCTTCTGATCCGTATGTCGCCTATAGCGGCAACCATAATGAGGCGACAACCTTCGATTGTCGTTAATAGAAACATACTAAATGCGATATATTGACCTTGATACTTGTACCATTTTCATACAAGACAAATGTCAACCCTGGCTTTGATGTCATTTTACTGGACTTCTTGCGGGTCCTAGTTCCCACCAATATACCTCAAGAAGTCGCCAATCTCCTTTTCCCAATCTTGGGCCCATTATCATGGTCTTTAATCCATAATTGATGTATTGAGCCTCGTATTAACCGGTTGGGCCCAAGTCTCTTTTTCACACGATTACATCAATTCACGGGAGCGTTGCTCTATTCTTAGCTCTTTAAAGAAACCATTGACAAAGTTCAGGCTCTAATGAGTTTGAGATAAATTAAAAAATCCTGACTTATTAAAGAAGGAAACAATATAGCATAGTGGGATTTGTGATATATAATATGTGGCTTTTTAGATAACGACCGATTAAGATTAAAAGCTTACCGGATGAGTATCTTAAATCAAATTTAATTAAGGTGGCGTTTGATTTTTTTTTAAGTGTTAAATGATAAAATCTGATTTTATGTCTGAATTTGACTGAACTGATAAGAGGTAGCGTCTGAACACTTATTTCTGAATTATTCAAACTGTTTGAATATTAATCGGAATTCATATCTGAAATTAGGGTTACGACATTTAATGGAGTAGAGAGATGAGATGAATGGTTGTTGATCTAGTGTTTGGGTTATGTATTTTTGAAATTACGAGTTTATAGAAGATATATATATATATATATATATGAAAAAAATTCAATTAAGAGGCAAATAAGTGATATTTTTATATCTGAAAATTAAATGAAAAAATAAGAGGCACAAATCTTAACGGAGAAAAAAAAAACAGTCTAAATTGTGTTATTTATGATGCAACCCCCCCATTAAAAGTTGAATAACATATCAAGGAAGCTTGATAGTATTGCAAACGATTAGAAAGAAAGAATTTGCAAAATGGACCTGTGATATAGATTATGTGGCGTTTTGGATAACGACCGACTAAGATTACAAGTTTTGGATAACGACCGACTAAGATTACCAATCGAATACGCCAAGGAAATGGTCTGATTGGCACGTTGAATTTCGGGATTAGACCACTAATACATACTCCCTCCATCACAATCTAAATGTCTCAACTTTTCGTTTTGAGCGTCCTATTTAAAATGTCTCAATCCAAAAAATGAATTTTTTTTTACTATTTCACCCACTCATTCTCTCTCCTACTTTACAGTTACACTCACAACATTCTCTCTTCTAACTATTCCTCCCACTCATTCTCTCTCCTATTTAATTTTTCATACTCATAACATTTAAATTTTTTCTCTTTCTTACATTACTTTCCTTAATTCCCGCGCCCAACCCATTTTGAGACATTTAGATTGGGACGGAGGGAGTACTTATATACTCCCTCCGTCCCAATAAAAGCTTCACTAATTACCCAAAAGGGCGTCCCGTTAGAAGCTTCACCTTTCCTTTTTTGGCAAATAATCTTTACTATTTCCTCCACTCATTCTCTCTCCTACATTATTTTAATACTCACAACACCATTATAATTTATTATTCCCTCCACTAATTCTCTCTCCTATTTTCAAATTACACTCACAACATTTTTTTTCCTCCTATTTCCATAATTTGTGTGCCCACCCAAAATGGTGAATCACTTATTGGGACGGAGGGAGTACTTATTTTAATCATCAACTTGCCTAAAATATGACAAAATTTACTAGTATTAAACTATAATAATTATTATTCATACCTTTAAAAGTACTCCCTCCGTCCCACCAATTGCTTCACCATTTTTCTTGAGCACGGAAATTATGGTAATGGGAGGGAAAAAAAATGTTGTGAGTGTAATTTGAAAATAGGAGAGAGAATTAGTGGAGAGAATAATAAATTATAATGGTGTTGTGAGTATTAAAATAATGTAGGAGAGAGAATGAGTGGAGGAAATAATAATATTTTATGTCCAAAAAAGGAAAGGTGAAGCTTCTAACGGGACGCCCTTTTGGGTAATTGGTGAAGCTTTTATTGGGACGGAGAGAGTATTAATGATAGCATTAATTAAAATTGTATAAAAAATTATATTAGTTTATCCAAATTCAATTTCATTAACCATTAAAATTAAAAATAAGTCTATACGAGGAATACCCCGTCTCATAAAAATGCAACAAATTGGGAAACCCAATAAAAAACGCGATTGTTTTTTTATAATCATAATATTTGATTTTAAATGGTTTAACACTCTTTGAATATAAATACTACTTTCGAAAATATTTTTGGTTATCGTTTCCAATCGAGAAATCCCATACAACAATTGCCTAATACTAAAATGATATGGGATCGCATGAGGGTGTGAATGAAAATAGGTGAGAAAAGAATGATCTGTTTTTTTTTTCTTGTAAAAACTTAGAAGAAATTTGAAAGAAGGAATACGGTGGAAATAAAATTTGGGAACGCGAATGAAAAATAATTAAAATTAAATTAAAAATAATAATAAATATAAACAATAGTAAAGAAAATAGAAAAAGTATAATAAAATATAAATAATAAAATAAGGTTAAAAAATATTAAAAAATAGTTCTAACATTTGAAAAACATCTAGCCTAAGGGGAATTGAATTATCTTTTCTTTTTTGAAGGTGGAAATTGAATACTTGTTTAAAAAAATGGAAAATAAAATGTTTACCAAATTGGGAAACACAATAAAAATGCATTTTTTTTTTTGCAAACATTAATCATAATATTTGATTTTAAATGGTTTAACACTCATTAACACTTTAGATACAAATATTGCTTTCGTAAATATTTTTGATTATTGTTTCCAATCGAAAATTCCACGCAACAACAACAATAACAGAATTGCCTAATACCAAAATGATATGGGATCGACAAACGTTAATCATAATATGATATGAGAGTATGAATGAAAATAGGTGATAAACGAATGATCTCTATTTTTTTCTTGGAAAAACTTAGAAAAAATTTAACACAAAATCTGAGGAGAAACGCGTTTTTCCGTAACTTATGGAGAAACGGGGCCCGACTTGTCGCGCGACAATGCAGGCCAAGGCTTCCTGATATCCGTGTTTTACGAAATGATATCAGAACCTTCAAAATGAATATCCGAACTTTCAAAATGTTTCTGATATTCATTCATGATTTCTTCGGATATTTATTTGAAAGTTTCTGGATATCCAGAAACCTTCAATAAGCAATTTCTGGTCTTGGCCTTGAATTTGGCTTCAAATCTATTTTTTCTGGATATCCGTCCCAAAGGCTTCTGGATATCCGTTCTAAAGTTTCTGGATATCCAGAACCCTTTGAGACTGATATCCAGAAATTTTTTTCTGGTTATCAAACGCATAGCTTCTGGCTATTAAAAACACGTTTCTCCATAGTTATGGAGAAACGCGTTTCTCAGCAGACCTACTCGAAATTTAAAGGAATACGTGGGAATAAAATTTGGGTAAATGAACAAATAATAATTAAAAATTAAAAAAAAAATAGAAAAAGTTAATAAAAAAATAAATAAAAAAATAAGGTTATAAATATTAAAAAAGAGTTCAAACATTTGAGAAACGTCTGGCCTAAGAGAAATTGAATTATCTTTTTTTTTTTTAGGTGGAAATTGAATAATTGTTTAAAAAAATTAGAATATAATATGTTTACAAACTTCAAAACCGGAAAATGACAGCTGTGGGATTTGAACCCACGCCCTTTCGGACCAGAGCCTAAATCTGGCGCCTTAGACCACTCGGCCAAACTGTCTTTATGTTTTGAATTAGTATTTACAAAATACTTAAATTAATAAAAGATTCTTTGCTTTTGCGAGTTACATTGTGGTAAAACTCATACTTCTTTTTTTTTTTTTTAGGTTCACAACCGTAAAAAAGCTTGATATACATTTGTTTGTGAGCCACGAAAAATCCAAAGCTAGATACACATTATTGTTGAGCCACGAAAAATCCAAACTCCTCATTAACCCCTTGTGTGCGATTATTACACAGCAAGGTAATTGTTTGTTTGTGGAAACGAGATGTCTATATAAGATCATCCGCAGTGGTGATAGGGGTATGATTACTCTCTCTCTCCTCTACATTAGCTTCACGTTATCGGTCATCATTAATCATAACTCCATCCTATTTTACCAACAATGGCGACAAAAATTATCAGTTTCTCTCTCATACTTTTTACTATACCCACTATATTTTCTCTTTTCTACTCATTTCTATATCAATTATTAACATTATTCATATTATTTTATTATTATTAATTATATATGATAAAATAATATATGTATTTTAATTATTAATTAAATAATTTTATTAATTTTAATATTATTTAATAATTATAATAATTTATATTGATAAGTTAATTTATACTTCCTCCGTCCCATAAAATATTACCCATTTACTGTTGAAAACGGAAAATAAGGAATAATATTATTAGAGTAGGTGTTGTGAGTGGGAGGAGAGAGAATGAGTGGAGAGAATAGTAAATTTGAAAAGTGTTGTGAGTATGACAAGTGGGTCCCATGAATAAAGAAGTATTAAAAAATTTTCTTTTTAGGAAAGTGGGACTTTAAAGTGGGACGCCCAAAATAGTAAAAGGGGTAATATTTTATGGGACGGAGGGAGTATATGATAAAATAAGGAAAGTGATGTAAGAAAGAGAAAAATGTTAAATGTTGTGAGTATGAAAAATTAAATAGGAGAGAGAATGAGTGGGAGGAATAGTTAGGAGAGAGAATGTTGTGAGTGTAAAAGTAAAGTATGAGAGAGAATGAGTGGGGTAGGAAGAGTATAAAAATAATAAAAATTTTCCTTTTTAGGAATGAGACATTTTAAATGGGACGCCTAAAAAGGAAACTTGGGACACTTCGGCCTGGACGGAGAGAGTATATAACATCTTATTATAGACTATATAATTCAACATACAATACAAAAGAAAAATTAAAATTAAAATTACATAATTTAGCAAACAAATTTGGAGTGTCCAAAATTTAAAAAACTCAAACAATTTTGATGGTTTTGGCTGGTCATCGAAGCCCACTCCTTTGGTCACCAGTGTGGAGTGTCCTCCCTTCCATGTCAGCCAAACTCAAAGAAATTTGTGACCATTGTTGATGTTCTAACGGGTTGGTCTGTCTCTCGATCACATATCCTTCTGGAAGAAGTGTCACATTGTTTTGTTCTCAGAAAGTTAAAATTCCTCTTTTTCCCTAACTTGTTAAACCTTTTTGCTAATTGAAACTAACATGCCCCTTTCCGTGGTTGAATAGACTTTTGTTCCGGTAGAAAACTTGCAGCTTCTTACACTTAAAAAATACTTCTTCCGTCCCAATAGTAGCTTCCCATTTTGCCATTTTGGGTATCCCATTAATAGCTTCCATTTTTCTTTTTTGGCAAAGGAATCTTTACTATTCCCTCCACTCATTTTCTCTCATACATTATTTTAATACTCACAACACCATTATAATTTACTATTCCCTCCACTCATTCTCTCTCCTATTTTCAAATTACACTCACAACATTTTTACTTTCCCCTCATTTTTTTAATTTGCATGCAACCCAAAAATTGGGCAGCTACTATTGGGACGGAGGGAGTATATACTTCCTCCGTGTCACGTGAATGAAGACTTATTTCCTTTTTGGGTCGTCTCACGTGATTGGAGACTGCCCAAAATGAAAAGAATGTTGTGAGTGTAATAGTAAAATAGGAGAGAGAATGAGTGGAGGGAATAGTAAATTATAATGGTGTTGTGAGTATTAAAATAATGTAGGAGAGATAATGAGTAGAGGGAATAGTACTTTTTTTTAGTTATTGTGCCCATTTTATTGGTATTCATTCACATGACACGGAGGGAGTATAATGTAAAATTTCAAAATTATGAAAAAAAATACTCTTATACCTGTGAAATTTTGCATCTCTTTTTATGACTTTGATATCTCGCTCAGTGGCCATAGGGCCCATGCCCCTAGATCAAGTGGTAACTCTAACAACAACTATTGTCAAAATTCTATTATGAACAAAAAAAAAAAAACTATTGTCGAAAAATTTCAATTCTCAAAGGGTCGGAGTAAAAGAAGATAAACATAAATAATTTTCCCTCCTTTCACAAAAAGATAAAGACAAAATCTCACTTTAGTCGTAATTTATTTATTTTTTAACGATTTTCTGGTGAAATTGTTAAATTTGTTATTGATGCAACATTTTCCATTTTTTTCTCAAATAATATATTTTTAAAATTTTATTTACCAAAGTGATTTACTGTTCAAACTTTTTCCCAAAATGTTCCACTTTTTAAAAAATCGCTACACCGTGTAGCAAGTTTATAATTTTTCCGATTAAAATCGCTACACCGTGTAGCCATTTTAAATATGCTAAATTTTATTTTAATATTTATGCTATTTAAAAAAAAAAACTAAATTTGAAATCGCTACACGAAGTAGCGATTTCAAATTCACAGAGTCAACAAGCCAAAGTCCACCAAGGTCCAAACCAAGTCCAAAGTAGTAAAGTTTGTAATTCGTCCCACTTTAAATTACTAATTAATAATACAAAAATAATTATGTATTAATAAAAAACTAAATAGAAATATTATTTTTTTCATCTCAAATAAATATTTAAAAAAATGTATTTCTATAAAAAATTATATTCTTTATTTCAAAAATAAATATTACTTTCGACTCAAAATGAATAACCAAAAAATAATACTACATTTTTTATCCCAAATAAATGAGCATTACTTCCTTCGTCTCAATGAATATTTTAAAAAAAAAATACTCTTCATTTGCCTCAAAAATTAATATCATATTTTGCACGAAGACACTAACATTACAAACATTAATTTTAGAGGCAAATGAAATAGTATTAATTTTTAAAATATTTATTGGGATGAAGGAAGTAATGCTCATTTTTTTGGGATAAAAAATGTAGTACTCCATTATTTTTTGGTTATTCATTTTGAGTCGAAAGTAATATTTATTTTTGAAATGAAGAATATATTTTTTTATAGAAGTACATTTTTTTAAAATATTTATTTGAGATGAAAAAATAATATTTCTATTTAGTTTTTTTATTAATACATAATTATTTTAGTATTATTATTTTGTAATTTAAAGTGGGACGAATTACAAACTTTACTACTCAGGACTTGTTTTGGACCTTGGTGGACTTTGGCTTGTTGACTCTGTGAATTTGAAATCGCTACTTCGTGTAGCGATTTCAAATTTAGTTTTTTTTTTTAAAAAAAAATAGCATAAATATTAAAATAAAATTTAGCAAATTTAAAATCGCTACACCGTGTAGCGATTTTAATTGAAAAAATTATAAACTCGCTACACGGTGTAGCGAGTTTCAAAAAGTGGGATGAACATACCAAAAGTGTCGAGTTGGGCCAAACGAGTAAAGTCCAATTACAGACAGCCTTGGTCTCCACATTCCCTATAAGGCTGGTCCAATCAAAACAAGGCCCAAAGCCCATCTCAAGTATCAGTCGACTAAGCCCACGGTCCGACCTATCAAGTCCCGACCTAACTTAGTCCGACCTAATGATCCATATCACAATTCGGGTACGAACCATGCTCGCTCGACAATGTCGACCATTCCATGAGTGGCGACCTCGACCTAATCATCAAGTATCGACCCGACATGTGTTGATGCACGTGGGTCAATCTTTCCATAACAGCATCCCTATAAATCGTGGACGGTTACATGTGCACGTTCCCATGAACATAACTGCCGCTATAATTTCTGAGCTCATGTAGCCCTATCATTAAACTACCTACATCAACTATAAATACTTCATCACTACCAACGGTGCAAAGGTAACTCGCCATTTTGTATTCTCGAGTTCATTATTCAATACATTTTGAGCTTTATACAACCGTTATCTTACTCTCACGCCCCAGTGTCTTCGCCGAGACACATCCGGCTAGTCGTGGGTTCTGTTTTCGGGTCAAGAAGCCGGTGATCACCCGCCACGTGGAGGAAGATTGATAAGCACATTTCTGCAAAGCATCAGCTTGGTTCCATTGCCGGAACGTGCTTTAAACTTGACCTCGAAAACTCCATCAACCTGCAACAATGGTGACTTCAGAAGGACACGTATCCGAGGCTTCACTTGGGCATGACGAAGTAAACAACAACATGTACGCAAATGCTGAAAACTTGAACTTGCCTCCTCCCCCACCAAATCGTCCTCATGGTAGAGCCACACGCTCTACTAGTGTTGACGACAGGGATTGCCTCGACACAAGGAGAGGGAAAAGACATATGGATGGGCAAGAAGTTCCACCTCCTCCTAAGCGTCCAAATGCTCAGGTGAATGTTGGAAACAGGGCAGGTCCCTCCACCAACCACATGAGCAAGAAGGAGATGATGTTGGAACGAGCCCAGATTCTGGCCGACTTGATAGCCATGGAGGAGGCAGAACAGGCCGACATACGCTCTGAGAGAGTGGTACCTACTCAGGGTTTCGATGGGCGAAGCCAGGAGTTTGAGGCCAAACGAAGGTGTGGGGCGTAATGGTGAAAACAGGATAATTCAACGAGCTCCTACAACTGCTCATGTGCCCAAGAATGACCTAAGGGCTAGCCTCAACGTAAACAGGGAGCAGGAGGCTCAATCTCGATTTGAGGACTCGCCAATGTACCAACGAAACGTGCATATTTCTCCAGCACGGACACAGAGATCAGGGTCCCATAGAGACAGGAACGGGCACAGGTCGCCTATAAGACAGGAGAGGCGCAGGTCGCCACATGGAGATAACAGGCGCAGGTCGCCGTCTGGTGCCGAGAGGCGCAGGTCGCCTCAAAGAAGTAATGCACATAGATCTCCAATAAGATCGAAAGGACCAATTCTCATAAAGACAGGAGGAGTAGACAGATGACTCCCCTGAGTGAGGGCCGAGGTCAAATGCCGCCCTCCGTGAGATGAAAGACCCGATGCCGAGAATGGTTGTTGATGAAAAAGAAGTTTGAGCAATGGGAGGAGGAGAAGAAAAAGGATGCTGGAAAGGTCGAACGAATTGACTTTGCTCTTCGACCACTTTCCAAGGAACTGAGAGATAGTCGACCTCCCCCTAGTTTCAGGTTGCCCCTTCTAGAGAAGTATTCTCGGTTCCACCAATGCAAGAAGCCACATAGCACACTTGGAGGCCACGATGTGCTTTGTCGCCAATGAAGACGACAATATGTGCAAAGCCCTCGTAAGTACCCTCACAGAGCAACTTTGACATGGTTTAATGGTTTGGCGGTAGCATAACCACTTGGACATGCTTGAGGACCAAGTTCCTAGACCGCTTCTCGATCGCCGGAGCTAGGAAAGTGACGGTGACCGATTTAAACAACTTGGTGCGCAGCCAAAACGAAAGCTCCATGAGCTACTTCACCAAGTTCAAAGAAATGGTCGACAAGATTGAAGAGGACATCACGGACAGGGAGGTAATCAATTGCTTCCGAAGTGGTATTTCCTCGGAAGACATGGACTACGAGCTCACAAGCCCGAACGGTCACAACTCGACAGGAGTTGTTTGAAAAGGTGTATAATGTCGCTCTGGCTGAGGAAAGGAAAGAAAAGAAGAAGGGAAAGAGCCCCAAGGTTGAAGTCACTGATGATAAAAAGGACTCCAACAAGAATGGGGGGAACAATAAAAATGGAAAGAATGTAACTAGGGCAACAGAGAAGGTGCCCGAAGCTTTCACTCCTCACGGTGAGTCGAACCGAGATTTTGAATGCCGTCGAACCGGCTCCTCCAAATTCCCAATGAATCCAGGCAACAAGTTTAGGAGGGACAACAGCAAGTACCGCGACTACCACAAAGACACCGGTCATCTCACGAGGATTGCACGGGATTAAAGCGTATCATCCAGAGAATGGTCGACTGTGGAGACTCAGCTTATGTGAAGAGACCTCAAGCCGGGAGGAGGTGAGCAACAACAGTGGGCAACAAGGACCTAGGCAACCTAGACCGAACCTCGGGGGTCATCATCGAACAAGCGAGCAACACGGCCATCAAGCACAAGATCTTCCACCAATAAGGCCCCACACGTGCCTCCAAGGAGAGAAGTAAGAGATGAAGCAATCGCCTTCTACCCCCATGAATTGGCAACTAATATGGCGGCTAGGGAGCAAGTTCTCGTCATCCCAGGTCTCATTGATGGATGTACGACGAGCGTACTCTTAGTCGACACGGGCCTGCAAGGATATTTTGTTTTACAAAACTTTCAAGGAGATGGGTCTTAATGATGAACAATTGGAGAGATATGATGGCAGGTTGGAGGGCTTCACCAACCACCGAGTTGATGCTAAAGGCCAGATAGTGCTCGACGTCGACTTAGGCCAAAGACCCCTCAGGATTGTCTCGAAGGTACAATTTATCGTAATTGATGTAAATAGTGACTATGCCGCCATACTTGGAATTCCCGGACAGTCGCTCTTGGAATGGTAGCATCAATTCCTCACCGCCGAGTAAAGTTCCCCACACCTGCCGGAGTAGGTTGCGTACAAGGCACGCCTCGTGCTTATCTCGGATCATGTTCTAAGAGAAAGAAAGAAAAGGGAGTTAGAGATTGAGACTGGCCGATGGTTACTTGAAGCCGTCCCCAAGCCACCAAAACTACCCGATTGTCAACGATCACCATGGTGGAAGAGTCGACCTATCGCTCAAATGACGAGGTCACGCATGAGTCGACACGTCACTCCGACAACACAATGGTCGATCCGGATGTAGTTATGGTCGATCAAGTCCTCATAGGCGACCTATGCCTCCGGATAGACAATAACTCGGGGCCACTACCAACAAGGTTGCAGCACAAGCTTGATGATATGATAGCCGAGGAGGCTCCACACTTGGGAGCCGAGGAAAGACAAAAGGTCGTGGAAATCATAGTGGAGACTCTACAATTCGTAGATGGACCGTAGCTAGAAGGCATGGATGAGCTAGAGTCGCAATCACCAACCCTTCTTACCCCGACCAAAAAATTCAGATTGGGAAGCAAATATCGCTGAGGAGCGAGCGTAAATCATCGAGCTACTCAAAGAAAGTAATGATGTCTTTGCATGGAGGGTAGAAGACATCAGGGGAATCAAGGAGGAGGTCGCTGCTCACAGACGGGAAGTCAACCCGACCATAAAGCCTAGACCCCAAAAGTTGAGAAGTTTTGCTCGCGACAAGGAAGAGGCTATCAAAGCAGAGGTACAAAAACTTTTGAGTGCGTGGATAATCAAAGAGGCCACTCATACAACGTGGTTGGCCAACGTGGTCATGGTGAAGAAATCGAATGGCAAGTGGCGGATGTGTGTCGACTTCACTACTCTCAATCTAGCTTGCCCAAAGGATAGCTATCCTCTTCCTAGAATTGACAAGCTTGTTGATTCCATCGCCGGCCACTCTACTCTCGCTCTCTGGATGCTTACTCGGGATACCACCGCATAAAGATGCACGAGGATGACATTGTGAAAACGGCATTTCAAGCAAATTGGAGGCATTTATCGCTACAACATGATGCCATTTGACTTAAAAATGCAGGAGCTACCTATCAAAGAATGGTGAACAAGGTCTTTGCCTCACAAATTGGTCGAAATATGGAGGCTTATGTTGACGACATGGTCATTAAAACTAAGACCGGAGTCACGTAGTCGACCCGAAGGAGACATTCGCCAATTTACGAGCAAACGACATGAAGCTCAATCCCAAGTAAGTGTGTCTTTGGAGTTGCGGTGGCAAGTTCTTGGGATTTATGGTATCTCAAAGAGGCATAGAAGCCAATCCGTAAAAAATCAAGGCGCTAGTCGACATGAAAGCTCCCACCAAATACAAAAGAGATGCGACTTAACGGAAGGGTAGCAGCTCTTGGTCGCTTCATATCAAAGTCACAGAGGTCTCTCCCCTTCTTCAAAGCATCGAGGGGGACGAAAAATTTTGAGTGGACGACCGAATGTCATTCGTCGTTTCAACAATTGAAGGATTACCTCGCTACTCCACCTGCTAAGTAGCCCAACCACCGGTGAGACCCTATTTGTATATCTCGTCCGCTAGGAGACAAGCTCGGTTGCAGCAGGTGTTGATTAGAGAGGATGAAGGGCTTCAAAAACCAGTATATTACATCAGCAAGGCCTTATCAGATGTGGAGAGCAGATACTACAATGCTGAGAAGGTCGCTTATGCCCTAGTCGTGGCTTCAAGGAAGCTGCGAGCTTATTTTCTGGCTCATCCAATTGTGGTTCTTACAAATGCCCCCCTTAGAAAAATTCTTCACAAGCCGGAGAGTTCAGGTCGACTTCTCAATTGGTCAATTGCCCTTACTGAATGTGACATTGAGTATCGACCTCGAAAGGCGTTGAAAGCTCAAGCTCTAGCTGACTAAAGGGAAGGAGTTAGAGTCCCAGGTCGCCATCAGTTTACCCGTCGATTGTTGGAAGGTCTATTCAGACGGATCAGCGACCAAGAATAGCAGTGGAGCTGGGATAGTGCTAATTGAACCAGAGTCTGGAACTGTGTATGAGGAATCACTAAGGTTCAAGTTTGATGCTTCCAACAACCAGGCCGAATATGAAGCTTTGATAGCAGCTATAGAATACGCCAAGTGTTTTGGAGCGACTAAGATTATGGCCTACTGTGATTCACAGCTGATAGTCAACCAGGTCAGAGGCGAGTACGAGGTACTTAGTGCCCCACTGATTAAATACTGCGACCTGGTGAAGGAACTGATAAAAGATTTGGAATTCTGGGAGATCCAAAGAATTGGACGAGAAGACAACGAGCTAGCTGACCTCCTCTCGAAGTTAGCCACTTCGGATGAACCACATGATGAACCTATCTCCTTCCTCGAAAGTCCAAATTTTATGAAAGAGTAAAAATTCAATGCATAGATGATCCCTCAAGGAATTGGACTCAGGAGAAGTGTTGGATCGAGGAAATGAAGGCATATTTAGAGAATGGAGAGCTGCCAGATGACGAGAAGAAGGCTCGAGCTATCAAAAAGAAAGCTCCAAGGTATGTCATTCAAGGAGGCGACCTATTCAGAAGATCTTATACTCGACCATTGCTAAAGTGTATCCACCCTCAAGAGGTCGCCCTGTTGATACATGAGGTACATAGTGGAATTTGTGGTGGACACCCGGGGGCCAGGACTCTTGCTGACAAGTTAATCACTTTGGGATACTACTGGCCACACATGAGAGCTGACACTCACAACTTTGTTCAGCAATGTGATCAATGCCAAAGGTTTGCCAACCTTCCCCATGTGCCTACAACAGAGCACTCTCGTGATCGCAGCCTTGGCCGTTTGACATGTGGGCGTCGACCCGATTGGACCCTTCCTCCCGCCCGAGGAAACCGCAAGTATGTGATCGTCGCCATAGATTACTTCACTAAATGGGTTGAGGCCAAACCATTAGCTCGCATCACGAGTAGGAAAATGCTATCAACTTTATTCATGACTTCATTTGGTGTCGGTTTGGTTTTCCTCGAGCTATAGTGTCCGACAATGGTTTACGCTTCTCCGGGCTTTCGCGTAGATGAAGCGAGTTGGAATCAAACATTGGAAATCTTCTGTCGCCTATCCTCAAGGAAATGGGCAAGCTGAAGCAGCAAATAAACTTGTTCTATCTTCGCTCAAGACTGGGCTCGTAGGTCGACGAAACAATTGGTTGGACGAACTCCCCCTTGCTCTTTGGGCAGTTCGTACAACCACTCGAGGGCTACTGGGAAACCCCTTTTGCTCTCACATACGGGTCGAGGCCATGGCACCCGCCGAGCCTCGATTCCCTACCGCTAGAGTGACCTTCTTTGATCAAGAGCGTAACGACACCAACAAAGTTGATCGACTTGGACCCGATCGACGAGAAGCGAGAAATGACTTACCTCCGAATGGTCAATTACAAGCAGCGGACCAAAAGTTATCACGACAAGAAGGTCAAGGCAAGGTCTTTCCAAGTTGGAGATTACGTATTGAGAAAGATTGAGGCAACGGGTAGAAGGACCCAGCAGAACAAGCTATCTCCTAACTGGGAAGGTCCCTATATAGTCACTCGAGTCGTCAAGGAAGGGACCTACATGATAGCTCATCCTGGAGGTGACGAGTTGAAACATCCTTGGCATGCTACTCACCTCATCAAATACTACTTCTAGTTTTTCAATTTCAAAGTTCAAGTTTGTGTTAAAGCTAGTTTCAAATCGATGTAAGCATGATTCCTACTTCAATGAAAAGAGCAGTTTATTCGATCAAACATAGTGTTACATTAATATCAACAAGCTCGACTCCTAGTCAGCTTCGTTCTAGCAAGCTCGATTCTTAATCAGCTTTGTTTATTTAACAAGTCCGACTCTTAGTCGACTTTGTTCTAACGAGCTCGACTCTTAGTCAGTTCATCTTAGCTCGACTCTTAGTCAGTTTCACCCTAACAAGCTCGACTCTTAGTCAGCTTCGTTCTAACAAACTCGACTCTTAGTCAGTTTGTTCTAATTAGCTCGATTCTTAATCAGCTTTATCCATTTGACAGGTCCGACTCTTAGTCGACTTCGTTCTAACTAACTCGATTCTTAATCAGTTTGTTCTAATTAGCTAGACCCTAGGTCAGCTTCAAGAGTGAGTTCGACTCATAGTCAATCTCATTCACAAAAAAGTTAAGCAAGTCTGAGGTCGACTAAATAAATAAAGATTAAGTCACCTCTAGGCTCAAGTTCACTCATTCATCCTATCTATATCTAGCTCGACGTTTACTTTAAAAAAGCATACAACATGCAATAAATAAGTTCAGCTATGATAAAGGTAAGTCTCCCAAAACGGGCTAAGACTTAGACAAAATAAAGTTACAAGAGTATCTTGCCTCCCAAAAAATAGGGCCAAGGCATTCAAATATTCAAAGAATCAGAAGAGCAAAAATTGTTGGTTGGAGCTTGTTCATTACAAATTCAACTAAATAATTTAAGAGTCCTGGCCGACATCAGCTTGGTCGTCAATGGAAGCTCGACCTTCACCATCTTCTTGTTGCTGGGGCTCTAGAGGTTTACCCGACTCTGAATAAACTTGTTCATCTACTGTCTCCATGGCTTCAGCATCGTCAAGTTCCGCCAAGACCACATCAAAATTTCTATCAAGGACAGGGGGAGCTTCCCACTTCTCGCAGTGATCCTCCTCATCCTCTTGGGCAATGAAAGCTAGATCGTTTTCAAGGTAAGGAATGAGCGAGTGACCACCACGAGCTGCCATATCATATTGGGACTCAGTAAACCAACGAGCTAATTGCTCGATGGTAACCGTAGCCGTTGGATCTACAAGCGCACGACGGGCCATGTGTCTTTTGCCGACCTCAAGAAAATCTTGGGCCTTAGACACTATGGCATCATAGTACTCATCCCCTGCCTTGAACTTCTCAACCGCGGCTTCAGAGGCATCCTTGGCAGTTTTCTCAACAGCAGCCTTGTGGTCTTTCTGACTTTTCTCTCTCTCAAGTCGATGCTGTTCATGCAACTCGAGCAAGAAGGCATCCTTCTCCTTTAGAAGTTTGTTAATAGTGGCCAGCTCAGTCTTGGCCTTCCCCAGTTCTTTCTTCTCAGCATCCCTCTCAGCCTCCACTTCCTTGAGTTTGGACTCTGCAGCCTCAAGGTCGGACAGAGCCTTGGTCTTCACCGCTTCGTTGGCTTCATACGAATTGTCCAAGTCATTATACTTCTCTTTCCATTCCGCAAGCTCTTGAGCCTTTTTGGAATAATCACGAAGGGCTTGTCTCTCCCTCTCAATGGAGGCCCTCCAAGAGCTCTTGGCTTGCTCAATCATTGTAAGATTCTGCATTCCAAAGGAAACAAAGAAGTGTTAGCTCGAGATTCAAGTGGATCGAGTAAAGGAGCAGACGACTAAAATAAAAGAGAAAGTGAGAAGTTACCTCGCAATGAGCCAGCCCAGACCGAGCTGAGAATTCCTCGGGTGTCATGCCCTTATCGCCCAAGTGAGCTAGCGGACCCACATCCACCGCTCTTCTCACGATCACCTGGCCCAAGTTCATGTCCAGGTAGGCTGCGACTCGTGCAATTTACTCCTTCAAGAGAGGGAACATCACTCGGCCTCTGCATCCTTTCTTCAATGGCTTCCTGGTTGGGATAAGAAGAAGCTGGAGGAGGTGGAAGCCGTTGGCCCGACGAACCAGCATTCCCCTTGCCAGATCGCAACCTCTTAGCCCTCCGAGGTTGATCATCAACTTCCATGACGTCGTCATCAATGTTTACGACATCCAAGGGACTAGTTCCTGCTCTGACAGCATCGGAGGTCCCTGCATTGACATCAGTAGTTGGGTCGGAGCTCACATCAGGCCTGCCAGATTTGTTGGACTCATTACCCTCCTCAGTCACGCTCAAGGTATGGCTAGCTGCGGCAAAGGATCTTCTTCATCTACCCCTTCCATTGGCACCATCCCAATATTGTCTTTTGGAAGCTGACTGGTCCTTAACGCGGCTTCCCTCTGCCTGTGAGCACGAGCATTGGCCTTCCCATGGTCCTTCCTCGCTTTCTTCTTATCAGAAACCCCAACAATACGCACCATATTCGCTTCTTGTTCGGGAGTTAAAACTACACGACATCAAAGAAATCAAGTGTTAGCTCGGCAATTCAAGACAGTTCTACGAGTAAACCATTGACGAGGTAGTTGATACAACTCAAAGCAGTTCTATGTACGAATTGAATAACTCTACATACGAGCAGGCAATTTGATAAAGAGTTGCAATTCGAAATAGTTCTATGTACGAGCTAACTAAGTTCTACATACGAGCAGACAACGGACGATCTAAGAGTTGCATACATATACAAGATAACAATAGACGAGTAAAGGGTTGCAGAACAAGATCTTACCACCGGCATGCTCCCCGTTATCCTTGCAGTAGTTTTCGTCTTCTTGCAACGCCGGCACAAATTTCCAAACCTCCCTAGAGAATGAGTAACCCGGTCGGGATATATTTGTCCTCTCAACACAGGACAAGGGGCTCTACCACTCCATCTCCGAGGACATCATCCCGGCTGGATGAAGTTATACACAGTGGTGAGCAGACTCTCCCGGCTAACGGGTCTTCTCTCGACTAAGCGACACAAAGCCCTATACAAGTTAAGATGCCGTGGTCGGCTCCCAATAGTTCCCCTCATCTATGGCTTCGTTTCATCATTGGGCAATGGGAATTCCCATCCTAATCTACTCTCTACCACAACAACATGCGAGTTCCACCCACTATGCTTACTTGGGAGGTTGGTGAAGAGCTTGGGAGATTTAGGTTTAGAGGGGGTAATCAGATGCTCGGGTCCTCTCCACTATACTTTATCTTGAAAAATTCTTTGAACACTCTCATACAAGGTTCATACCCTAAAAATGCACACACCATAGCAAAGCACACAAGGACCCTACAAGTATTGGCTCCGAGAAGGGGAAGAGCATTGGCACATTCTAAAAACTCGTTTATGAAGGGATCAAGAGGCAACCTGAGGCCAGCTACAAATTGACCATAGAAGAAGGCTACCCTAGTGGCATCCCTAGTAAATGACGACCTAAACAACTTCATAAACTCCTGCGAGTATAAATGGTCACCCTATAATCTTCCTTACTTACCTCACGTAAATCCCAAATCATGCTATACCTAGAGGCGGGTTCTTATTTCCGCGTAATGGCCCTTGGGGAACATAACCCCTCTCATTCTTTCTGGCGGCATGGTATCGTCAAATGCATCAACGATTCCGGGACCGAAGGAAGTAGATGTCTTTGTAGCTCCGCCTTGAGTTGCCATATCTCGTACAAGAAGAAGGAGAAACAGGAGTCGGGCCTATGAATAATTTCAGTCGACCTATTTGAGGGCGACCTAGACTCCCCTGAAAAGCCTATTCTATTTCTAAGGAAGGAGGGCTTTTGGACGTCCCTAACATAAAACAAGGTGATATGGTCAAGCAATTCATGGAATAGATGAAAAGCGACAACATTTGAGTCGTCAGCCACCACATTTTCAATTTCCCCTACAATGGGCAGCCCTATCTCAGTGTAATTCAACCCCCAACTAGTCAAAATGGAGGCACACTCATCCAGGGACATCACTCTCCACTCACCGTTCACATTCTTGCATGCCCTACGGTTAACAGTGCAGTAACCATACCACGCCCCTGGTTCGCAACTAAAGGTCCTAGCCATGGCGGAAACGGAGAACAATGCATAAATTAAAACCCTAAAGCAAGGATACGAGGGAAATACCTTAAGTAATTGCAGAAGGTAGGTTCGTTGCTGGAGCCGAGAGCTAGATTTAAATCTTGCTGCAATCCCTTGATTATCGCCGGAGAAGAAGAAGTTTTAGGACGGTAAAAGTTCTAAACGAAGAGGGATTTTTCTATTTATATTTTCCTAAATTTGGAAAGGGAAAGGAAAATCAAAATTAATTTTCCAAAATTAAAGACTGAAGCGGTTTTCGAAAAGGAGTTCCAAACGTCAGAATTGTAATCATTACAAAAATCGGCGCTCTTTCATCTCCAACCGTTCATCACCGACGATCAGGATGTCGCCACGTCATCATGGTCGACCTACCTCAAAGACTAGCATCGACCTGCGAGTAAAGCAATTCTCGTCAAAAATCTTCTTAACTTCCAAGTCGACGAAGTCAACTCGAAAGTTGGGGGCCACTGAACATACCAAAAGTGTCGAGTTGGGCCAAACGAGTAAAGTCCAATTACAGACAGCCTTGGTCTCCACATTCCCTATAAGGCTGGTCCAATCAAAACAAGGCCCAAAGCCCATCTCAAGTATCAGTCGACTAAGCCCACGGTCCGACCTATCAAGTCCCGACCTAACTTAGTCCGACCTAATGATCCATATCACAATTCGGGTACAAACCATGCTCTTCAGACGGTCGGGTCGACCATTCCACGAGTGGCGACCTCGACCTAATCATCAAGTATCGACATGTGTTGATGGCGTGGGTCCTTTCCATAACAAAGATCCCTATAAATCGGGGACTTTACATGCACGTTCCATGAACATGCTTGCCGCTATAATTTCTGAGCTCATGTAGCCCTATCATTAAACTACCTACATCAACTATAAATACTTCATCACTACCAACGGCGCAAAGGTAATGCCATTTGTATTACGAGTTCATTATTCAATACATTTTGAGCTTTATACAACTGTTATCTTACTCTCACGCCCGAGTGTCTTCGCCGGAGACACATCCGGCTAGTCGTGGGTTCTGTTTTCAGGTCAAGAAGCCAGGTGATCAGTTCTGCCACGTGGAGGAAGATTGATAAGCACATTTCCTGCAGCATCATGGGACATTTTGAAAAAAAGTTTGAACAGTAAATCACTTTGGTAAATAAAATTTTAGAAAATTATTATTTGAGAAAAAATTCCAACATTTTCTATACTATAATTAATAACAATTTAAAGAATTTTCCAAGAATTATTAAAATTTCATAATTTTTTTTATCAAAATTTAATAGACTCATAGTAGGCTAATTCATGAAATGGTCCCTTTCATAAACTTGACCCGTTAAAACCAAAGTAATATTATCTTCTTCTTTTGGATATATGGAGGTAATATGAGTCACTTATTATCATGTAAATATTCATGTGTTAGACTAACTTTATTTTTTGTTTTTATTCTACATTAAAAAAAAAACAAATGATTGGGAGGGGGATTGTAATTTCACTATTTCCAAGAGTGTCATTGGCAGAATTAATTCAACATTCTTACACTATTTGAGCTCCTATTTTGTTCACACACTTAATCAATCAGACTAATACTAGCGATACAAAATAGTAATAAAAACTTGCTTACAAATTCCTAGGTGCGATGATTTTATTGATATTTTTAATTATGATGTATCGAATTCACTATTGATTCAATCAATAAAATATCGTCAATTCATTTTGTAATCAAGATTTTGTAACTCTCAATTTCTTTCGTGCCCAAGCTCTACCTAATTAATGGTTATACTAAACTTTGTCATTAGGCCCACCACTGATAATTCAACTCAATAGGACACTTATTCTTCCATTCATTAATTCATTACAATGTTGACTCCTTTAATTTAATGTGAAACTGTCCTCATAATTCAAAAAGATCCGCGCCTAACATTGAATCCCTTTAATTTAGGGGTATGCTCGAGTCAGATTATTTAACGGTTTAGATTAGATCTCACACGATAATTAGGTGGCTCTGTCCGCCTGTCCGGGGTTCAAAAATACAATTTTGCACTTAATTAATGAATAACTGAACAACCCAAATTATAAACTGTTGCGCAATCCTATTGCAAAAGACCCGGTCTACGATAAACTGTCTAGTTGTTGGTTGACCTCCAAAATCTTTATATATAAAGTTCCTCAACTCAACCATTGTGTTGAACAGGAAAAATGACAACATTAATCTCAACCAGACAAAAGCTTCTTCTATGCATATTCATATTTTCCTCAGCATTTGTGTTTTCGGTTTCTTATGGAAGAACAATCAATCCGAGTTTCCGAATTCGAGCGGTTAATCTTGGAGGGTGGCTAGTAACAGAAGGATGGATTAAACCTTCTCTCTTTGATTCCATCCCAAACAAAGATTTCTTGGTAAGTTATTTATATAGTCTTCCAATTTACTCCCTCCGTCCCAAGAAGTCTTTTTGTTTACATTTATTTTGGGACGGAGGGAGTATATTTATACATGTGTATATATACTTATTCATCCATTTGAGTCCAATACTAGGATGGAACAGGGCTACAGTTTAAATCAGTAACAACTGGAAAGTTTCTTTGTGCTGAGCTTGGTGGAGGAACAATCATAGTTGCAAACAGGACTTCTGCTTCAGGCTGGGAAACTTTTTCTGTACGAAATCTCTTTGTTCGTTCGTTCGTTCGTAGCAGCTGAATTACGCCATTTCAGACCTCTTATTGAAGCTTTAAGATGATGGTTTTGTTCATTGTGTTGTAGGTTTGGAGGCTGAATGAGACAAATTTCCAGTTAAGGGTATTTAACAAACAATTTGTGGGACTAGAACTAGTTACTGCTGGAAATGGGAGAAACGTAGTTGCTGTTTCAAACACGCCCGGTAGATCAGAAACATTTGAGATTGTGAGGAAGTCAGATGATTTGAGCCGTGTCCGGATTAAAGCATCTAATGGATTCTTCTTACAGGTTTATTAGCTACTGTCTCTAGTGTAGCTAGTAGACATTTACATAAAGATATACTAAGGTTGAAAACGAAACTTTTTGTCGTTAATTTGCAGGCAAAGACAGAGGATCTTGTGACAGCTGATTCCAATGGTGGCGAAGGATGGGAAGATAACGATCCTTCACTTTTTGTTATGAATATAGCTAAAAGAATGCAAGGAGAGTTCCAGGTGACCAATGGTTATGGCCCTGAAAAAGCGCCACAAGTCATGAGGGTAAGTATTGATTTTAAGACAAAAATAGGGGACTTGAACGAAAGATTTTGCTCGTAAATTTGATCATATTCCATTTTGTATGACCAAATAATCTCAGGACCACTGGAACACTTTCATAGTGGAAGAAGATTTCAAGTTCATATCAAGCAACGGATTGAACGCTGTCAGAATTCCTGTAGGCTGGTGGATTGCTAGCGATCCTACTCCACCAAAGCCTTTCGTAGGTGGTTCATTACAAGCCTTAGACAACGCCTTCTCGTGGGCAAAGTACGCACACATTTTTTCTTCATATTTACCTCTTCTATATCCAATTTATTGCATAATATTTCTTCATTTTTTTTTTAGGAAATACGGGTTGAAGGTTATAATCGATCTACACGCATTACCAGGGTCTCAAAATGGCTTTGAACATAGCGGAAGCAGAGATGGTTCTCAAGAATGGGGTCAAACAGACGACAACATTCAACAAACAGTTGCTGTTATTGACTTCTTAACAGCCCGGTACGAAAAAAAATCTACTTATTATACTTAGATTTTAAATTAAGGTCAGCCATTTTTGATTCATTTAAGGTTTTTATTACAGATATGCAAGGAATCCAAGCCTTTATGCAATCGAGCTAATAAACGAGCCACTTTCACCCGGAGTGTCTTTTGACAACGTAACAAAATACTACCGAGCTGGTTATGAAGCTGTACGAAAACACTCTCAGACAGCATACGTCGTACTGTCAAACAGGTTAGGATCAGCTGACCAAAAAGAACTCTTCCCTCTAGCCGGTGGGATGGTCAGTGCAGCCATTGATGTCCATTACTACAACCTCTACTCTAGTTTCTTCGACAACTTGACTGTCCAACAAAATATTGATTATATCAACACGAACCGTTCTGCCCAACTAAGCCAAATCACAACTGCAAATGGACCTCTCATTTTCGTAGGTAAGTATGACACCTAGTATGTAGGATCTGGGGTCTTTGCAGATTGCAAAGGCCCCGGATCCTAGTTTATATATATATATATAATGCATGTTGTGATGGTTTTATAAGGGAATGAAATGGAATTTTGCAGGGGAATGGGTATCAGAGTGGCAAGTGCAGAGGGCGACGAAAGAGGAGTACCAGATGTATGGGAAGGCGCATTTGGAAGTGTACGGGCGAGCTAGTTTTGGATGGGCGTATTGGACATATAGGAATGTTAACAACCATTGGAGTCTCGAGTGGATGATCGAAAATGGTTATATCAAGCTTTAAATCTGTTGGATGTGATGGCTCGATGTCCTTGCAAAGGGGCCGACCACAGTTCATAACCCCAAAATTCGATCTCTTTCTCTTTCGATTCCCAATTGCTTTTGTGTTTTGTTATTGTCAATTGCTTCCTCAGCATTGCACAACATCTTTAAAGCGCGGCGTATGCAATTAGAAGAAAGATTTAGAAATAATAATTGTAACAAAAAAATCAGTTTAACTAATTTGTTTTCTGTTATAGAACTAGCATCGCATTCATCCGTCTTCTCGTTAACTCAACATGTGATATGTTATTTTCCAAATATCATTTATTTTTATTTGAACATGATGTTGTCCAATAATAATGGTTGGACCTGGCCCAAGTCTATTGGCGAGAAAGTAGCAAGTGGGTCCAAAATCGAGATAAGATCCAAGAAGAGGATAAAAACAGATGCGGCCCAAGGAGGGTCATAAGAAAGCGAGACGGGAGGTATCCCGTTAGAGTCAATGAGAAGGGGGAAGACGGAGACATTAAATGGCGAAACATTATGAGGAAAGCCGGCGATAGAGACTAAATGCGAGATATGGTAGTGAGGCGAGACAGGATATTGGGTAACTTTATCCGGCTAGAGAGGGATTCCAATTGATGTTACTCACCAGAGGCGGCATATAAATATCTACAGAGTGGGACCCAGGAGACGGTTATGCATCGGGATTGATGATCACGTGTTAAGGGTTTACTTTTATAAAGGACAAATGGAATGATGACACGTGGCAGGAGGCATGAAACGTGAGAATGTCACATGCAAGGCACGAGGGTAAGAGGTATAAATAAGAGAGGAAGGCTTCATCCATGGGTACGTCCATTTTTCATACACACAGACATCACCATTGTTGTTTTTTCCCTTTGTCAAGCAAATTCTTATCCTCACGCCGGAGGGGCTTACGCCGGAGCCGCCCCCGGCTTAGTTAACGTTTGAGTGTGTGCAGATCAATCGGAGAAGAAGGAGCCGGAGATATCAAATTTGGACTACAACGGCGAGTTGCTGCTTGAGGAAGATCCTGGCAACATCAATTGGTTCCGTTGCCGGGACTGTTTTCTCTTCAAGGATTGGAGTTTCATTGGCGGTAGCTTGATACCGGTGGAGTTCTGTTTTGGAGATCTAGAAGGTGGGTTTGTGTTGTGGGCGATTCAATTGGTGTGTTGAATTTACTGGTTGAGTTGGTTTTATTTGCAATTTGTAAACTGAGGTTTGTTGTTCTTATTGTGGTTGGAATCGATTGGTGATTGTATTTGTTGTTAGAATCAATTGGTGATTTTGGGTTGAATAGTTGGAGAGTTTGATATTGTTTAATTAGGTTAATATTAATTGCTGATTGCAAAAGTGTTTGTGTGAAGTTGTGGTGGATTTGAAGGTGTTTGTTCATATTTGTTTAAATCTGGGTTTGATTGTGGAGGTTTGAAGTTTGAATTTGTGAATTTGCTTTATTTCGAGTAGCTGGGATTTTGGTGTTTTGGTGGTAGTGTGTAGTTGAAGTAATTGTTGAGATTTTTGGAAAGTTTTGGTTGGTGTAGAAGGGTTTTTATTGCTGAGTTTTTATTGGTTGTTTCTGGGTTTCTGGGCAAGATCTTCAAATCTTCATAAGATTTGCAGATTTCATATTTGAAGTTCGTCAGCTTGATTACGTAGGAGAAAGGAATGGCAACACCTGAGAAGAGTATAGTGGGTCAGAAAACTGTGGCTGGAAGAAATCTCATTACACCAATGTCGGGGTATGGGAGTATAGGAATGGGCGGAGCGAGAGACACTTCTTCCTCGCATCAAATGATTCCAGAGGAGATGGAGCGAGATACTGGGGATGAAAGAGAGAGAAATATAGTGCCGCCACCCCAAGAGGAGGAAGCAGAGAATGAGGAAGAAAGTCTGAGGATCCATAATAATTTAATATTACAATTGATTGAGAATAACAAGAGGCTAAGGGCAATGAAGAAGAAGCCTACCCCCATCCCGCAGGGTTTGCTAACGGTAAATACAGAAGGAAATAAGGGAGCAAGCAAGGAGGTAATTGTGGTAAATGATGAGCGAGATAAGGAAGTAGAGCCTGAGAAGCCAAAGGAAACAGAAGCGAGAATTGAAGGGTCGCAAAAGAGAAAGGCCGGAGAGTACATGGAGAATGGACGAAAGATTAAAGTCTATCATTGGCCACACACTTCTCAAGTGTCGTCCCTTTATTGTGAAGAGGAGGATGGTGATACTGCGTCGAATGAAGCAGAAGATGGCGAGAGAGAGATGAGAAGTTTCAAAGATAGCGAGAAACCTAAGGCGGTAGAAAGGGGAAAGGGTGTAGGAGTTAGTCGTTTCGGAGAAGAGGATGGGTTAAAGAGACAGATGGCCGAGATGGCAAGAAGGTTGGCAGAGTTGGAAAGGGGTGGTACAATTGATAATGAGAAGGACTCGTTTGTCGCCCCATTTGCCCGGTATATCCAGGAGGCTGAGCCAGCTCCGGATTTTCGTTTGCCCGCTCTATCCAAGTATGCAGGAGTAACTGCCGCTAGAACTCATGTGGCGGGATTTGAAGTCACCATGGCGATATTGACTAAGGACGACGCTTTGTTATGTAAGACCTTTGCTAGTACCTTAGAACTTCAAGCTTTGGATTGGTTTGTGCGGTACCAGCTTAATTCTATATTGGGGTATCAAGACTTCAAGAGAAAGTTTTTGGCAAGGTTTGGATCAGTGGGAGCTCAACCGGTAGTGCTACAGGAGTTGATTGGAATTAAACAGAAGGCGGGAGAAGGCCTTGTCACCTATACAAATAGATTTTTGCTAATCGCCAATCAAATCTCGGAGATTGATCCCAAATATGTCATAATGATGTATATGTCGGGCTTGTTGTCTGAATCTTTTAGGAGGGAGTTAAGGATGAGGCTACCTGCGACTTTAAGCGAGTTACACGAGCGAGTCAAGGCATATTGTGGTGGGGAGGATATTGAGGAAGGAACTTCTAACACTGGAAAGAAAAGTGTTAAGGATAGGATTGAGTATGTGAAGGAAGGAAATGCAGTTCAAGGAGGTGGTAGAGGAAATCCCGCCGGCGGTAGGGGAGAAGGTCGCAATGGAGGTCGCAATGGAGGTCGTGGAGTAAGGAGGATAGTAAGATTCACAAGGTTGACCGCTACACCAAGTGAAATTTTGCGGGCCGTTGATTTGCCGCCAACTTTTGAAATGAATGATCTGGGGAGGATTAATATGAACCAGTACTGTAATTATCATCGGGATAGGGGGCATGATACGGATAATTGTTATAATTTGAAGAAAGTTATTCAAGGGAAGGTTGAAAGAGGTGAGCTGCAGGAGTATGTATGGCAAGAACCGAATGTAGCGGCTCAAGGAGGAAATGGCAATCGGAATGAAATTATGGTGATTCACGAGCCAGCAAGTATTACTTGTTTAAGTAACCAGATCATGTCGCTTTCTCATACCTGCCACATTCCCGCTTACCCACCCAGTGAGGAAAGGATGATCAGTTTTTCTAGACGAGAATTGGCTTTAACTCCAAGCCATGGATGCCAACCAGTTGTGATTTCTATTGCTCCAGGGAACAGTATTTTACATAGAGTATTGGTGGATTCAGGAGCTAGCCGGAACATCCTTTATTATGAAGCGTTTAAGAAGATGCGATATACAGAGGCTAATATGGTGCCATATAAAGGATTTTTGGAGGGGTTTACAAACCACACTGTGCGGGTTAAGGGGACAATTTCTTTGGCGGTGGAAATAGGAGAGGATGAGAAGGTGAGAACTCGCACTGTAGAGTTTATGGTTATTGATTTAGTGTCGCCATACAATGCTATTGTGGGCATTCCTTTTATGCAAAGTTTTGAGATGGTGGTGTCTATCCCGCATCAGCGGGTCAAGTTTCCCACGACAAAGGGAATAGCATGTTTGAAAAGCGAGGTAAAGGAAGTTATTCAGAAAAAGATTGAGATGCAAACAGCGGCTAGGGCAAGTACCAGTTCACTTTCTACGGCTTTGACAGTGCGGGATGCGAGAATAAATATGATCACCGACTTAGGAGGATGTGAGAGTTGGGAGGAAACTGAAAGCATGAAAAATAAGTCGGTGATCATTGTTATTGAAGAAAAGGCAGAAGATGAAGTTGTGCAAGGACGAGGTGAGGAGCGAGATGTGGAGACAGAAATGATGCAGGAGAAATCAGAAAAGAATTTGATGGCATTATTGGTGATGCAAGCCGAGATGGCCTGGTCGAGATCCGCAGAATTTGTCAAGATGAAGGAACCCCTTATTGAGGAGGTAGTGGATTCCGAAAGTGAAGAATGTGATGAAGAGATTGTAATGGAAACACCTGAGAGTGTGTCGCTTGCTGGGAGAGATAAGGGTGAAAGCAGCGACAAAAGAATAAAGAGATGTGCAGAAAAGAAGATAGCAGCTGAAATGGAGGTAGATACATTGCAAATGCGGGATGAGCCGGATATTCAGGCGGCAGAAGAGTTGGAGGAAGTAATTGTTAATGGCGAATACCCAGAGCAAAAGGTTAAAATTGGGAAACAGTTGAAAAAAGATGAGCGGGATATGCTGATTGATTTTTTGAGGGATAACATTGATGTATTTGCTTGGAGACCGGAGGATATGTGCGGAGTTGATGAGAAAGTCGCCCTACACTGTCTAAATGCCGATCCAAATGTTGAGCCTTTCAAGCAGAAGGTAAGATACCTGTCGGCAGAAAAGGAGAAGGCGGTGATTGGAGAAGTCGAGAAGTTATTAAAGGCGGGAATCATTGAAGAAATCACTTATCCAGTCTGGCTAGCTTGCCCTGTCATGGTGCTAAAAGCAAATAAGAAATGGAGGATGTGCATAGATTTTACAGATTTGAATACGGCATGCCCCAAGGATTGTTATCCTTTGCCGAAGATAGACAAATTGGTGGACTCCATCGCGGGACACAAGGTATTTAGCTTTATTGACGCTTATTCAGGATATCACCAGATCAAGATGCTTGAAGAAGACAAGGCCAAAACAGCTTTCAGAACTCCCCTCAGAAATTTTTGTTATAAAATGATGCCTTTCGGTTTGAAGAATACAGGAGCGACATACCAGAGGATGGTCAATAAGATATTCAAATCGCAGATTGGAAGGAATGTTGAAGCTTATATTGATGACATGGTAATCAAAACCAAGGGGGAGGATCATTTGGTGGATCTGGCTGAAACTTTTGAGAACTTGAGGAGAAATTCCATGAAGCTTAATCCAAGTAAATGCACTTTTGGAGTAACGGCGGGAAAGTTTTTGGGATTCTTGGTAAATCGCCGCGGGATAGAGGCAAATCCGGAGAAGATCCAGGAGTTAATTGATATGAAGTCACCCAGGACCATTCAAGAGATTCAGAGGTTAAACGGTAGGGTGATAGCTTTGGGCCGGTTTGTGTCGCGGTCGGCTGAAAAATGTTTGCCGTTCTTCAAGGTACTAAAAGGAGATCAGAAGTTTTCTTGGGATGAAAAGTGTGAAGAAGCATTTCATAAGATAAAGGAATACTTGGGAAAGCCGCCAATTTTATGTAGCCCGGAGGAAGGATATCGTTTGTATGTCTATCTGGCGGCTTCAGATTTAGCAGTGGCAGCGGTATTGATAAAAGAAGATGGCGGCAGGCAAAAGCCGGTGTATTACGTATCTAAGGCGTTAAATGAAGTAGAGGCGAGATATTTTAATGCAGAAAAGTTGGCTTATGCTTTGGTGATTGCGACGCGGAAGTTGAGGGCCTATTTCTTATCTCATCCTGTTACTGTGTTGACCAATGCACCTTTACGGAAGATTTTACAGCAGCCTGATTCAGCGGGAAGGCTCTTAAGGTGGTCGATTGAATTGACGGAGTTTGATATTCAGTATGAGGCGAGAAAGGCTATTAAGGCTCAGGCGTTGGCAGACTTTATTCTCGAAACATCATTTACGTATGAGAGGGAGGAAATAGAGACTCAGGAGGCCAAGAAGAGGAAGGCCAAGTCACAGAACCCTGAAGTGGAAGAGGAGCGAGAAAGACCCGCAGGATGTTGGGAGTTGTTTGTCGATGGATCCTCAGCTAAAGACAAAGGTGGAGCTGGAATTTCGTTGAGTTCGACAGAAAAGGATTGCATATATGAGAAAGCCCTAAGGTTTAAGTTCAACATGACAAACAATCAGGCAGAATATGAGGCGTTAGTTGCGGGATTAGAATTATGCCGGGATATTGGAGTAAAGCAGATAGTCGCTCATTCTGACTCTCAATTGATCGTCAACCAAGTAAAAGGGAGATATGGGGTATTGAGTACAATTTTGGCAAAATATTGTGGCATGGTAAGGCAAATTTTGCAAAGCTTCGATTATTGGGAACTGGTGCAGATTGACAGAGAGAAAAATGAACGGGCCGACATGCTGAGTAAAGCTGCCTGTGACAAAATTGAAGAGTTGCCCAAGAAGGTGGTGGTGGAATTTATTGAAGAGCCGGCATTTGACAGGCCACTAATAATGGAGATTGAAGTGGGTGAGAAAGATTGGGTAAGCGAGATGAAGGACTACTTGGAAAAGGAAGAGCTGCCTCAAGAAGAAGACAGGGCGAGGATTGTCAAGAAAATGTCGCCAAGGTTTACTGTGCAAGATGGTATCTTATACCGCAAATCTTTCTCGCGACCTTTGATGAGATGCGTAGAGCCGGGAAAAGTTGATAATGTTTTGTTTGAAGTGCATGAAGGCGTTTGTGGGGGACATCCAGGAGCGAGAACACTGGCCAATAAAATCATGTTTCATGGGTATTACTGGCCAACATTGAAGAAAGACGCGGAAGAATATGTGAGGAAATGCGACCAATGCCAGCGACATGCTAACATTCCTAGGCAACCGGCGACTGAGCAGACTCCAATTATTGCGGCCTGGCCTTTTGATATGTGGGGAATAGACCTTATAGGACCTTTCCCTAAGGCCAAAGGAGGAGCTCAAATGGTGGTGGTAGCTGTTGATTATTTCACTAAATGGACAGAGGCAAGAGCACTAACTTCTACCACTGAAGACCAAATTATCAGATTTGTAACGGAGGAAATCCTGTGTCGCCATGGAATGCCGCGGGCAATTATTTCTGATCACGGGCCACAATTCAGGAAGAAGTTTCATGGTTTTTGCGAGAATTTGAATATCAAGCATTGGCAGTCCGCAGTTTATAGGCCGCAGTGCAATGGGCAAGTGGAGGCCGCCAACAAACAAGTTCTGGAGATTTTATGTAAAAACTTAGAAAAAAGAGGAGGGGCTTGGTTGGAAGAATTGTCCACAGCTTTATGGTATGTTAGAACAACAGTGAAGGGGTCGACTGGCGAGACAGCTTTCGCATTGACTTATGGTTCAGAAGCTATGGCTCCCGCTGAGATGGGTTTGCCTACCCATAGGGTAACTTATTATGACGAGATAATGAATGGCGACAGGAGATGTTTCGAGCTGGATTTAAGTGATGAAAAAAGGCTCAGGGCGAGAATGAGAATGATCAATTATAAACAAAGGATGAAGGCGCAGCACGACAAACGGGTGAATAAGAGATCATTCAGTGTAGGAGATTGGGTGTTGAGAAGTCGTGAAGTTAAAGGAGCGACAGCGGGATTTGCCAAGCTAGACCCGAAATGGGAAGGTCCCTTCCAGATTGCCAAGATTGTGCGAGAAGGGACATATCATTTGAAGGAAGAAGGCGGCAAAGATGTTCCAAATGCATGGAGTATAGATCATCTAAAGAAGTATTATCATTGAAGAAGTAAGGGTAATTTGCTTATTTTATTCTTACTGAAATCTTTCTCATAGTAATTGTGATGAATTTATGAATTTCTCAATCATGAATGAAAGTCATATATATCTTACCACTTTGAATATAAGATATACATGTTTGAATACGTGTTAAATATGTTTTGAATATAATGAAAGTATGAAATTTTATTCCTCATATGTATCTTACATGGATTAAATTCTATTTTACGATTATGATAATGTGTAATTAGTCGCCAATAACATGGTAAATAAATCGCTTAGAGTAAAGTTGCCTAAAGACAACTTCACTTTTTCGATGGGAGTATATGTGTATGGGGATATCTCACCAAAGGTAAGAAGGTAAAGAGTTTTTTGATGAATTATCAAAACAATATTTGATGAATTATTGAAACAAGTGGATAAAATATGTGAGTCAAGAAAGTCTACGGACTATAAAAGATGTGAGTCAAGATAAGTCGCAAAGAAAGTCTACGGACTATAAAAGATGTGAGTCAAGAAAGTCTACGGACTATAAAAGATGTGAGTCAAGATAAGTCGCAAAGAAAGTCTACGGACTATAAAAGATGTGAATCAAGAAAGTCTACGGACTATAAAAGATGTGAGTCAAGATAAGTCGCAAAGAAAGTCTACGGACTATAAAAGATGTGAGTCAAGAAAGTCTACGGACTATAAAGGATGTGAGTCAAAGTAAGTCACAAAGAAAGTCTACGGACTATAAAAGATGTGAGTCAAGGTAAGTGTCAAAGAAAGTCTACGGACTATAAAAGATGTGAGTCAGGTTACAGGTTATAAATGATGTGAGTCAGTCCAAGGACTATAAACATGCAAAAGTCTATGAGCTATAAAAGTGAAAGTCTCCGGACTATAAGTGGGGAAAAGTTCCATCTCGCCTTAAGGGCATGAATGTAAGTCGTTATAAAAGAGATCTTTATCTCGCTGGAATGACAAAGGGAAAGATATGAGACAAAAAGAAGGAGATTATTCTAAATAAAAAGCAAAGGAAGATCAAAAAAGAGTTAAAGTCAGCAACAATATAAGTCGCATAACATGTATTATAAGTAAAGTCGTCTAAAGACGACTTCACTTTTTCGATGGGAGTATAGGTATATGGTACCTGTCATGTAAAAAGAGATTTTTGATAAACTATCAAAACAATGAATGACGAAATAAGTGAAGCATAAAAGTAAAGGGGCAAGCACAAAGGCCGCGAATATACATTGTTTATAGGCTCGCAGGCCCCAAAAGAAAAGAAAGTAAATTGTTTAGCCACCATGGCAAGTTACAAAAGTTGTTTGAAGTAAGCTAAATATTAAAGGAAAATTAAGCTGAGACATTGGGATCATCAGTTGGTGCGGCTTGAGTTGAACTTGAAGTCGCGAGGGCAAGAGCTTTAGCGTCATCTAAAAGCTTGTGTTTATGATCGAGTAAGTCGCCCCACAAAGCAATGGCATTTGGGTTTTTAACAGAAGGAGGAGTCCAAGGCGACTTACCCAATAAAGCATCTTCATCAGCAAGATCTTTAAGCTCTTCAGGAGTGAAAGGAACCAAGGAATGACCGCGGCGACATACCTCGCTGAAAATGGGCTCTGAGCCCCAGTGGGCAAGCTTTTCAATAGTAATGGCCGGAATATCATCAACATCAGCTGCTGCGGCCCGCATAACTTGAAGGGAAGTCTGGTTCCCAATATCAGAAATGTCATCGGTTAGTTGAGCCACGTCAGCATTAAGAGCGCACTTCGCGGCCTTCCCGGTCAGCTCCTCTTTAAGCCTAGCAATCTCGTCTTGTAAAGATTGAGTGTCGGCTGCATGACTTTCCTTTAAAGCTTCATTCTCGCTCTTCAATTTGGCGGCATTCTCCTTAGCAGAGTTGAGTTCATTGGTGGCAGTGGTGAGATCAGATTTGGTGGCATTAAGATCAGTCAAGGTACGATCAAGTTGATCTTGGGAAGTAGCCAAGTCGGACTTTAATTTGTCGCGCTCTTCCTCCAAGTTTTTTATTGTGGTTTCCCGCCGAGTGACCCTGCCCTTGAGGATGTCTTTATCGCGCTTCAAGATTTGGTTTGTAGCCTTTAAGCTCGTGGATTCGTTATCGAGACGAGTATTTTGCTCGCTCATACCCATGATAGAAGATCCAAGCTGAAAAAGGTAACAAAAGAAAGTTAAAAGGCAACTGAAAATAAAGGAAATGTTAATCAAGGGAAAAAGAGCAACGTACCAATGAAAAATAGAGTCCAGCCTGACAAGCGGCATGGTCGGGATCCATGTGGGCGATACGTTGAACTTGAAGTTGATCGCTAGCTCTGATCAAAGCAGAGCTACCCAACATGCATTCCTCCGCGCTGCGAGTTTCTTCAATAAGTCCCTTTATGTGGGGAACTTTAGCAATCTCCTTACTGAGTTCGAAAAGCCCGACGAAATCAGTGGGCTTTGAAAAGTTTTCTTGAAGCCAGCTGGGTGGAGGAAGAGTGGATGAAGTGTTTGGGTCGCGAGGAGTGGGAGGAGAACTGGAAACGTTGGTAAGGTCGCAAACTTCCATCTCGCGGGAAGGAGGAATTACAGTTTGATTGTGCTCATCATTGTTGATTTCCAAAGAAGGAGAATTAATTGGGACAGGTTCAGAAGGGAAAACCTCGACATTTTCTGGCAAAGGGGCGATATTAGTGAGCGGGATGACATTGGGTGCGATATTGATATCAGATGTCATTGAGGTAGAGATTGGCGGGATAACAGCTTCGGTAGACGGAGAAGTTGAAACAATGGCAGGATTAGGCGGGATGACTTCTTGTGGAGGTGGGGCGATACTTGTTGATACGGAAGCAATTCTCTTTTGTCGTTTGGCACGAGCAGCTGCATTAGTAGGCCTAGCTCTGCTTTTGGCTGTGTTTTGAGACCTTTCCAAGGCCATCTCTTCTGTATCCTTGCCATCGCGGGATATGGGCAGAGGAAGATTTGCAGGAAGGGCGGCTAGAGCAGCGTCGCGAGCGTTCGCGAGTCTTTTCCGTCTATTGTCAGTTTCAAGGTTGGCAGCTTGGCGACTTTCCATTGATTTCGCTCTATGATCTAGAAAGAAAGAAAAAGGAGGATAAGAGTTAGAAAAATGACAGTATGAATTAAATGCGAAAAAGAGCCAAGTTCAAGAAGGAACATACAAAGAACAGTATTCATGGCGGAGCAGTGACGAGTACCCTTGCATGACTGGCACTCATAAGCATATTTATTTTCTGTATGTCGCTCCCACCCATCAAAGTGAACATGGCTTATGGGAACTCGCGGTTGAACGCGGGGTAAGTTGTCAACAATGCCCACCTGGTTGAGCAACCCTCTATCTCGTAAAATGCCTCTCCAAGAAATGAGAGGTTGGGGAGTACCACCAGGAGAATTTTCAGGAAGAGTGACTAAGGCGCGAATGGCGGCAATAAGGGCATTGTCTCCAACCACGGACGCAAATTTTGATTCAATTTGAGGGTTTATAGGGTAAAGATCGGCGGGATGAGACCACCCCACACGAGAAACAATAAAAAGAGGATCGTCTATCCAGTCATGAACTTTTGTAGGAAGGGGAGTAAGGACCTTGGGACCTCTTTGGTATTGTAGAGAAAGACGGGTTTCAACTACATCATCTTCAAGTTGGCTGGTTTGTTTATAGCCTTTGAATAAAGTGAGTAAGGCAGTAATAGAGGGTTCTTTGCGAAGGGAGCGACAAATGACAATAAAGGCAGTAATGATTCTAAGGGCATTGGGATGAATTTCGGTGATCAGGGCTTGGGCTTTGAATAAGATTTCACAAAGGAAGGGGTCAAGAGGAATTCTAAGTCCTGCTTTGAGCTGGGAAGGGAAAACTACTATACCATCACGCATTTCTCTTAAATGGGCGAGAGATAGGTCGCCTTGATATTCAGAAATTTGGTAAATGGAACTATCTATGTGGTATAGTCTGTGCCAATCTGTAATGGGGTTGGGAATGAGGGAACTGTTATCTGGTGCAAGTGAAGATCCCGCCTCAGCATGGGCGGGATTGGTGAAGATGGTACCTTCAGTCAAGCGGAGATTTTGAACTCTTGAAGAAGAGGGATTGCTGGAGGCCGCCGCGGGAGAAGAAGTCGCTTGATCAGTCATCTCGCGGGATTCACTGGAAGAAGAAGAAGAAAGGACTGATTTATAATGCATTCTACGCTTGGAAAAAGGATCAGCGACACAATGGGATTCAGATGAGTCGCTTAAATTGGGTTCATACTTGTCCTTGATAAATCGAACTAATTTTGTGTGTGAAGTAAAAATACGGGACATAGGGGCTGAAGGTGAAAGAAAGAAGCGGCCTTGGATTTCGAGAGAGTCGATTATCGAAGGATCCACCCAATTCTCAACAAGTAGCCTAATTATGTCGGCCTTGGGCAATCTCGCCCAAGTGGTTCGCAGGCGCCTATATAGACCGCCTGAAACCTGGCATAAACCGTATCTAACCCGCCTAGCACAAGTTTTATATCTAGACATGAAGGGTAGTTTGGGAAAAATTTTATGGGGCAAAAAGAATAACAAGATTCAAGTAATTGGGAGAAAAATGGAAATCAAAACTAAGGGTTTAAAGAATGTGAAGGGTTTTGAAAAAGTTACCTGATGATGATTAAAATCTTGGTCGGGAAAGATGAAGAGTCGCCGGAAAAGATGAACAAGCGCCGGAAAAGAAGGTGGAATCCTGAGAATTGAGGAATAATGCACCAAATCACTTCCAAGATGGTTAGAGATGAACAGAATAAAGGTCAAGAAACAATTTTGGGAAAGAAATCAGTGAATGAACGGTGAAAAATGAAGAAGAATAGTCGGAATCAAGGTTGGGGTTCGCCGGAGTTTGGGAGAGCTCGAGCAAGGATGAAGAAGAGTAAAAAGAGGAATGGGGGAAGTAATTTGGGTATTTAAATGAGAGAGGGTTTTAGGGAAATGATTGATGTGACGTTTGGGAAAATTTTTAAATTTTCCCTCACAATTTGGCACGATTCCCAAATGACGGCCCATTAAAATCTAAAAGGATACCCAGAAAGGGACACGTGTATGGATGGGGATTTCAATGGTAGCTTCTTGAAGAAGGATTTATGTGTCGCAGAGGGAGGAAGCAGTAATCATAAAGTTTTTGGCGAGACCATGAATGAATCTCGCCATAAACTTAGGGGCTTCTGATGTTGTCCAATAATAATGGTTGGGCCTGGCCCAAGTCTATTGGCGAAAAAGTAGCAAGTGGGTCCAAAATCGAGATAAGATCCAAGAAGAGGATAAAAACAGATGCGGCCCAAGGAGGGTCATAAGAAAGCGAGACGGGAGGTATCCCGTTAGAGTCAATGAGAAGGGGAAAGACAGAGACATTAAATGGCGAAACATTATGAGAAAAGCCGGCGATAGAGACTAAATGCGAGATATGGTAGTGAGGCGAGACAGGATATTGGGTAACTTTATCCGGCTAGAGAGGGATCCCAATTGATGTTACTCACCAGAGGCGGCATATAAATATCTACAGAGTGGGACCCAGGAGACGGTTATGCATCGGGATTGATGATCACGTGTTAAGGATTTACTTTTATAAAGGACAAATGGAATGATGACACGTGGCAGGAGGCATGAAACGTGAGGATGTCACATGCAAGGCACGAGGGTAAGAGGTATAAATAAGAGAGGAAGGCTTCATCCATGGGTACGTCCATTTTTCATACACACAGACATCACCATTGTTGTTTTTTTCCTTTGTCAAGCAAATTCTTATCCTCACGCCGGAGGGGCTTACGCCGGAGCCGCCCCCGGCTTAGTTAACGTTTGAGTGTGTGCAGATCAATCGGAGAAGAAGGAGCCGGAGATATCAAATTTGGACTACAACGGCGAGTTGCTGCTTGAGGAAGATCCTGGCAACATCAAAACATAATATCAATTGTTAGTTAGGAATCAGAAGAAGAATCATGTAAGATTAATACTCCTCTGTTCCGGGGAACTTATACAGTTACTATTCTGATGGTTAAAACAAATGAATTTTGATTAAACATTAATATCAATCTAATCATTCTAATAAAAATCTAAAATTGTTATTGATAAATCACATATTATTAATAAAAATCTAAAATTGTTACTGATAAATATCATATTGCCAAAGTGTGTGTGTATATTGTCAAAGTGTGTGTGTGTGTAAGGTTTTACTGGTCGGAGAGAGTATCTATAGTATAAATGGGGAAGTCTTGCTACAGTTCTTTGAATAGTAGTAAGTGACGAAATCCCCATTTTGTCCTCATACTTTTGTCCCTTTTCCATTTTGTTCTAAAAAAAAATTTATTTTTTTTTAATTTAAAAAAAATTAAAAAAAAATCACGTGACCTTGGACACGGGCTTGTGCTAGTAAGGTACATATTTTGAAGCTATTGACAAAAAAAAAATAAAGCCTTCTTGTGGCACGGGTCTGGCCCAATACTGTAACAGAAGCCTGGCCCATATCTCAATAGAAGAGACTCAAAGAATCTATATGAGCCATTGAGCCCTTTCTCTATTCTCATTGATTATGAGTTTTTTTTTAAGAATGTTTTTTTTAATAAATGATTTAATCTATTATAAGAGTGACACTTTGATGGGGATTGAACTCCTAACCTTTCACATATGAAAGAAAATCAGATGCCAGATGCCGCTTGAGTTAGAGTTTTTTAGTGAGCTGTGAATATGATTCATTCATCAATAAAAAAAAAGTCTAATTTTCCTTTGTTAACTTGTCAAATAAATAAATTCATTTAAGGACCAAATCAATATTCATCGGTTTTGAAAAAATCTTAAATCGAATTGAACCATGAAAAAATTCAAATCGAACTGAACCAAGCAGTCATGGTTTGGTTCGAAACGCGATTTGATTTTTTGGTTCGAACCGCGGTTTAAACTACAATTCAAACCACGATTTAAGCCATAAAATAGAACACTGCTTAAACCATTAATTAGAAAATGATTTAAGAATACAAAATTCATTTTCATGTTTGTTTGAATTTTTCAGACATAACATACCGAATAGATTCAGTATTTAAATACAACTTGCAATTGTGATTCAATGTTTATGATAACAACATGTCACTTGAGTACTTGTAATGGTATGTGCTAAATAGTGAATTAACATTATTACATGAAGATTAATCAAAAGAAAAAAAGGGTTATAGGCTAAAATTCATAAATATAATTAGAGGTTTTCAAATCTAAATGTGAGGTGAAGACAAAAGATATGCATATTTACGGTTAATATTGAATAGTTTGGTGGTTTGGTTAATCGATTCGATTTGGTGGTTCAGTCTCGCGTTCTCGAACCGTAATTTGGGGGGTCCAGACCACAGACCAAACTGAATCACACGGTTTAACAATTTTTGAAACCAAACCACTATTGCTTAAAAATCGAACTAAACAGCGTGGTTTGGTTTGGTTCGATTCCGAACTACGGTTTGAAACGAAACACACCCTTAGGGGCCGTTTGGTTCGCGGTAATTGGCCATTCCATGGCGGAATGGAATGGTCAATTCCGTTGACTTCATTCCTTCGTCGCGTTTGGTTCAAAATTTCCATTCTCCTGAAATGCTCAATTCCTTGGCTTGATGGAATTTGCCATTACCTCCATATATGGAAGGAATGGCAAATTCCCTTGGCAATGGAATGAAAAAAAAAATTATGATCAAAATATCCCTACCTACCCCCTGCCTACCCCCCCCCCCCAATCCAGCCCTCACCCCACCCCCCCATCCAGCCCTCCCCCACACGAATTTTTTTTTTTTTGCACCCCCTGCCCTACCCCCCATTCAGCCCCTGCGTTACCCCCTACCCCACCCCCCACCCCACGAATTTTTTTATTTTTTTTAAAAATCCCTGCCTACCTTCCCCCCATCCAGCTCCTGCCCTCCCCCTACCCCCCACCCCCCCACCCCCACAAAAATAATTTTTTTTAAAAAATCCCCGCCTACCTTCCCCCATTCAGCCCCTACCCTATTAGGTGGAGTTTTTGGATGCATAGTTTTTTTTGGTGGATTGAGTTTTTGGAAACAAAGAATTTTATTTGGATTTTTTTTATAAGTTTTTTTTTTTTTAAAAGACTCCTGCCTACCCCCTCCCATCCACTCTCCCGCCCTACCCCACCCCACTCCACCTCCACCCCACCCCCACCCCCACGAAAAAAAATATTTTTTATTCATTTTGGATACCCCCTACCCACCCCCCTACCCCACTCCCCCCATCCCCACGAAAAAAAATATTTTTTACTCATTTTGCATGCCCTCTACCTACCCCACCCCCCACCCACCCCCCTAAATAAAAATATTTTTTTTTTTAAAAAAAGGTAAATTGGTCATTTTATATGTTTTCATTTCATTCCTATAATTTGTATTTTCAAATCATACATGATTTGCCAAGGAATTGAATGACAATTTCATTCCATTCCGTGCCAACCAAATGAAGGGTTCGATCAGTTTTTTTTCATTTCAATTCTTTCATGAATTCCATTCCATTGATCATTCTATTTCTTCATTTTTTTTTCACCGAACCAAACGGTTCCTTAGTGTTACATATGAAATTACAATTGGTGACTATTGAGCACTTGCTTTTGCATGAAAAGAAATATTGAATGCTTTTGTATGAAAAGAAATATCGAAAATAGCAGTAAAACAGAGTGCATCACTTATCAAATGAGATTTTTTTTTTTAATGGATGAGGTATTTGCAGGGCCGGCTATTAGGGCGTGCAGGGTGAGCGGTCGCTCCGGGCTTCAAATTTTGAAGGGGCCTCAAATTTTTTGAATTATATTACTACTTTCATTTCAAAATAAGTGTAAAAAGAAAAAAAAAATATTTTTGATTAAGAGTAAATTTGAAAAAAAATTACATTTATTTTGGAACGGAGGAGTAGTATTGTATGTTGTATATGCAACTTCAATTCAATTGGGTAATAAGGTTGTATTTGGAATCTACAATTTTATTTTTTCAACAAACCTAAATAATATTTTTCTTTAAAAAAAAATCAAAACCTAATTTGTTTTAAATTATTTATATCAACAACTCCGTACGTTTAGTCATCTTTCTTCCATTATTCTCCATAACGCATTCCTCACCTTTCTCATTTCAACGTTTTTTTCTTTCTAAACTACTAAAATTTAATTAGCCAAACTCCTTGCCCATTTTTCATCTAACTTTCGATTGGTGTGCTCACATTGTCCTCTAAGATTTTAACTTTTGACATTTCAATGGCCACTGCAATAACCGTGATATTACGAGCAGAATTTCGGAGACGATTGCAGTGACACAATTATAATCATCTTCCATAACTTTTGGCAGCTACACCACCATACTCTTTAATATTTTCATACTTAAAATTTTCAATTACTGGTTCTAAAATTAGAAAATATAAATCTGGTCATGAAATACGATAAAAAAAAACGACGAGCAAATATATACACTATTATTTTTGTAGTTATATTTAGGGCCTAAGTTTTACTTTCAAACAGGGCCCCTAAAATAACAGGACCGGCCCTGGGTATTTGGTACTATTAAGTGGAGCACCAAAATACAAATCTTTAAGAGTGTGTTTCATTATTTTATTTTATTATTTATATTTTTTCTATGTTAAAATGACACTAAGATTATTTTCTTATTTATAAATGTGACACGTATGAATTATCAACACTTATTATGTAACAGACATAGTACTCCCCCGTCCCAAAATATTTGTTCAATTTGACTTTTTTGTTGAACTTTAACCACAAATTTATGAAAGATTAATCATGTTCATGAAATTCTAAAAGTTGTTGTTGATAATATTATTAATGGTGAATCAATATGAATTTTTAAAATTTCATGAACATAATTAAATTGTCATATATTTGCGGTCAAAGTTCAACAAAAAAGTCAAATGGAACAAACATTTTGAGATGGAGGAAGTATATTTTTGGAGTTATATACTCCCTTCATTCTTACCACTCCAAATTACAAACTACACATTTTTTATTTAGGTCATTTTATTATAAACTATACGCTTGCTAAAATAAATATGTTTCATTACTTTTATATTAATGAGACTTATACTTTATACTTACAACAACAATTCAATTACTATTATTTTTATCTCACTTTCTTTCTCGTAGATCACTTTACATAATTACAACATCTACTCCACACTGTCCTTAATTTCTGAACAAATAAATAGTGAATGTGTAGTTTTTAGTGTGATGGTGGAAGTATTAATTTAACTATAGGACGCCACAACTTTTGGGGGTCTCATAAGAGTGAACATTGAATTTATGTGACTATTGTACCTATATCACAACACAGACAATAAACACTACTGTTAGAGATTAAGCTGTGGTTGATTTCGACTCATGCCCTCGAGTGTGAGAGTAACACCTTTGAAGTTTGATAACTGAGATATAAGACTTAAAATGTTTTGGTGTATTTGTGTGCTAGAGTTTAGATAATGTGACTCATCTTGTCATACATGACAAGTGAGAATATATATAGTAGAGAGAGAGAGAGAGCGGTTGGATGGATCTCAGCCTTTGGAGATATTAGTCTTAACCTATGACACGTATTCGCGCCTGGTTGGATCGTACCATAAAGCTCAGAATACTGTAAAGGGATGTCTCTGATTGAACGAGTATATGAGGGGCATACGACAGTTGGTGTGGCGCATGAGCCACCATTTAATGCGATAGTGACATATCTGTCAGCTGGTATCAGATTTCGTACGAAATCGTGTCCCACAAGATTGATATTAATCGGGAGTTTGATATGAGCCCGCGGTCAACGTGACTTGAAAAGGCGCGATCTTAGGAGTGTCACGTCATATATTGCCTTTGTACCTAAGCGAAAGCTTGAACCCGATCTAAATGATTCGAGCTCATCAGTGACCAATAGGAAGTAGATTGCAGATATCATATAATATGGATATAAGACAGAAAACACTATAAATGAGTCATGAAAACACTGCAAGGAAGAGGTTTCTTTCAGCTGATGCAATTGCCTGCCATACCATTTGGGCTTCCTTTTCCTTTTGGTGTGGGCACTAAGAAACACATTCAAGTGGAACCTCATGACATAATATTGTAGAGAAAATGGAATATTTTTAGCCTTTATGCAGCCATCATCACCCCTTTTTCTCA
This sequence comes from Adenophora triphylla var. japonica, assembly GCA_022495995.1. Taxonomy (NCBI): domain Eukaryota; kingdom Viridiplantae; phylum Streptophyta; class Magnoliopsida; order Asterales; family Campanulaceae; genus Adenophora; species Adenophora triphylla. Next base: position 388,592 of record JAFEMH010000912.1, read on the forward strand.
TCCCCCTTCCCCCTCCCCCTCTCACTCCCTTATTCCTAGTGGGAAACATCATCTATTTCTTGGTCACGCTTTACTCAAATACATTCTCCCACTTATTAACAAGAAAAGTTTCCCCTTACATAACAAATATCATAATAAAATTGCATTAAAACAATCTTTTTTATTTAAAAAACGACAATTATTCTGATAAAAACAAAAAAAATAAATGCGACACCTTGATTAAAAAAATAAAAATTAAAAAAAAATATAGTGATACATTTGGAAGCGAATAGGGTACGTTTGTTTTCCCCACTTGTTCATATTCGTAGTTCCTAAGGAACTGTTTGTTTGGACCTCCTTTTCCGGTGCCATTTGGCTATCTTCCTTTTTTTACAATTTCTTCTTTTCTTGAAGAAAGTGACATTTATTTACGCTCCGTTTGTTTCGACGTAAAATATATTTTGAAAAACATTTTTCGAAAAATGTTTTCCTGTAAAATGTTTTACGGAGGTAAGGCATAAAATATTTTACAGAAAAAGGGTGTAAAATATTTTCGGGTGTTTGGTAAGAAAAATATTTTTTGGAAGAGCGTAAAATGTTTTATTAAAAAAAAATTTTTTAATCATTTTTTTAACCACCCCACCCACCCCCGCCTACCCCACCCCCCAAATTTTTTAACCGCCACCCACCCCACCCCACCCTACCCCACCCCCCAAATTTTTTTTTAAAATTTTAGCCGCCACCCACCTCGCCTACCCCACCCCCTCCCCAAAAAAAAAAAAAAAAAATTTTTGTAACCGCCCACCCATCCCCCAAATTTTTTTTTTTTTTTTTTTTTTTTAGAATCGCCTCACCCATTCCCAAAAAAAATTTTTTTTGGGGGGGGGCAGGTGCAAGGAGGCGGGTGGCTACCAAAAAAATTTTTTTGGGGGGAGTGGGTAGGCAGGGTGGGTGGCTGTTACCAAAAAAAAATAAATTTTTTTTTTTTTGGAAAGGGGGTGGGGTAGGCAGGGGGCGGGTGGGGCGGGCGGTTAAATTTTTTTTTTTTTTTTTTTGGGTGGGGTGGGGGTGGGGGTGGGGTGGGTGGGGCGGTTACCAAAAAAAATAAAAAAACATTTTTTTTTTGGGGGGGGGGGTTGGGTGGGGGGTGGGGTGGGGTGGGGTAGGTAGGGGTGGGTGGGGCGGTTACAGAAAAAAAAATTTGGGGAGGGGGGGTGGGGTGGGTGGGGGGCAGTTAATTTTTTTTTAATTATTATTATTATGTTGTATCGGGCGTAATATGAGTTGTACATTAAGGCCTCCATTTTTTGGAAAATGTTTTACTTAGGACAAGGTCAGTAAGTCGTTTTACTTAGAAAGGGCGTAAAATGTTTTTCGAAAAACGTTTTACTTAAGACAACCAAACAGCGAAAAACGAGTTATTTTCCGGAAAACATTTTTCGGGGGCTAACCAAACGGCGTAAAACGAGTTATTTTTCGGAAAACGTTTTCCGAAAAATATTTTACGGGACACAAACGGAGCCTTAATGCAAAATATAGCAACCTAAAAAAAAATTAAAAAAAAAATCACCTTTAATAGTGAGCTGTTCTTTATTTAAAATTGGGTCCGGCTTAAATCTATATGCTCCCTCCGTCCATTTACATATTTCACACTTTCTATTTTGGGTGTCTACATACTTATTTCACACTTTGTTTTTTACCTAAAATGGAAACTTTATATTATTAAAATATTAACCATACCCCACTCATTCTCTTTCCTACATTATTTTAATACTCACAACACCATTATAATTTATTATTCCCTCCACTCATTCTCTCTCCTATTTTACCTTCACACTCACAACACTTTCAATATAATACTCCCTCCTTAATAACCGTGTAAACAGTAACTGTGAAGCATGTAAATGGACGGAGGGAGTATATATATATTAAAGTTGGTGAGAGGGTTATTGCTTCGCCACGTGGACAAGTTTAGGCAAACTCTTGATTTTGAAGAAGCCACGTCATCACTATCCCAAAATCCATATGACTTTTGATATTCTCGTTATTAGCTAATATTATTAGTTAATAATAATAGTTATTATATAGGTTAATTATTACTATTAATAGTATTAGTTAACTATAATAGTTACTTTATAAGTTAACTATTACTATTAATTGTATTAGTTAACTATAATGGTTACTATATATGTTAACTATTACTATTAATTGTATTAGTTAACTATAATGGTTACTATATAAGTTAACTATTACTATTAATAGTATTAGTTAACTATAATAGTTACTTTATAAGTTAACTATTACTATTAATTGTATTAGTTAACTATAATAGTTACTATATATGTTAACTATTACTATTAATAGTATTAGTTAACTATAATAGTTACTATATATGTTAACTATTACTATTAATTGTATTAGTTAACTATAATAGTTACTATATAAGTTAACTATTACTATTAATAGTATTAGTTAACTATAATAGTTACTATATATGTTAACTATTACTATTAATAGTATTAATTAACTATAATAGTTACTATATATGCTAACTATTATTATAAATAGTATTAATTTACTATATAGGTTAAGTAATAGTATTATAGTTACAATATATGTTAACTATTACTATTAATAATATTAGTTAATCATAATAGTTACTATATATATATATATATCAAAGTAGGTCGTTAATAATGCCAATGAGCATTTAGCTTAAAGACGTACTTTTCTCGGAAAGGTTAAGGGTTGCAATCCCCTACATTGTATTTAAAATGTTGTAATTTGAAAAGAAATACGTCGTTAATTTTTTCATTCACTTTGTTAACTTTCATAAAAATGTTGCATACTGACATAAATTATGACATAAAAAATAAATGACATAAAGTATGAACATCAAAAATAAAATAGCAAAAATTGCTACATTGTTAGTCACAATGCAATTCCTATTAAACTTATGTACAACAAAGTTATTAAAATTGAACACAATTTTTCTAACTTTATAAATGTTAATATTTTGATTCATTTATAATATACTTATACTATAAAAAATAAATCATGATATTGACAAATTAGCTTCCCGTGCAGAGCACGGGTTACCTACTAGTTAATTGGAAGAATCATTTGTTGTGAGATGGACTCATCAAGCTTAGAAGCACTCCCATTCTTCTTCCACCGCAAAATAAATAATTAAAATATTTTAAATTAGTTATTAATCAAAAATAAATTTGATATTTTTTTAATTTTTCATTTTGAAACATAAATAATAATATACAATTTAAAATAATGGAGTAAAATTATATAATGTGAAAACAAGAAGACAAATGAAATGTTGCATTCCCAAAGAAATGGTTCAGTGATAAATTTAATCTTCATTCTCGGTGAATGTTAGGGCCCGTTTAATTCGCAAAATTGATCATTTCGCTGATGGAATGGAATGATCAATTTCGTTTGATCAATTTCATTCCCACATTTGATTTAAATTTTTCATTCCTCTCGAATGGCAAATCCCATCGAAGGAATGAATTGGTCATTCCCTCCAAATATGGAAGGAATGCTCAATTCCTTTGACAATGAAATTGTAAATTTTTTTTATTTGGACAAAAATACCCTCAAACCCAAATCACCCCTACCCCTGCCTACCCACCCCCACCCAGCCCCTGCCCTATCCCACCCCTCCATTATTTTAAAGACCCCTGCCTACCCCCCCTCATCCAGCCCCTGCCCTACCACCCCACTTACCCCCCCCCTCACGAAAAAAAAAATACTCATTTTGCATACCCATGACTATCCCACCCACCCAGCCCCTGCCCTACCACCCCACCCTCCCCCCACGAAAAAAATAAAAAATTATTCATTTTACATATCCCTGCCTACCCCACCCACCCACCCAGCCCCTGCCCTACCATCCCACCACCCCTCCCCCACGAAAAAAAAAATTTTTTTTACTCATTTTGCATACCTCCTACCTACTCCCCCCCATCTAGCCCCTGCCCTACCCCCCCCACCTACCCCCCCACCCCCCACGAAAAAAAAAAATTTTACTCATTTTGCATACCCCTACCTACCCCACCCACCCAGCCTTGCCCTATCCCCCACCCAAAAAAAAAAAAAATTAAAGAAGGGTAAATAGGATATTTTATATGCTTTCATTCCATTCCTATAATTTGTATTTTCAAATCAAACATGATTTGCCAAGGAATTGAATGACAATTTCATTCCATTTCGTGCCAATCAAACGGAGGGGTTTGACAGTTTTTTTCCATTCCAATTTCTTCAGGAATTCAATTCCATTGACCATTCCATTCCTTCACTTTTTTTCCATCGAACCAAACGGCCCCTTAAAGTTCAATGTTACACTCTCCTCCGAAAAAAAACGAGGACAAATGAAATGTTGCATTTGACATCAAGATTGTAGACAAGTAGGAATGACAAAAATGATAAAATCATCACCCAAATTTTGACCAATTTCTAATATGGTCACTCATTAATTTTGGTAATCCATATTTCTCACATTTTGGAATGTGCTCTCATGTGAGATAAAATCATTAGTAATTTATTATACTCCCTCCATCCCACTTCAATTGAGCCACTTTCCTTTTTGGGATGTCCCACTTCAAATGAGTCATTTCATAAATGGAAAGAAATAAACAGTGTTTCGGAAATTTATACCCTCATAATGTTTATATATTTACAAAAAAATATTCTTAAAAAGCGTACAAAAATGCCATAGCTCAATTGAAGTGGGACGGAGGGAGGGAGAATAGATGAGGTCAAGTGACTCCCATTACGGAAGTTAATTAATAAATATGTGTACAATCCCCTAATTAATGAACGCACCATGAACATAAGTTTGTTGCAATTGTCTAATATAAGGTGTGAAATGCCATCATTCTATCATTTCCATTAACAAGAGTTAGTCTGGTAATCTCGTGTGTTTGACTATCTTAACGAAACTAACAATTTTGTCTCAAGCGTGAGCACAATTTAACAGTTCGTCATGTAATTGAAAGTTTTGTGTAGCTAGAAAACCTAGTCAACTCAACAGAACACGGATATGAGTACAGATGTGAGTTATTGTTCACACATCCATCACCAATAAGCAGCGGGATAAAATAAAATAACACAGTTATAAACGTTTACTGATTCGAAACCCAGCAAACAAGGCTTTAAGCCTAAAAAGCTTTTCACTATTAAAACTGATTCACAGAAGTAAAATCGAATAAGTGAAAACAAAAATATTAAAACACTAAACAAATTCTAACCACCTTCTACAATAAGAACAGTCTTCCTTTCCCAAGTAGAGCATATTCTAATCAGAAGTAGAACAAAGAACTTTGAAGAAAAACTAGATGCGGTTCGGATGTAAGACACAACCTTCACTCACAACCTAAAAAGCGATATAGAATTCGTGAAGGACAAAAGTAATTGTCTTTCAAATAATTCTCTAAAGTCGTGTATTCTCTATGTGCTGAAGTCTTGTACTTATAAGCACATTTGTGAAGATCTTCAATCAATAAAACTCTTCCTTGTGCAATCCAATTCCTACAAGGAAACACAAAGTACTCACAAGGAAAGAGATATGTTAGTAGGTTAGTCCTAGTCTAAATATATGTCCATAAATAAAATATATTTACATATTAACAATGTTCTTCTCCAAATAGGATAATCTAAATCTTTGCAAGAAAGTCGTAAGTAAGATTTTCAATTTGAAATTTCATTAAATTTATTGCATAAACCTATTAAATGATGACACGTGAAACTTCATGTGGCTTTAGAATATAATAAGGGTGTCAATTTATGTTCTATTCGTATGCTCATCAAGTTTTTATCATGCTTTAAAATAGTGTACTCTCTCCGTACCAATACAACCTTCTCAATTACTGTTTGCACAAGAATTAAGAAAAAATGTAGTGGAGTATGTGTTATGAATATGAAAAGTGAGGTAGGAGGGAAAAAGTGGGATAGAAAATAATAATTGAATTGATGTTGTGAGTATAACATGTCGGTGTTATTAATATAAAAGTAATAAAATATTTCCATTTTATGAAGTGTGTAGTTTGTAATGAGACTCCAAATGAGAAAAGTGTGTAGTTTGTAGTGGGATGAAGGGAGTACATTGTAATAGAAACATGTACAATAAATTAAAACATGATTTTTGTAATGAATAATACCCATTGATATAATATCTCTAATATTTAACACCCATAGAATAGAACATTAGCCTATTAGATGATAATATACCTCCCCCCTTTGGAGACATCTAGGGTATACTTGTTAGAATAGAATAGGGGTGGGTGGTCACTAAGTCATGCCAACATCTCCCACATCCTCGATGCCCACCAACTTACAATGGTTAGCTTCATTTTCTGATCCATGATCTCAGTTTGAAATAAATCTAAACTATATGAATCAATTTTATATTTGTTGAAGAAAGTATAACAATGAAATGCATTTTATCCCTGTCATAGGGTATTTATTAGAGTTTGATAACAAGTCACATAAACTCAACTAAGAAATCCAATTAATAGATTCAAATAATACAAGTCATAATCAAATCTAACAAAAATGCAAAAAATTGATCCTTACAAAAATCTTTAATAAAATTGAATATGAAAACACAATTTCAAATAAGTAAGTACTTGAGAAAAGGAAAGACACGCTAATTGTAAATTGAAACATGAGAGAGAAATAAATATCAACATTGTCATTTCCTTTTCTTTCCTTTCATATAAAAAGTTCCTTCTGTACTCCCCTCATCTGTCCCAAAATAAATGTTTTATTTGGTCAATTAAATTGAATTTTTACCAACATTTAATGATAAGTTATTTATCTTTGTGAAAATTTAAAAATAGCTATTAATAGTGTTTATATTGGTATATCAATAATCATTTTCAAAATGGTATTAAGATGGTCAAATTTCCATAATTAATTTTTACTTTTTTCAAAATTCAATTTAGTTGATCAAATGAAACATTTGTTATGGAATGGGGGAGTATAATGCAAGGGGGCAGGGGCGTATCTAGTTCATCGCAAGAGTGGGCAGTTGCACACCCTGACTTTTTGCAAAAAAATTACCGAGTAGTTTTTTTTTAAAAAAAAAAAACTTAGGGGTGCAAAGTGTATTATTTGAAAGATAAGGGATGAAAAGTGTAACATCAGAAAATAAAAACTCTTCTTCTTCTTAAAGCGATTTCTTTTTTCTTTCATTCAATTTCATTCACCGCCCTCAGTTACGCAAATAACCAAAAACGCCCCCTCGATTCCGCCGGCGACACTCACACCTCGATTTCGACCAGACAGTTGCGACCCTTGACTAGATTGACGATTCCGACCGGCGACCGGTGATTTGGGATGGCTTCGCAGACTTCGCTAACCAACTCTCAAAAAGGTAATTTTTTAAAATTCAATTTTAGGGTTTTAAAAATATTGAATTGATGATTTGGATTCTTCTCCAACCGGCGACTGATGATTTTGTTTCTTTTCAAAAAAGTAATTTTTGTGTAAATTTACACAAAAATTATTCAAAACCATAAAATGCTGGGTACATGAAAAAAGAAAAAAAATCACTAGTTTTTGGACAAATGTAGGGATAATCTCGAATTTATAGCATCAACTGTATCAATTTTTCTTTAGTGATTTTATGATTTAGTAATTTTTTTCGGGTTTTGGTTTATGATATGTTGAGTGATTGAATTAGGTTTATTGAATGGGTTGGGTGCTGTTGTGGTGGTAGTAGCAAATGTGACTGTAAAAATGTCAAAGAGGAAAATGGTACTGAAAACCAGTATTTTCTTACTCTGTGCAAGGATACATTCATTAAGCATTCTGTAAGGACAATCAGTAATGATACAGTTTATTCAAAATCATAAATGATCTTCTAATTCTGTTTATTCAAAAAAAGTAATTTTTGATTTATTTGATTGTGGTGGCCTGGTGGGTTTTGTTTAGATTTTGAATTTGTTTACTCTGTGTGTGTAGGTAAAAAGTATAAACTTGATGGATTCTTCTCCAAACGCCCTCGATGTGAGCCATCGACTCTGATTGATACTAATATTGTCAATATTGAAAGGGTTCAAGAAGAAATTGGACAAGGTGCTTCTCAACCTCAAGTAAATGTTGATAACTCTTTTAAATATGAGTCTGATCCGGGTTTGAGAAAACCATTGTCTCGCCTTGCTAGCAATTCTAAGGATCTTGAAATAATTCGTAGAGCTTACTTACTTAAAGGCCCTTGTCGACCACGCCTTGAGAATTTTCCTCAAACCATGATTTATAAAGTTTTACGTCGGTTTAATGTTGATTGGTATGAAGAGTTTGATTGGTTGGAATATAGTGAGAGTAAAGATGCGGCATATTGTTTTTATTGCTATCTTTTTAAGCCTTTACATGGAGATCAAGGAGGGGGTGGTACGTTTGTAAGCGAAGGTTATACGAATTGGAACAAGAAGGAGAATTTTAGGAAACATATGGGAAACCATGATAGTATTCATAATCATTGCTATATGGCTGCTCAAGATTTATTAAATACGAAAGTTCATATTGATGTTCCGATAAAAAACAAGACCAAGGAAAGTAAGAAGGAGTATTACATTCGATTGCGGACTTCGGTAAAGGCTGTTAGATACTTATTAAGGCAAGGACTTGCTTTTCGGGGTCATGATGAGTCCAAGAGTTCATTAATGAAGGGAAACTTTTATCATCTTTTAGAACTTATGGGTGAAGACAATGTAGAAGTTAAAAGAGTAATATTAGATAGTGCTCCCGGAAATTGCATTTTGAAATCTCCAACAATCCAAAATGAAATTATTTCCGCCTTTGCTCATTTTGTCTCGAAAACGATTGTTTGTGATATTGGGGATGACTTCTTTGCTTTGTTAGTTGATGAGGCTCGTGATGTCTCGATCAAAGAACAAATGGCAGTTGCATTACGTTATGTGAATCATGAAGGAAAGATCATGGAGCGTTTTCTTGGCATTGTTCGTGTTCCAAACACTACGACATGTTGCCTAAAAGCCTCCCTTGAGTCTCTTCTTTCAACATTTGGCTTGAGCTTGTCTCGTGTACGTGGACAAGGTTATGATGGGGATAGTAATATGCAAGGGGAGTTTAATGGCCTTAAGAGTTTAATCTTGAAAGAAAATAAATGTGCTTTTTATGTTCATTGCTTTCCTCACCAACTTCAACTAGCTCTTGTGCAAATTACAAAGAAGAATATGAAACTTTCCAAATTTTTTGGATTCCTTTCATCATTGGCAAACATTGTTGGTGGTTCTTGTAAACGTCAAGAGTTGCTTAGAGATAAACAATTTGAAAAGCTTATGGAGAGGGTGTCTTTTGGTGATCTTGAAATCGGCCAAGGTTTGAATCAAGAAGCCACTTTAAAAAGGCCCGGGGATACACGTTGGAACTCTTATTATTTTACAATTGTGAGTTTGATTAATTTGTTCTCTTCGGTGGTTGGTGTGTTAGAGCATTTACAAGTAAGTGGTGAAGATGCGGCTCATAGTGGTTAAGCTACGACTCTTTTGAGAAATATATGTTGCTTTGAGTTTGCTTTTGTGTTGCATTTGATGAAATCGGTTTTGGGAATCACTCTTGATTTATCACTAGCGTTACAAAGGAAGGATCAAGATCTTGTAAATGCCATGAAGCTTGTTAAAATAGCCAAAGAGAGATTACAAGAATTGAGAGAACATGGTTGGGAGAACTTGGTGAAAGAAACTACAAGCTTTTGTGTTGAGAATGATATTTTGGTACCAAGTATGAATGATAATTTCATAATTTATTCGAGGGATGGAAGAGTTTGTAGAAGAGGTGTCCAAGTGAGCAACTTGATTCATTATTGTGTTGAATTGTTCTATGTGGTGATAGATTCCCAACTTTCAGAGTTGAATGATCGTTTTGATAACACTAATACGGAGTTGCTAAGCCTAATAGCTTGTCTTGATCTAAGTAACTCGTTTGTTGCATTTGACAAAAAAGCTTTGATTAAGTTGGCCACGTTTTACCCACATGAATTTGATGTTGATTTCGATCTTGGTGTGCTTGATAATCAACTTGAGAACTACATTAGAGATGTTAGAAATGATGAAGACTTCTCACTTGTTCTTGGGACTAGTGGTCTTGCTCAGAAGTTGGTTGCAAAGAACAAGCATAAGACTTATCCGTTGGTATATTTGTTGATCAAATTGTCATTAATTTTACCCGTTGCAACTGTAACAGTCGAAAGGATATTTTCTGCTATGAAACTTGTGAAGTCCGAGTTGCGTAATCGTATGGGGGATGATATGCTAAATGATTCTTTAGTGTCTTATGTTGAAAAAGATGTACTAGACAATGTAAACATTGATGAAGTCATGAAGTACTTTCAGGAAATGTCATCACGTCGAAAATCTTTGTAATCTTTATTTGTATTTATAAAAATGATGCATATTATATTATCTTGCAATTTTTTTTTATATTGCATAAGATTTTGCACACCCTCACGAGAAATCCTAGATACGCCACTGCAAGGGGGTATTGCTAACATCAATAATACTATGATGCATCTTTTCTTATCACTTTCTTGAATTAATTGTAGCAAAAAGAAGCAAAACAAAAAGGGAAGTGGAGGTGGCTACGAGAAAAAAAATGAAATATGATGATTTTTTTTTGAAAAATAAATAAAAAAAATCATAAATTAACATGAATTAATTGATCTGTTAGCAAAAAGAAGCAAAACAAAAAGGGAATTAAATGTGGCTACGAGAAAAAAAAATGAAACATGATGAGTGAAAAATAAATAAAAGATTATAAATAACGTGAATATATAATAATAAGATAAGATGAGATAGGTAGGATTCAATGTAGTTTACTTAGGTTAATTGAGAAAAAGAACTCTAGATACTTAGCCAAAATCTTGTAAAAAATTAATTTTTTTGTAATATAAGAAAAAAACTAGTTTTAAACCACCAAGTCTAACTAATAAGAGTGATAAACGATTCTGAAAACTAGTTTTTTCATAATATTTTGAAAAAAACTAGTTTTTCCTAAGAGTTACTCTGATACTTATGATAAACTCAAATGAAGATAAAAAAAAAAAAAAATGAGAGTCTCAACCGTAGCTACAAGTTTGAGAATTAGCTAAATGTGTGAACATATTTGGATTGGTTATTGAGATTTGAATTATTAAACATCTTATATAACACGTATTTAGTATTTAGGGTTAGTTATAGAGATTTAAAATTTTAAACATATTAAATAACCCATTTGGTAAATATTTAAAATTGATTTTAATTTATAATCAAACAAAATTCAACTAAGGCTAATGTTGTTACATGAAATTACACGTCATAATTTCATGTGCCGCGATTAGGGAATGTAATAGGACTCTCCTATATAATATATATAGATTGGTGATAACGGAAGTGACACATGATCTTTATATATTATTGAAATGATTTGTCAATTTTCGATGTGAAATAGTATCTCTAACAGTATACACTAATTATATATCTTCATATAATTAGATGATTTTCGTTACTTTATATGCTCGATCAAAATAATAGTTTATACTCACTTCATCCATCCGATAATGATAGTCACACTTTTTTAATAATTAACTTAATTGAATTTTAGCAAAAAAAATTATTTTAATGAAAATATAATAAAAATATTGATAGAATGTTTAAAGGTATCTATAATACATATCAAAATTTTATTGGGATATTTTTCCAAATATTTTTTACTTAAATCAAACTACTAAAATTGGTATTAATATTTTGTTGTTGTTTTTGTATCAACAAAATAAATATTTAGTTATTATAAAAAAAAAAAAAAATCTAAAGTGCTGTTTTTTTTTTTTTTACCAAATTTAATAGTGCTTTGCATTTAATAATGTTGATGCAGGGTGAGGTGGTGGTAACATATGAATGGCTGACGAATTTTACTGGATCTCATCCCCAAAGCTCCCTCCATTATTAATGGACAATGACTTTTATTATTATTTTATTCCATTAAATAATAAATAAAAATATTAAAGTGCCAGTCTACTGACGTGGACTCTCTCATAATGCAGAATCTTTTAACTTAAACAAATCAACGGCTCTGATTCCCTCCTCCCTTTCTGGCTCTCCCTTTATCTTCCCACCATCTTCCCTTCTCTCACTCCTCCCTCTCCTTCTTCCTCTTCCACTTTCTCTCTCTAAACAAAAAAACCATTCGGAACTCCATCCACAAGATAAGAGAGAGAAAGAGAATTCAATTTCGATGATGTTCGGAAAGAGACAGCGTCCACAAGTGAAGAGAACCACCAGCATGACTGAATTCACTTTGGATTTGGATTCGGATCTTAATCTCGACGTCGCCGGCGAGCAGCCTAATTCTGATACTCACAACCCATTTAACGCCGGTCCGTATAGACCAGTCGATGGTATGGATCATCGGTTTTTGACTGCCATGGTTTCACCTAGAAACCATCGCCGTAATTCTTCTGACTTTATGGAAACTCCTCATTTCTTGAAAGCTTGTCACCTCTGCAAGCGCCGTTTAATCCCCGGCCGTGACATCTTCATGTACAGGTAATTTTACACGGTGGTATCTTTATACTATAAAAATAGTGGACTCGAATATCTAATTCAATTATTAATTATTACTTTTTGTACATGCAGAGGAGATAGTGCTTTTTGCAGTCTGGAGTGTAGGGAGCAACAAATAATTCAAGACGAAAGAAAAGAGAAGTGTGCTTCTTTTGCTTCAAAGAAACAACCTTCTTCCGTAGCCACCGGATCAGAAGTTCCCACCGTCGGTGAGACTGTCGCCGCCGTGTAGATTTTGATGCTTCCTTTTTCTTTTGTTATGGCATAATTAAATCTTAAATATGTATATTTATGTGGGTGATGATGCCGTGATATATAAATATATTAATCCGCAAGTTTATGAGCTGACTTCATGTACTCAAACTTCCTCTCCCCTACTTAAACGCACAAACAAATCTAAATTACTAATATCACATCTAGGGAATTTGCCCCATAAATTTTTTTTAGAACTATCATTTTTCACTAAGTTTCTCATTGTATTAAAATGTCTCATAAGTTTTCTGTTGAATTATGTATAATACAACATTTAGTTATGCAGCAGTTTAAAATCATAATACTGCGCACCACCGCCTTCGCCACAGCCCAGCTCCGCCGCCGCCGTCTGCTATCACCGCATGCCGTTTTCCGGTCAATTTTCACCGGAATCCGGCAATTTTGACCGGAATCCGGTCGTCGAAGGTCGGAATCTGGTCGCCGGTCCATGGGCTTCGGACTCCGGTCACCGGCGGCCGCCGGAATGCAGTATTATGACATTAATTGATGTTGTATTTTCGAAACATAATACAACATCATAATACAACATAAGAAAGGAACTTATCGGGCATTATGAAACTTTTTTAGAACTTATCGGGCATAGTCCCTATCATCTATTCTCTCCGTTTCATTATAAAAGAAATAAATTGAATTTTATATAAAAGTTAAGAAAAATATATAATTAAATAAATTTTAAAAAAAATATTTTTGAATATATACTTTTTATAATGAAAAATTTAAATTGAATTTTTATATCTTTTATAATGGGACGGAGGGGTATAAATTTTCGATGAAATTGAATGTAAAGGCTAAAAAGAGAGGGAAATGAAAAAAAAAATTGGGCAGAGGACATTATTCCCGGTTTACGGTTCATGAACCGTCGGTTCACGAACCGCCGATTCACGGTTCGTCAAAAATCAAAACCATTTATGAACCGTTAATCACGGTTCACGGTTTACGGTTCGACGATTCACGGTACGGTTCACCGGTTCATCTGGTTCATCTTTTAAAAAAAAAATGTTTTGAGCAGTTTTTAGACAATTTTGTTTTTCAAAGTTTGTGTTTTTTTTTTTTCCAATTTTTTGATACATTATAATTATTTTACTTTACGTAAGTATTAAGAACATTTTAAATTTCATATTTTTATAGAAATTAATGAGTGGAATGAGACAAAAATAAATTTTTTTTTTAAAAGGGACGGTACCCTTATAATTTTATTAACATTACACAAATTTACATAGAGGGGGACAACCAACCTTACCATTTTATAATTAAGGGAGGACATTTAGGAGCCTTACCTCAAAAATTAAATTACACAATTAAATTTAAAAATATCTAAATTTCTAAACTATAAAATACAAAGATACTTAAAAAATATTACCTAACAATTAAAAAATTCTCAAGTTCAAAATTATAAAATACAAATGTACTAAAATTTATCAAATTACTTTCTTCTCTTTCGGAAGAAAAATGTTGTTCTTGATCTCAATTTTTCACCCTAACGAAATCTCAACACACATTTGATACTCTAAATTTTTCACGGCGAGTCTAGAACATCTTGGAGACAAAACATTTTCGAATATACTAAATGCGTGTTCTATCGAAACCGTTGAAACGGGAGATGCAAGTATTTATTTTGCAATTATAGAGAGTATAGGAAAATGAGATCCTCTTATTCTTGACCATCTTTTAAGAATGTTAAAATTTTCATAGAAAAATGAGATCCTCTTCTTCTTGACCATCTTTTAAGAATGTTAAAATCTTCATAGGAAAATGAGATCCTCTTTTTGACCATCATTTAAGACAATATGAATTGCGGGTATGAACCGTATGAATCGCCGATGAACCGTATATATGAACCGCCGATTTCGAAACCTAAATCGTATATGAATCGTAAATCGTCAATTCACGTTTCTCCCAATTTAATGGTTCATTCAATTCACGATTTTTCAACAGTTCAAATTGATATTACATTCTGTATTCAATTCACGATTTTTCAACAGTTCAAATTGATATTACATTCTGTTTAAACATGAAAAGTAGGCATTTGCATGATTATGGTTTGTAAACAGATTGGCCAGGGTAGGAATAATTATAATGGTGATTATTATAGGGGTAGTACGTTTGCCGGTTGATGCAATGACAACATGACATAATAATGGCCACTTAAATCCTACCATAATCATAGCTACACATTCATGTACTAGTCACCAATGCTACTGTTACAATCATTAACTTATTTTTTTTCGTTATTCATTATTTGCACGACTCAATACTAATTATTTGATCCAACTTAACTCATTTAAGTTAATGGATCGAAACGGATTGTTTGTCACAACTCATTTAACTCGTGAACACAAATAGACATAATTAATAAATTTAAGATGTTCAGACCGAATAAAATAAATGGGTCAACCTGTATCAACCTGCTTGCCCAATTCGTTTCAACCTAACCCATTTGATCCGTTAACTTAAATGGGTTGTAGTGGGTCAACTTGTTTCAACCCGTTAAATTGTCACAATTTGAACAAAACCCGCACAATTAAAATTAACTGGTCTAATCATTAAATACAAAGTACTCTCTCCGTCTCAGAAAATGCTTCACCTTTTATTCAAAATGACGTCCCGTTTGAAGCTTCACATTTTCTAAAATGGAAATATTTTATTAATATTCTATTATACCCACTCACTATTTCCTTCACTCATTCTCTCTCCTAATTCACTATTACACTCACAACACTTTTTAAATTTACTATTTCCTCCACTAATTCTCTCTTCTATTTTCAAATTACACTCACAACATTTTTTCTTCCCACCAATTTTCTTAATTTGCGAGTCGGGCCAAAAATAGTAAACCATTTCCTGGGACGGAGGGAGTATTTTCAACCACCAATTTTCTTAATTTACACGTCGAGCCAAAAATAGTAAACCATTTCCGGGGACGGAGGGAGTATTTTCAAATTACTTGATTTAGTACTTCGTTATTATGTAGTACATTTTTAACTAAATAAATCTCACCTCCAACTTCATATGATCAATGCTAAGCACAATAGAATGTCGATAGGATTACATCTTTTCTAATTACATTTAAAAACCACTCATTTATTGTTTACTTTGTAAAGTTACTAGTACTCGCGGTTCAGTCAAATTCATTTTTTCCTTCTTTAATCAAAATTGTCGTGTTGGTAAAAAAAAATATCAATTTAAATGATTTAATCTCAGACGCTTTTTATTTCAGCGGTTACAAACGGTTAAATCCGATGTGCATTATATTATAGATATTCATAAATAAATAATAAATATTATCATTTTCAATTTCTCAATTTTAAAATAAATCTTTATTTTAAATTAGGAAATAGCATTAATAAAATTTCATTATGTAATTTTATTATTGTACAAATAGAGTACAAATAAGTAAAATACATCTTTAAGAAATGTTGACAAATTAAATGTGATATTTACGGTAGGATAAATGGAGTAATTAATTATATGTATATATAATATATATGTAATAACAAAATTTTATGTAATTTAGTTAAAATAATACTCCCTCCGTTCTTAAAAAATTGTCCTGTTGTATATTTTGTAATTATTAAGAAAGAGTTTCACCTTCTTGTACCTTAGTAGATTTGCACTAATATTCATGCCTAAATTTAGAAATTGAATATATTTTTTGAGATAAGTCAAAATGGCAAATGGGACATGAAGGAGGGAGTATAAATCATTTTCAGATAAATCAACTTATCTTTGATCCCAGGTTATCTTTTATTTATTTTTATTCCTGGATTTTTTCGTTTAAAAAATAAAAGGACCCAGGTAGGGAAATAAACAAAACAGATTCATTGCAAAGGAAAAAAAAAAAAGTTGGGGTGGGTCCCATGAACCCAGTGGTTTACTTTCCGGGTCCACAAAAACAGGAGCCATCTCCACCACACAGCTTGGATTCCAAAGTTGAGCCAAAGGGTTTGCAGGAAAATTGATGGGAAATGAAATGGACCACCTCTTACTCTTACCCTGGATGATGGATCCAATTCACTTGTTTGGCAAAATCTGAGAGCGGTATAATTTGCTGGTGAAGAGTACTTTTTTCTTAGGATTCCGTAGTTGATAGGGGGGCACTTGCCCCTCCTCCCCCTCTCCCCCCCATTCAATAAAGGGTGATGCCTAACCAACTAATCAATTCGGACATTGATGGCTAGGATCTACCTGGATCGGCCCGCCCTAATTGGCTCGAGTCTGTCAAGGCAGAGTGGCCGTGGCGGATTGCACCTACCAAACTGGCTGGAGGGAATATCGGCAGACGGACAAATAGGCCCTTGTGGTTAAGGCCGTGTCCTCCTCGCATCGTCCCCATCGAGCACCATTGGGACCACCGCTCGCTGGATCCGTGCCCGCATGAGTCATGCCGCATCAACCGTGCTCGCGTCTTATATCTTTGACCGCGGGCACAACGTTGACCGCGGGCACATCTTTCCCGGTTAATGTCAAGCCTTGCTGAGCAAGTTAGCTTGCGCTCACGACGGGCCACTTGCCGGCTCCCCATCACGCATTCAATGCGGCTCAGTCCGGCGCCTACTATTCCATTTAATGCAATAAGCCGGCTACACGGCTCATGTCCCTTTCGGCCATGTCCCTTGGACGATCAATGTTCCCTCCCCGACGGGACCCAATTAGGCTGCGGACACGTGTAGGCAGTCAAATACCAAAGTGCCCCCAGGGTGATCTCATTGCTTACCTCAGCTAAGCACCGTCTCATTGCCTATAAATAGAAGGCCTTTAGCCCCTTGGGCAAGGTAAGTTCCATATACAATTGAGTAAGCTCTTTTACTCTCTAAACCTAAACACATACACACTCCAAAGGTATTCAAAGCCTTATTACTCGGTATTCTTACTCTCACACCCGAGGGCTGAGTTGGAGTAACATCCAACTTTGACCTTAACGGTGCTTGTTTGTGTTGTGATCTAGGTACATCAAACCACCAAATATATCCTAGCCGGATATCCTTGAACCGCTCCTGACCCCAAAAGGTGTGGCGTCATCAGTGGTTCCATTGCCGGGAAGCCGACTTTCTTTCGTTTTCTCGTTAAAAATCTTTTGTTTTCAAGGCACCTCACGTGTCCTAAACAAATTCAGTCGAAAGGCTCTTCTTTTTACATCACTAAGTTTTTCCCGTTTAAAACTTTTGTTTTCGAACACACCTTGTAGTCTAAACAACGGCGTCAAAAGACGCTTCTTTTCAGATTATTTTCGTCTTTACGAGACATGTCTCAAATTACGAAAAATCTTTGGTCATTTGACCACTAGAGGAGGAGAACCAAGCCGAACCCTCCACCGTCAATAGGGAAAGGCAAACCAACTCTGTTTTCAACGAGAATGGGGGCCCATTCTCGGCCTCAAAATCCCCGGCTCAACGAGTTCTACACCTAGGTTAGCAGGAAGCCCGTCTTTGAGAAAGCCCAGGCCCTACTAAACAATAGCCCAAAAACTCCCCAAGCTCACATAAAAAACACCACTCTAACCACCCCACTTTTCCCGAGCAAATCCTGAGAAGGAAGGAAATCCTGGCCTCCAAGTCAGGCGGTCGCGGAGGCCACGGCCATCAACGACGCGGAGATGGAAATGTTTGAAATAGAGGCCAATGGAGGGCTACGGTTCCCTCGAGGGTCACAAAGGTTCTCCCAGCGAGCTCCGCTAACTCGCTTGCTAGTCAAGCTGTGAGGGGCAACGGGTTGACCCGGCCCATGGCGCGGACGGCCGGCCAAACGGAGCGTGGTGCGTAGATGATAGCGAGGAAATGGGGAAGAGGCACGGTCAAATCGCCGTGCGGAGTCCAGCAGACCACTTGGCTCAGGCCAAGGAGAAGGCCGTGGCTCCACGAGCTAAAAGCGAAGGTTGATGATCGAAACCCGAGTTTGTGGAATTCATGCAGAAGATGTGGGAAACCCATCGAAGGCGCCCCGAAGTGTGGCCGCACCATGGACGCCTTCGGCGATAAAATTGCGCGGGCACCGATCCGGAAGGGCAAACCCCCCGAGATGGACACCTATGACGGATCCAAAAATGCGAGAGTCATATGGGAAGATTTGAGGGCCGAGATGGCTTTATTCTCCGCGGACGAGTCGGTGATGTGCAAAGCTTTAGGCTGCGACCTTCAGCGAGGCCCTATCTTGGATGCTAGCCCTCAAGCCCGGTGTATCCGGTCATTCGATCGATTCGAGTTCTCTTCCTCAATGCCTTTGCCGGAGCTTGAGTGTGCCGCTAGACCAAAGACGAGATCTTGTCCGTGTCAGCGAGGCACCAAACAGAGCCTACAAAAGATTATATATCCCGGTTCGGGAAGGTGAGCGAGGAGATTGTGGACTGGGCGAAGGAGATATCGAGACTATGTTTTGAGGCGGCCTCGGTTCCTCCTTCCTCAAAATGAATTTTGCCTCCGGCAAACCTAAATCGATGGAGGAAATGTATGAAAGGGCCTCGGCCATTGCCTCACCGTAGAAAGAGCTAGTGTGCCGCTCCCCGAGCTTCGCGAAAGAAAGGATAAGCCAAGTCCGGGAGACCACCCTGCAGCTTGCTCACACCAATAATCGGGGCAAAAACAGAGGCCGGGGATCGAGAAAGGCTCAAAAGGCCATGGCCGAAACAAGTTTACAGAGCTCACCGACCCAGGGTGGTGATCATGAGAGCCTCGGACTTTCCTGCTCCTCCCCATGCTTGAAAGCCGAATGAGAGGAGTAGACTTAAGTTACGTGAGTATCACAACGACCACGGGCACGGAGCGAGGTGTTTCCACCGTGAGCGAGTAATCCAGCCAGAAAATTAATAACGGGAGCTAACCAAGTGGGTTAAGGGAAACAATCGCCCCCGATAACAATGATCGGCGGCGGGCACGACACACGCGGGGACCGGACGAAATGAAAGAGATAATAATGATGACGATTTTGGGGACTATGACATTAACTTCATTGGGGAGGAACCTCCCTCTAGTAGGCGATTGTCCCTCCAAATTCGGACATTAGAGAAGGTTTTCTCCATCCCCGCCCGGCTCGGAGGAAGAGCGAGAAATTGGGTTCAAAGGAGTGAACTTGCCTCCACCCTTTTTCATTCCACACTGACCACTCACCCTCGAGAATGAGAATCAACCGGGCAAACATAGGCCGAGTGTTGGTAGATCTTTGGAGCTGCCCGCGACATACTCTATTACCATACTTTGATTGGAATGAGAATGACGGAAGCACATCTCACTCCATATGCGGGCATGCTCGAAGGCTTCACCAACCACGCCTTGTAAGGGTAAAGGGACGATTGTGTTTGACGTAGCTATTGGGGAAAAACCCATGCGAAGACGGCCAAGATAACTTTCATGGTGGTCGATCTTCCTTCCCAATACAATGCCATTCTCGGCGTAGCTGCTCGGGCCGAATTGGGAATAGTTGCGTCCAGTCCCCCACCAAAGGTGAAATTTAACACCCGGGCGGGGTTGCTACCATCAAGAACCGCCCGGGAGATTCCTCCAGAGCACTTTGGAGGAAAAAAGGAAAGAACGAAAGGCCGAGACCTCCTGCCGCGAGATAGAGGGCGAGGACAAAATAATAGAGGAAAAGGCGAGGACAAGTCAAAAAGGGAAAACTCTTGCACTCCGCCGCCGCCCGTACCGATTGGCATGCTTTCTTTCCATTCCACAAGGTGGAGCTCAAGATGAGCGAGAAAATCGAAGCGATTGGCTGCCCTGTTGAGGAGGTTATATTGATCGAGGAATAGAGGGGGAAATTGGCCGTGATATCATATACTCAATAGCAACACCGACCAAGGCTCGTGTCAACCCCCAACTATTGTCATTGACTCCTGCACTGATCGTGAAATCGGCGACCTTCAACCTAACGACGAGCTCGAGGAGGTGGTAATCAATCCCCGCTTCCCCGAGCAAACGAGTTAAGGTTGGGTGGAAATTCACACGAGGAGAGAAGGATACTTATTGAGTTCCTTAGAGCAAATTGCGATGTGTTCGCTTGGAGGGTGGAAGATATGCAAGGCATCGGCGAGGACGTGATCCTCCATAAAATCAACGATGACCCCTCCTTCAAAACATTCACCGAAATCCGAGATATTTCTCCCAGGAGAAAGAGATTGCCATCAAGGAAGATGTGGAAAAATTGCTAAAAGCGGGGATAATAAAGGAGATCTCCTACCCCGAATGGTGGCCAATGTGGTCATGGTTAAGAAATCCAATGGCAAATGGAGGATGTGCGTTGATTTCACCGATCTCAGCAAGGCATGCCCCAGGATTGTTTCCCTCTTCCTCGCATAGACAGATTGGTGGATTCTATAGCCAGGACACGAGTTCTAAGCTTCATTGATGCCTACTCAGGCTACCATCGGATCCGAGATGGCTCACGAAGATGTCCGCTCTGTAGCCTTCATTCTTTGCGGGCAAGACATCTTGCTACACTATGATGCCACTTTGGGCTGAAAAATGCGAGGAGCCACATATCGGCGCATGGTCAATCTGGTCTTTAAAAACCCAACTAGGCGAGAAATCTAGAGGCCTACATTGACGACATGGTCATAAAAACTAAGGAAAACTCCCACGAGCTCGATGTGGAGGAAACCTTCAAAAACTTGCGCCACAACAACATGAAGCTAAACCCCCTTAAATGCGCTTTCGGGGTCAAGGCGGGCAAGTTCCTCAGATTCATGGTCAACCAAAGAGGGATAGAGGCTAATCCGGAGAAAATCCGGGCCCTATTAGACATGAAACCTCACACTGCGTGAAGGATGTACAAAAACTTCAATGGTCGCATCACCGCGCTTGGCGCTTCATCTCGCGGTCGGCGAGAGAGATGCCTCCCCTTCTTCAAAACTCTCGAAAGGGAAGAGAGGCGATGAATTTACATGGAGCAAGTGCCATCGGGCTTTTGAAGAAGTCGAGACATACCTCGGGCGGCCGCCTCTACTCGGCGGCCGGTGCCGGAGAAGAGCTCTTTTTGTATTTAGCCGTTGTGATCGCGTGCTGCTTGTTCTTGTAAGGGAGGAGAATAACTCCCAAAACCGGTTTATTATGTAAGTAAGGCCTTTGTCGCCGTAGAAGGGCGTTATCTTAATATAGAAAAGTTAGCTTACGCCTTGCTTGTATACGCTCGAAAATTAAGAGCCTACTTTTACGCACATCCTATAAGCGTACTAAGCGAGGCCCGGCTTAGAAAGGTTTTACATAAACCGAGTCCTCGGGGAGAATGCTAGCTTGGTCTATAGAGCTCACCGAGTTCCGGATCACCTACTCCCGAGAAAGACAATCAAAGCGCGAGGCCTTAGTTGATTTTGTAGTAGAATCATCATTCAAATTAGCGGACGGCGACCTCGGGAAGAGAAAGCGAGCGGGAATCGAGAGGATGACCCGAAGGCCCGAGCACGAAATTGTTCAACCAAGGGAGCGTCCGAGAAGAGGTATGGACTTTATATGTGGACGGCTCACGAGCAAGTTAATCGGCGGAGCGGGCATACTTCGATCGCACCTGCGGGAGAAATTTATGAGGGCCTTGAGATTCAAGTTCGAGGCATCAAACAATCAGTGAATATGAAGCGATTATAGCGGGCATGGAATTGGCAAGAGACTTGGGAGTTCGAGAATATTGAGATCAATAGTGACTCTCGGCTCATAGTTAATCAAATTAGGGGAGTATGATACTATCAACCCGGTGCTAGCTCGATCTTGTGGCCTTGCAAAAACCCTCATCAAAAATTTCACTTACTATGGTGAACCAAGTCATGAGAGAGGACAATGTGGAAGGTGACCTCCTCTCAAGAATAACCGAGCAAGAAATTGGTGAGTTGGAGACAAATTGCCGGATTGAATTCACGGAGAGACTGCTATAGATCGAATACGGATAAACAATATTGAGGATCAAGTAAGGAATTTGGGTGGATGAAATGAAGGATTACATCGAGAAGCAAACCCTCCCGAGGACCCGGTAAAGGCTAGAGCCATCGGAACGGTGTCCGCGAAATACCTCGTCCTCGATGGGGTGCTTTTCGGCGATCATTCACCAAGCCTTTACTAAGATGTGTTAAAACTCACATGGTCACCAACTTACTCTATGAGGTTCATGAAGGAGTTTGTGGCGGACATCCAGTGCTCGCACCCTCTCGGACAAGATCAAATTCCAAGGATTCTTTTGGCCCACAATGAGAAGGGATGCGCGAGGAGTATGTTAGAAAATGTGATAAGTGCCGGAGATTTGCGGACATCCCTAGACTACCATCAACGGAAGCGAGACTTTGGTAGTACCATCGTGGCCGTTTGATACGTGGGGGATAGATCTTATTGGACCATTTCCAAGCTGCTAGAGGAAGCATCAAGTATGCGCCGTGGTGGCCGTGGATTATTTTACAGTGGACGGAAGCAAAGGGCTTGGCCACTATTTCCGAGGATAACACTATCGGTTTTGTCCACGACCACATCTATTGTCGATTTGGGGTTCCCAGAGCAATAATTTCGAGATAATGGCACCCAATTCTCCGCAAAATTCAACTGCTTGAATGTGTGAGAATGAAGGTGCAACACCGTAAGTCCGCGATTGCCTATCCTCGGGAAATGGTCAAGGCGAGGCCGCGAACAAGCTAGTCCTAAGCGCCTTAAAGAAAAATTTGGAAGGACGAGGAGGACGTTGGTTGGACGAGCTCCGGATCGCATTATGGGTTGTCCGCACCACGATAAGAAATTCAACGGGAGAAACTCCCTTCTCGCTCACGTATGGGTCGAGGCAATGGCTCCATTTGAGGTAGCCTACCCTCGTGCAGTCACATACTTCGATGAGTCTCAAAAGCGAGGCAAACGAGAAGGTGTGACACGGACGATCTCGAAGGAAAGAGAATGCGGGCACATGAAAAAATGGTGAACTACAAACGAAAGCGAAGAAGCACCATGATAAAAGAGTAAATAAGAGGAGTTTTTCGGTTGGAGGCTGGGTACTCGAAGCGTAGAGGTCGAGGGACCCAACACAGTTTCAACAATTTGTCCCAGAAATGGGAAGGTCCATATGAGGTCACAAAGATAGTCAAAGAGGGCACCTACATATTGCGACCAAAAGAGGGAGAAGAGCTTAAGCACGCTTGGAATAGCGACCACCTTAAGAGATACTTCTTTTAAAGTCTTTGTAATTTTTGGAAGGAGTATAGACTATATATATATAAGGGAGAAGTTATCATCATATTTTGATGCAAAAATCAATTCCCACCGGCCTCAGCTAAGGTGGATGCCGCGTGCGGATGCCGGTGAGTTCAAGAGCCAACATATGAGCTCCTACTTGCGATGCGCAAAGATCTAAGGATCCGCATGCCTATATATGTACAAAGATCCATTACGATCCGTACTATGATCGCGGGAGGACTCTCTCTGCTCGCGTGACACCACCAAAAATAAGTGGATATAGATGAACGTAGGTACAAAGGCCATGATGCCCGTGCCTACGGACTCTAGTGGGGACAATGACACGAAGTCCGGACCCACTAATTGCGCGAAGGACCTCGTTAGGGCCGTTACTCGCATGCTGTATGTGACAAAGGCCTACATATAAGCCCGTTCACCGAGATCGCCACGAGACCCTCACGAAAAACCCTAGGGAGTTTTGAATAAAGGGTCAAATAAGTGAGAACCTCCAATAAGGGGATACGGATGCCGGGGTTAAAGGGCCTCTATGCTAAAATATGCTCCTACCTTTCTGTTGCGCGGACAATAGCCTCACGGCCACCTTCTGCATGCCCTATGAAAGTATGCTTGCCTTGGCTACTTTTGACTTACACCACAGCTCGCAAGGCTGGGAATAAGTGTAAATGGATGAGAGTGATCAAACTAGTTTAACAAAGCCAAACAGACAAACGAGGTTAAGGCCTCAAAGTTTGCCACAAGGCTAAACAAACGCGATCATAGAAGAATAAGGCTGACTCTCACAAAAAACCTAAGGGTTTTGAATAAAGAGTTAGGAAAACTCAAAAAATGCGGGCAAAGGGCCTACTAAGCTGCTGCCCGCAGAAGGAGAGTATAAAGTTAATTGCAAGTCAAAAACGCTGGAAAAAGTAATAGGCAAGAATGCAAGTACTTAGGTGCTCGAAGATTGCCAAACTACTCAAAATAGCCTACGAGACAAGCAATTAAGATAAAAGTACAGGAGCCAAGTGGAGAAAAATGCTTCTATTAATGATTAAGGAAGTATTTACAAAATTCCTACACTATTACAAAAGAGATCCTAGTCTATTACAAAAAGAAAAAACAAAAAACCTAAGCTACTGGAGCTTGCCCCTTAGGATCTTCAGATTGAGGAGTTGGAGAGGGCAAGGCAGTTCACAGAAAGGTGCGTGATAGGATCGAGGCGGCCTCGGTATGGGAGGCTGGAGCGGAGGCGCCCGATGAGGAAAGAGGTCTCCTATGGCGGGCCCACGGGTAGAACGCGAGCGAGGGCATCCCCAGAGAGAAATAGGGTTATCCCCAGAACCTTAGCTCATCCCGATCTGCGATGAGACCAAAGCGATCACCTGCCACGGGAGAGCGGAGGCCGCGGCGGACGGCTCAAGCCTTTCACCTCATCCTCGGACAAGGGAACTAATGCATGCCGGGCAAGCATTCTTCATCGATAGCAACAACCGAACCAATTACGGCCGGCTCTTGTGCAGAGAGAACACGCAGTGGCGCAAAATTCGAATACGTGTCCGGACACCGGCCTCGTCTTGAGCTAGATTTTCGGCGAGCCAATCCTTGAATTCCTGGGAGTTTTTGTACTCCTCCACAGCCTCCTTGCGAACATCGTCGAGGGCAGATTTCCCCTCCGCCTCCATCCTCTTGTAAGGGAGCAGCTGGTCGGACAGCTCGTCCACCTTTTTCCCCAAGGCCTCCACATCAACCTTGGCGGCCTCCCGGCAGCCGCGAGCTCCTTATTCACTGGGCTCCCACTCGGCTTTGTGCCCGAGCTCATCCCGTGACCCCTTACCCTCTCCAGGTCCTTCTCCACCGTGGCCAAGCGGTCAGAGAAGTCCTTCAGATCAGACTCCTTCTGTTTGAAGGCATTGTCCTTTTCCTCCATTAGGGAGTTCAAGGTCCCAATCCTTTCTTGAGCATCCTCCAGCTCACGGAGTTTGGCCGCCAAAATGGAAGTTTTGTTATCCACTTCAGCGGTCAGAGTGTCGCAGCTTTCCCTTAGCGCGGCACCTTGTTGCCCTTTGCGAGGAAAGGAGAGCTAAAAGTTAGAAACTGAGAGGAGAAGTATGGAATCAAAGAAATCAGACTGCTATCTACCTCAGTCAGAGCAAGGCCTATGTCCCCCACCATGGCCGAGGCATTCTCCTCGACAACTATGTTCTTGTAGAAGTCGGGGGAATACAAACGGTTCACGTGACCCGATCCCAACGGAGGCGTTGGCAGAATTGCGGGCGTAGATGTCCACCCCAGTCACGGCGGGCACCTCTGACAGCTTTTTTCTAACTGCCAGCGTCTCCTCGCGGGTGGTCAGAGGGGCCACTGGATAGGCTGCAGAGCAAATTGATCCCCCAATGGGGGAAGATGAGGAGGTAGCAGCAGGAGCAGTCACGGTGCGGGGAGGAGCATCCCCGACTTTCTGGAGCTTTCTCTGTCCCTGCCCCGGCTCTCCTTCTCTGTCGCCCCTCTTCCGAGAATCCACTTGGTGGCCGGAAGGAATGGTGCGGCCAGGAGAACTAGCTCGGAGAGCATTGGCCGGGGGAGGTCCCTTGGGAGGTGGAGGAAGGTTCCCCGTAGTCAGAACGGTTTTGGAGCTGGTCAAAGGCTCCCCAGTTTTCCTGCTGACAACAGGAATAGTTTTATCTTTGGTGGAGACTCCCCCCAACTCAGTCTGCCTCTTCGCAGCAGCCTCCCTATTGGCCTTCAGGTTCTTGGCCTTCAGTTGAGCAGCATTCATGGGAGCCATCAAAAATTGTATTCTTCAGGATCTACTCTGGAGGGAAGGAGAAATGGTTAGAATGCAGTTCAAAAATTCAAAGGAAAAATAAAGGAGCAACAGTTATATAGAGGAATCAGAGACCAATTATTTCGGGAGGATCGCACTCAGCGCCCAGCATACAGGTCTTACAATCTGCCTCGAACTGGTAATGTTCGTGCACCCGCCAATCAGGGTCGCGGGGCAAAGGCTCTATCACTACTCTGGGGGGCATGTGGGCGCCACTCCTGAAGGAGCCACCCCGAGTAGACGAGTGGCTCATCCTCAACTATGGAGCCCACATCATAAACGAGCTCCTCCCATTGTCCCAAATAGGCGGCCGGTATTTCTCTAAGGCACGGCCTTGAGCATCGGCAGAGGAAGGGTGCGGATAGCTACTCGCGGCCGCCTTCGGGAGGCTGGATTTGAGGGTTTTGAGAAGGGCCATCCGAGCCTAGACTCGATGACCAAGATGTCCCTCTGGTTCCATTGGTCAAATTTATTTGAGGGAGGAGAAGGTCGGGTAGAATAATTCCTAGCCTTCAAACTCAAAATATTGCGGGCGATGCGGTTACGGTAGTAAGCATAAAGCCGACAGGGGTAGGTTCATAGCCATGGAATCTGCAGACCGCGATAAAGGAGACTATAGCCCTAATGGCATTGGTAGTCAGGTGCATGGGGAGGCAGCTGTTGAACTCCAAGAAAAAGTAGAAGAATGGGTCCAGGGGCAATCTCAGGCCGTTCTCAGGTGAGCACCATAGAAAACGAGGCCCTATTGTCCTCGCGGACATCGGCTCTTGTCTCGGCCGCGGTTTGTCCTTATCCTTCAAATGTATGTGCCCCGAGGGTGCGGACACGGAAGGCGTTACGATCAACATTATATACTTCATATATGTCCTCCTCCCGATCGTGGTGGCCACCTCCTTGGCCTTCTTACCGGCCACGACCGGGATTCACATCCATGGCGGCCTCTTTGCCTTTGTTCGGGCGAGGGGCCACAATCTCTCCTCCTCCTCGAGTCGGGTCGAAAAGGCATCCACAATATTTGTGGTCTCGGCGGCCTTCTTAGAGGTCCCCGCAGCCCTCCTAAGTTCGACCTCGCGGTCATCCTCCTCGGTCTCCGTGCTCGTCGAGCCAAAGAGACCCGGTGGCATCACCGCGGGCGAGAGGTCACTCCATCCTCATCCTCCCCGCCTACGGTAGTCTCAAAATTCGCAGGCTCCGGCTCCTCACTACTACTCGGTTCAATGGGTTCGGCACCGGGGCGCGGGCACCACGTTGGGAAATACGGTCCTCGGGGCGGGACATCCGAGGGTCATTCGGGTGCATTGCCGGTGCCGCGCGGCATTGGTTTGATGGGGGTCCATTAGCTCACACTTCTCCCAATCGGTTATACGTTCGGGACACGGATCGCTCTCCTCACAAGTTCAACGGCGTTCGAGCACGATCTCTCTCGCGGGAAACACACTGAAACCCCCATTACAAAATTTCTTAGTCTGCGGTGATCCCCGGCACCGGTACATTACGATTGTAGATGTACTTTCTCTTGGCCTCCACACCAGGGGTGGGACAAAAGGCCCCCAATCATCTCTCTCACGAGAAAAACAGGAAACACCTAAGGGATAGCCTTATCCACCCCAATCCTACCTTCCTAAAGATACCACCGGTCAGTTTACGGACGGCGAAGATATCGGGGTGGACCCGTCTCCTAGTTCTATGGGACGGCGGGGTCCAAATTCACGAGTGGTCATTTCGTTCAAAACCCGGAAAAGAAAAAATAGAAGGAGATGAAGAAGAAAAACACCCAATACTTACGAGAGAAGGATTGAGAAAAGGATTCGGAAGAAGCGTGCACAAGGATCGCGGCAAGAATTTTCTCTCTCAAAAGCTCTACGAAGGTTTGGAAACGGTAAAAAGGGTTTGAGGTTTAAGGGTCTGGTATTTATAAGGCCTACCTATACGGGTTAACCCGTTAACCCGTATTAATTAGCCCACAAATCCTACCTCGGACCACTGAACCGTCTCCAAACGTTTGAAAATTCAAAAATTAAATACCACTTTGCATTTATTGCCCCCTTAAATGGGCGACACGTACCCCTGTACGTACCACTACCCGTCTTTTCATCTCGCCAGGGCCCACTGCAACCGGGAGGCACACCATGCGGGACCACGTGTCACTCAGCGGTGCCTCCCGAACGTTCCCATAGGCCACGTGGGGCCGGTAATGTGAACAAAAGCGCTAACACTTGGTGCTCGCTCGAGGAGCAATTGGAGCGAGGCCAGAGCTTCTAGTAGCTCCTCACTCGAGACCATAAATAATCACACTTGGAGCTAGGGGCCATTGATGAGCCGGATCTTGGGCCGGGCCGCGCTCGGTCTAATCCAAGGAACCGGTGACGTGGCCGTTCCTAGACATTTGGAGGGAAGACCGCGGACAAATAGGCCGCTTGTGGTCGAGCAGGTGTCCCTCCTCGCATCGTCCCCATCGAGGACCATTGGGACCACCACTCGGATCCGTGCCCGCATGAGTCATGCCCGCATCAACCATGCTCGCGTCTTATATCTTTGGCCGCGGGCCTGGCGTTGGCCGCGGGCACATGCTTCTTCCGGTTAATGTCGAAGCCTTGCGAGCAAGTTAGCTTGCGGCTCCGACGGGCCACTTGCCGGCTCCCCATCACGCATTCAATGCGGCTCGGTCCGCGCCTACTATTCCATTTAATGCACTAAGCGGCTACTGCGGCTCATGTCACTTTCGGCCATGTCCCACAGACGGTCAATGTTCCCTCCCTGACGGGACCAATTAGGCTGCGGACACGTGTAGGCGGTCAAGTACCAAAGTGCCCCTGGTGATCTCGTGCTTACCTCAACTAAGCACCGCCTCATTGCCTATAAATAGAAGGCCTTTACCCCCTTGGGCAAGGTAAGTTTCATACACAATTGAGTAAGCTCTTTTACTCTCTAAACCTAAACACACACACTCCAAAGGTATTCAAAGCCTTATTACTCAGTATTCTTACTCTCACACCCGAGGGCCTGAGTTGAAGTAACATCCAACTTTGACCTTAACGGTGCTTGTTTGTGTTGTGATCTAGGTACATCAAACCAATAAATATATCCTAGCCAGATATCCTTGAACCGCTCCTGACCCCGAAAGCTGTGGCGTCATCAGACATATTCCGCGATTTACTTCTGCCTGAAGGGTCGGTGGCTGGCGGTACCGGATTTAGTCCGTGGCGGGAACACAGGATTAAAAAATAAAAAGAAAAAAAAAACAATTTTCTTAGTGTAATTTTTTTTTTTTAATTTGGGGGTACAAATGCAAAATATAGAAAATTACCCCTCCCCCTCTGTGGAATGAAAAAAATGCATTAAATTTTTTGCCCCCTTTTATTTAGGAAAACTAATTTTGCCCCTTTCAAAAAAAATTCTGATTTCGCCAACTTAAACCCGAGTAATAACATTTTACGGGATGGGTAGATTTTAAAGAATCGAGTAAAAGGGGCTTGGAAAGGGCTTGGGCATCTCCAATGGGAAAACCCATTATGGGTTCTATTTTATGACACATAGGTGCCACATAATAAAAAACAAAACTACTCATTTTTATTTTTTCCTCCACAATGGTTGAAGAACGGAAAAAGAAAGAAGGAAGAAAAAGAAATGAAAAAAAAAAAAAGAGAAAACAGCAATAAAGGAGAGAGAAAGAAAATTTATTTGGGTTGTGGGCTCCACCATTCAGAAAATAATGGCTTCTCTGCATAGGAGTCATTTCTATATTTGGGTATCGAACCCCGGCTTCACAATGGGTGAGAAACAAAAAGGGGGGATCGATCCCCTAAAAATTTAACCATTGTAGATGCCCTAACCCTATGACCCTTCGTACAAATGTAAAAGGGGTCGATTTTAAATATTGCAGTTAGCTTGGCAATATTTTTAAATAAAGTATTTTACTAATTTGTATATTACTTGTACAATTATAAAAGAGTTGGTCTTATAAAAAATGCGTTTTTTCTGACACTTAGAAAAATGTGTTTTGTTTTTTCCTGTTTGTGCCAGTGCCAGTTAAACAAAGTACCAGTGTGACAAAGTGTCAGTGCATGTGTAACAAAGTGCCAGTGAAAAAAGTGTCAGTACCAGTTTAACAAAGTGTCAGTGTAAACTGGCACTGGCACTTTGTTAAACTGACACTGACGCTTTTTACACGGGCACTTTTATATACATGAACCGGCACTCTTCACACTGACACTCTGTTACACTAACACTGACACTTTGTTACACTAACATTTTTGCTGGCTCTCAAAAACACAAGCACTGGCATTCAAAAACACATGCACTGGCACTCAAAAACACATACACTGGCACTCAAAAACACTGGTAATCATTTTTGCTGGCTCTCAAAAACACAAGCACTGGCATTCAAAACCACATGGACTGGCATTTGAAAACACATACACTGGCACTCAAAAACACGTACACTAGCACTCAAATTCCATCTGATTTGTTCTGCACGACGAGTTGTACTGGCATTCCAAAACTATTGCACTGGCACTCGAATTAAAATGCACTGGCACATCAAATCCCCCACCAACCCCTTCGTCCTTCTTCTTCCACGACGCACCATTGACGAGTCAGAGACTCGCCCACTCTCTTCTCC
The DNA here is from genome assembly GCA_022495995.1 of Adenophora triphylla var. japonica. Lineage (NCBI taxonomy): Eukaryota > Viridiplantae > Streptophyta > Magnoliopsida > Asterales > Campanulaceae > Adenophora > Adenophora triphylla. The sequence continues at coordinate 419,990 of JAFEMH010000912.1, forward strand.
GGCAACTTCTCAGGGGAATTTCTCGGTGATCACTAGGTAAATCTTCAAAATCCAAGTACTCGTTCCAAAATTTCTTGGATCGAAACAACCTCAGATCCACCCATGACGAGATCTTTTATTCTAATCTGTCTAGGCTTCCTCATTTTCTTGTTTAATCTCGGATTGTCAGAATCTCCGTTGAAATCACTTCAATTTTCATACAATCTTCAATTTCAGCTTTTCAAATCTTCGTAATCTATATTTTTATTGCATATATGTGTGTTCGTGCATATATATGGTGGGGTATATTGCAAGGTTGATCGCCGTCCGGTGAGATAATTCAGGTTTGGGGCTTCTGGTCGGTTAATTGTGTTCGCCGGAAATGGCGCCACGCCGCAGTTAGGAGGGAGGAAATCAGGAGGCTTGCGATTTGGGCTTCAGAGGAGGTCAGGGAGAAGACGATTGGAAAAATCCGTTTTTTCAATTGTTTAAAAAAAACGTGTTTTTTACAAGTTTTTTGCATTATAAAATTGTAATTGGTCATTTTTCTTATTTAGCAACGTAACATGTTTAGAAATTTATTATGGGACTATACTAATGTTTAAATCACCCCATTAGCGCAAGTGGACATGTGATGTGTCTACATCTTAGTCTTAATAATTAAAACCAAAGTAGACAACTTATTAATTATGGCTTTAACACAAGATTTATTTATTTAATTATTAAATGATGGATTCTCTTGGGATAAAAATTAATAAATCATGTCATGTGTGCCGTGTAGCTGACTCGAAGATTCTAATTTTTGTTGTTCTGACGTGTCAGCATAAACATCATTTCATCCGTAAACTTGATTATATTAGCATCAAAACCTTTAATAGGAGTCTCAAGAGATCATGTTAAAATATCCCGGTGCATAAAATACCCCGCGTAGCAAGGATCCGGAGAAGAGTATTCACCTTTAGGGTAAAATGTAGACAAATCTTATCGTGCATATATATGCAAGAGGCTGTTTCTATGAATTGAATTTGAATCTGTGGTGTCAAGGTCACACGGCAAAATTTCAACTAGTGCGTCAAGACTTCCTTCGATTGATGAAAAACTTAAAGTGTACTCCCTCCGTCCACTTACTTATTTCACACTTTCTATTTTGAGCGTCCAAATACATACTTCACACTTTATTTTTTTACCTAAAATGGAAAGTTTTTATTATTAAAATATTAATCCTACCCCACTCATTCTCTCTCCTACATTATTTTAATACTCACAACACAATTATAATTTACTATTCCCTCCACTCATTCTCTCTTCTATTTTATTTTTACACTCACAACATTTATATCATTATTTTTTTTTCTTAATTCACGCGTGAACAGTAACTGTGAAGCAACAAAGTGGACGGAGGGAGTATATAATATTATTATGATTTGGAGAGAGCACACAAAATATCTCAAATTTAGAGACAGCTAAGCAAATGAATTAGTGATGTTGCTATCACTAAGTTTGAAAATCTAAGTACTAATTTGTTTCCTATTCCTTTTTTAGATTATACTTATTCAATAACAAACCTTCCCTAGATAATACAACTTCTTGAATTATTGAAAACACTTCAACTATTTGGTATTTAAGGTGGATGAAATATCTCTTTCATACTCATATTTCACATATAACATATAGAGGGTCAAGGACTTTGATTCTTATAATTTCTTTTATCTAACATAATACTACTACGTCCTGCTTCAAGGGTCCTAGTGTAGTATTTCATGCTTTTTAAGATTTTTTTTAAAAAAATAAATAAAATATTACAAGTTGGTAGAAGATTAGAAGAGAGAGAATATAAAAGTTAAAGCATTTATAATAAAACCTATTTTTGATTGTTTTTTTTTTTTTAAATATGTTAACATTCTTATAAAGGCACATTGAATGGTTTTTTTGTAAATATATTTACATTATAAGGATATAAATGTTTAAAATAATGTTCAAAATTTGTCATTTATGAAATGAGATTCTTAGTATGAGAAGGAACAAAAGGAAAAGTAGGACTTTTGAAAGTGGGACGGAGGGAGTAGCATTCATTAATATGTCGCGTTCAATGGACATACAATTGAAAGGTAACCTTTATACAAAGTATATCATTAAATTTCTAGTATATAATTAACCATTGGTAATTTATTGTTTCGATATTAGTAAAGTGACAATTTGATGATATATATCAAGAGTGATGTTATTATTCACATTTGTAAAATGTCTAAGTATAACCGTAATTGTACTTTAAAATATTATATTGTACAATGCTTAAGTATGAGAACGAATATACTTCGAAATTTTATGATAAACTTTGAGTTCTATCTCAAAATCAGTTGACGAGAAATCTAAATATCATGAGCGGTTGGACTCACACGTGTAGAGAGTCTGCTATGATAACATGATAAAATTTGAGGTTACACCTTAAAACCAATTAGCAATAAGGAAAATAGCTCCTCAACAAGTATATATACGGGTTCATGTGTCTCTCTTAAGAAGATGTGAGATATTTGTATAGCACGTCCCCTCACGTGTGATCTAGGGAGAAAATTAAGAGTCAAGCACATGGAGTCGTGGTCTTTGTAGAAGATAGAAGATAGTGAAACTCGTATAAGTAAAGGATCCAATTAAAAGCGTAAGTGATGATCAGGCCACCACAGATTGATGGTTCTGATATCATAATAAATTCTGAGATTCAATCTCAAAACTAATTGACAATAAGAGAAGCAGCCCATAGTATTTATATAATGAATACAATTATACAAGAATTGTTTATTCTCGATATTTGATAAGTGTTTCAACACTTTACGTATACGTTAAGTTGTAAGGCTGGTCCTATAAATGAATTGAATTCGAGCTTTTCAAGGTTACTATGTGGACTGAAAAAAATGAGGGCCACTTTTGTTTTGTTCCATGTCTTCTTGTCAAATAGGACCACTAATCATGTACACTTATATGTACATGCCACCACTTGTAAATCTTTCAAATGTAAATCCATGAAAGCAAAAGTGAGGGATTGTTTTGTGCATATAAATTTTCATGTTTTTCTTCAAATTTGTCAGCATCATTTGTTGTGTGTAGCACTATAAAAATAAGCTTTTCTTGAAAATAATGAAAAAAAATATTTAAATGATAAATCAAATTAAAGTTAAAGTCGAGTACATTATCAATACTGTCTTCGTAATATAAATTTGCCTCGTACAAATGCTCACGGCCTTTGGCAAAATGTCACTAAGATAAAATGACTTTCAAATTAATATTATAGAATCAATTCAAAATATTAATTCCGGCGAACTACTTTAATTCTTGAGAATTTTCAGACTTGAATAATAAATTATTATGCAGCAATATGCTAAAAATGATTTGAGAGGAGATAATGGATTGGATTCATGAATTTGTCAAATCCAGTGGCCTATTTATAGTTTCTGAATAGTGCAGATCATCAGGCGGGTTGAACCAGCACCAAACCCATCCGCTCTGAATCGGTACGGGTCGACCTGAATCCAACCGTCACCCGAACCGGCGAACCTTTTCGATCTGGGCCGCTCCAGGTCCAATACGAGCCGAGCACAATCCCGCGTGCAGCCCACCAACTGAGCCCTGAGCAGCCCACAACCCTCCGGACTAGACTGAACCTTGTCAAAAGTTTAAGGCTCCATAGCTCCCAGCAACCAATGTGAAGTGTAAAGTGCGCCCTAAACCGCCTATTTCGTCCTTCGCACGTTTTGCGGGGTCTTGTGTCAATTTGGAGCTAGTCCAAAATTGACACTATTGGACTACTAGTTGAATTGATGGTCCAATGATCCACTTTGTTGGAACAATGAGGAAACAACTTGATAACTTCTCATTAGATGCTCACATTAATATGGTGTCTTTAATTCCTCTTTCTTATCAATATCAATGTGGGATATAACTTCCCATTTCATATTTCAATTTCCCTTTCTTAGCAATGTGGAATATAACTTCCCATTATACTCTTGAACTATTAGTTTAAATTACTAACCTTAGGCATTAATTTATCATTCACCCGAAGTTGGTTTTGAGGAAATAAATATACCACGTTACTCTACTCCGAACGTAGATTAATAATTTGCAATTTAAATTCATTTTCCATAAAATGAAACTTTTGGAATTTTGGTCAAAGTTAGGTCACACCTAATTTCCTATACCAATTTCCAACAATTCCCCACATGAATGACAATTAATACATGAATACAGATTCGTCTGAATTTTCTCGTGAACCATTAATGCATCTAGATAGGTAGCTTGTGGCCTTACATTTCCATAGTAAAATACATCGGATTTACTAGCCATTTGGTAGCGCGATGCTTTGAACCAATGACTATATAGTGTAAACCGAGACATTAGTACTCACACAATAATAGTTCGAACATTGTTTCGTTCTCACATTTTTGTCCTTTTCGGCCTTATACCATATCTTAGTTTGATAAGTGTTCAATTAAAAGCGGCCATATACTTCTCACTTATATAGATGATTTACTATCAAAAGTATCCTACCATACTTCACCTTTCCAGGTATATGAATCATTAAAAATCCATTGACTTAACCTCACCATAGTTGTAGTAACATACACTTGGACGGTCTAGGAATAAGTTGAAACAAGTTCCAAGTGTTTCAACCGAATTTTCATAACTTGGTTGTCTCTTTGAACCAAGGTTCAGGGATCTACAGTTCTCAAGGTTGAGTGTCCGCTATTATCGTTCATTTATTTGTGGATTTTTAAAACCATTCCCCTTCCCAAATTTTCCAATTGCTCTCTACTTATACATTTGGTAAACGGATTCGCTAAGTTATCTTTTAACTTTACATAGTCAATCGTGATAACTCCACTAGAGATCGATTGTCTAATGGTGTTATATCTGCGACGAATATGTCTAGACTTACCATTATACATACTACTTCGTGCCCTTCCAATTGCAGATTGGCTATCGCAGATGTATTAGGGGCTGGCGCACGGCCTTTTCCAACACGAAATATCTTCCAAGAAGTTCTTAACCCATTCGACTTCTTTCTGCTTTGTCCAAAGCAATAAACTCGGATTCCATCGTAGATCGAGCTATACACGTTTGTTTGGAAGATTTCCATGACACTACTCCTACACCAATAATAAATACAAACCCACTTGTGTACTTGGAGTCTTTCGTGTTCGATATCCAATTTGAATCACGGTATCCTTCTAATACTTTGGATATCTACCATAAAGTATATCATAGTCCGATGTATACTTCAAGTATCTTAACACCTTAGTCAAGGCTTTCCAATGATCATCACTTGGATTACTAATGAATCTACTTAGTTTGCTCACCGAATATACAATATTTGGACGTGTGCAATTGGTCAAGTACATCAGACAGCTAATTATCCTTACATATTCCAATTGAGAAACTGGTTCCCCTTTGTTCTTAGATAAGTGTAAACTCAGGTATGTAAGTGTCTTCGAGGGCGGACTTCCGAAAATATTTTCAACATAATGAGATTGGGATAGGACTATTACTTCTGATGTTCTAGAAATTACTATTCCTATATAACATCAGCTATTCCCATATCATTCATATCAAAATATTTCTTTAATAGGCCTTTAGTATTCATGACTAAATCATGATTACTTTCCATTATAAGCATGTCGTCTACATAAAGGCAAACAATAACAAAAGAGTTGCTTGTTCCTTTAATATATACACACTTGTCACATTCATTGATCTTGAAGCTATTTGACAACACAGTTCAGTCAAACTTCTCGTGCCATTGTTTAGGAGCTTGTTTAAGTCTATACAAAGACTTTACAAGTTTACACACATTTCGCTCTTGCCCAAGAGCGACAAAGCCTTCGGGCTGATTCATATAGATCTCTTCTTCCATGTCTCCATTCAAAAAGGCCGTCTTCACGTCCATTTGATGTATCTCAAGGTTATACAATGCTGCAATAGCAATGAGAACATGAATAGATGTGATCCTCGTCACATGAGAGTATGTATCGAAGAAATCATATCCCTCATTTTTTCTAAACCCTTTGGCTACTAGCCGGCCTTTGAAATTATCAATAGTTCTATCTGCCTTATACATCTTTTTAATGATCCATTTGCAACCCAACGATTTGCATCCTTGAGGAAGATCAACCAACTCCCAAGTATGATTTTGCATTATGGAATCTATTTCACTGTTAATAGCCTCTTGTCAGTATGGAACATCCAAACTAGACAATGCTTCTTTAACAAACGTTGGTTCATTCTCTAACATGAATGAAACAAAATCAGGACCAAAGGATTTACCACTTTTGCCCTCTTGCTATGCCTTGGTTCTTCTTCTTCTTGAGATGAACAATTAGCAGCTTCAAGAGTTCTCTTATTAGAACTTACTTCATTCCTTTCCTTGGATGGAAATTTAGTTTCAAAGAATACTGCATTCCTTGATTCTATAGTCATTTCTTCCGTTATGTCAGGAACATCAAACTTGTGTACTATAAATCGATAAGTATCACTCTTGCTTACATATCCGATAAAAATGCAGTCAATAGTCTTAGGACCAATTTTGATTTGTTTTGGTTTGGGTACTTCTAACTTAGCAAAAACACCCCCACACTAGAATATACTTGTAAGACGGTTTACAATTATGCCATAATTCGTAAGGTGTCTTTTTCTTATCCTTGTGTGGTATCTTATTAAGAATGTAATTTGCTGATAAAATTGCCTCCCCCCACAAGTTATCAGGTAAGCCTGAATTTATCAACATCGCATTCATCATCTCCTTAAGAGTACGATTTTTGCGTTCACCGACTCCATTAGACTGAGGCGTATGGGGTGCAGCCGTTTGATGAATTATGCCGAATTCCCAACATATATCTTCAAACGGAGCAACATACTCTCCTCCTCTATCGCTTTGAATCTTCTTAATTGTTGCATTAAGTTTATTCTCAACTTCATTTTTTATAAGTCTTGAAAGCTTTTAAGCTTCATCCTTGCTTTTCAACATGTATACATAACAATACCTCGTGCAATCGTCTATAAAAGTAATGAAGTACTTTTTCCCACCTCAAGTTTGCACAAACTTTAGATCACATATATTTGTATGAACTAATTCTAGAGGTTTTGTGTTTCTTATCACCGATTGAAATGGCGCTTTAGCCATTTTAGCCTCAACACAAATTTCACACTTATTAGTTGAATCAAATTTTGGGAACTTTTGGATTTTCCTTGTGATTTTGTTGATGATTTTAGGGATTTGACAATTAACCTACGAAGCTAAGGATATGAATAATCATGCATGTGCAATTTATTTGAAGAACTATGAGAATGACTCATTTTTTGAAAATAAAGTGAGAAAAATAATGCCTAAAATGTGACGGAGTTCTTGCATGTGCTAGAATTAGGTCAACTCCTAATCATGGATGTGAAAACAAGATTTTGGACGATGAAAATGATTCATGCATGCCATCTTGAAAGATTAAAATCTATATGCAAAGAATTTCGTGAAAACTGGAATTTTTGTGTTTGGGAGAGCATGTGCTCGGGGTGACGTGTTTCAAATGATGAAAGACATGTATTATAGGAAAATGATGCTAGAAAACTTCTTATGAATGCTTTTCTTAGCAATGTGGAATATAACTTCCCATTATACTCTTGAACTATTAGTTTAAATTACTAACCTTAGGCATTAATTTATCATTCACCCGAAGTTGGTTTTGAGGAAATAAATATACCACGTTACTCTACTCCGAACGTAGATTAATAATTTGCAATTTAAATTCATTTTCCATAAAATGAAACTTTTGGAATTTTGGTCAAAGTTAGGTCACACCTAATTTCCTATACCAATTTCCAACAATTCCCCACATGAATGACAATTAATACATGAATACAGATTCGTCTGAATTTTCTCGTGAACCATTAATGCATCTGGATAGGTAGCTTGTGGCCTTAACCTTCCGTAGTAAAATACTATCGGATTTACTAGCCATTTGGTAGCGCGATGCTTTGAACCAATGACTATATAGTGTAAACCGAGACATTAGTACTCACACAATAATAGTTCGAACATTGTTTCGTTCTCACATTTTTGTCCTTTTCGGCCTTATACCATATCTTAGTTTGATAAGTGTTCAATTAAAAGCGGCCATATACTTCTCACTTATATAGATGATTTACTATCAAAAGTATCCTACCATACTTCACCTTTCCAGGTATATGAATCATTAAAAATCCATTGACTTAACCTCACCACAGTTGTAGTAACATACACTTGGACGGTCTAGGAATAAGTTGAAACAAGTTCCAAGTGTTTCAACCGAATTTTCATAACTTGGTTGTCTCTTTGAACCAAGGTTCAGGGATCTACAGTTCTCAAGGTTGAGTGTCCGCTATTATCGTTCATTTATTTGTGGATTTTTAAAACCATTCCCCTTACCAATTTTTCCAATTGATCTCTACTTATACATTTGGTAAACGGATTCGCTAAGTTATCTTTTAACTTTACATAGTCAACTGTGATAACTCCACTAGAGATCGATTGTCTAATGGTGTTATATCTGCGACGAATATGTCTAGACTTACCATTATACATACTACTTCGTGCCCTTCCAATTGCAGATTGGCTATCGCAGTGTATTAGGACTGCTGGCACGGCCTTTTTCCAACACGAAATATCTTCCAAGAAGTTCTTAACCCATTCGACTTCTTCTGCTGCTTTGTCCAAAGCAATAAACTCGGATTCCATCGTAGATCGAGCTATACACGTTTGTTTGGAAGATTTCCATGACACTACTCCTACACCAATAGTAAATACAAACCCACTTGTGTACTTGGAGTCTTTCGTGTTCGATATCCAATTTGAATCACAGTATCCTTCTAATACGGCTGGATATCTACCATAAAGTATATCATAGTCCGATGTATACTTCAAGTATCTTAACACCTTAGTCAAGGCTTTCCAATGATCATCACTTGGATTACTAATGAATCTACTTAGTTTGCTCACCGAATATACAATATTTGGACGTGTGCAATTGGTCAAGTACATCAGACAGCTAATTATCCTTACATATTCCAATTGAGAAACTGGTTCCCCTTTGTTCTTAGATAAGTGTAAACTCAGGTATGTAAGTGTCTTCGAGGGCGGACTTCCGAAAATATTTTCAACATAATGAGATTGGGATAGGACTATTACTTCTGATGTTCTAGAAATTACTATTCCTATATAACATCAGCTATTCCCATATCATTCATATCAAAATATTTCTTTAATAGGCCTTTAGTATTCATGACTAAATCATGATTACTTTCCATTATAAGCATGTCGTCTACATAAAGGCAAACAATAACAAAAGAGTTGCTTGTTCCTTTAATATATACACACTTGTCACATTCATTGATCTTGAAGCTATTTGACAACATAGTTCAGTCAAACTTCTCGTGCCATTGTTTAGGAGCTTGTTTAAGTCTATACAAAGACTTTACAAGTTTACACACATTTCGCTCTTGCCCAAGAGCGACAAAGCCTTCGGGCTGATTCATATAGACCTCTTCTTCCATGTCTCCATTCAAAAAGGCCGTCTTCACGTCCATTTGATGTATCTCAAGGTTATACAATGCTGCAATAGCAATGAGAACACGAATAGATGTGATCCTCGTCACATGAGAATATGTATCGAAGAAATCATATCCCTCATTTTTTCTAAACCCTTTGGCTACTAGCCGACCTTTGAAATTATCAATAGTTCTATCTGCCTTTTACATCATTTTAATGATCCATTTGTAACACAACGGTTTGCATCCTGGAGTAAGATCAACCAACTCCCAAGTATGATTTTGCATTATGGAATCTATTTCACTGTTAATAGCCTCTTGCCAGTACGGAGCATCCGAACTATACAATGCTTCTTTAACAAACGTTGGCTCATTCTCTAACATGAATGAAACAAAATCAGGACTAAAGGATTTAGCCACTTTTGCCCTTTTGCTAAACCTTGGTTCTTCTTTTTCTTGAGATGAACAATTAGCAACTTAAAGAGTTCTCTTATTAGAACTTATTTCATTGCTTTTCTTGGATGGAAATTTAGTTTCAAAAAATATTGCATTCCTTGATTCTATAGTCATTCCTTCCGTCATGTCAGGAATATCAGACTTGTGTACTCTACATCGATAAGAAGCACTATTGCTTGCATATCCGATAAAAATGCAGCCAATAGTCTTATAACCGATTTTGATTTGCTTTGGTTTGGGTACTTCTACCTTAGCAAAAACACCCCCACACTAGAATATACTTGTAAGACGGTTTACAATTATGCCATAATTCGTAAGGTGTCTTTTTCTTATCCTTGTGTGGTATCTTATTAAGAATGTAATTTGCTGATAAAATTGCCTCCCCCCACAAGTTATCAGGTAAGCCTGAATTTATCAACATCGCATTCATCATCTCCTTAAGAGTACGATTTTTGCGTTCACCGACTCCATTAGACTGAGGCGTATGGGGTGCAGCCGTTTGATGAATTATGCCGAATTCCCAACATATATCTTCAAACGGAGCAACATACTCTCCTCCTCTATCGCTTTGAATCTTCTTAATTGTTGCATTAAGTTTATTCTCAACTTCATTTTTTATAAGTCTTGAAAGCTTTTAAGCTTCATCCTTGCTTTTCAACATGTATACATAACAATACCTCGTGCAATCGTCTATAAAAGTAATGAAGTACTTTTTCCCACCTCAAGTTTGCACAAACTTTAGATCACATATATTTGTATGAACTAATTCTAGAGGTTTTGTGTTTCTTATCACCGATTGAAATGGCGCTTTAGCCATTTTAGCCTCAACACAAATTTCACACTTATTAGTTGAATCAAACTTTGACTTATATATTTCTTGATTTACTAATTTTCTAATTGTGTTGAAATTTACGTGTTCTAATCTATCATACCATAAATTAGAACTTTCAGACAAGTAAACATAAGAAACGATGTTTTTATTCTTCGCCTCTGGGCGGATAACATTCATTACATTTATCTTGAAAAAGGCATTTCTTAAGGTAACCATTTCCAAGGAACTGACCGTTCTTGGTCAACACAAATTTGTCTGATTCAAATACTAGTCTAAATCCGGCTTTGCTCAATAGTGAACCAGAGACAAGATTCTTCCGGATGTCAGGGACATGCAGTACATCCACCAGAGTCAACTCTATGCCTGACATCATCTTCAACACCACCTTTCAAATTCCTACGACATCGGATGTAGCCGAGTTTCCCATATATAGTTTCCTTCCGTTGATAGGAGTATAGGAAAAGAAACTCTCTTTATCAGAACAGATGTGACGGGTAGCACTATTTTCTATCCATCACTGCTTGGGGTTGTCATCCAACTTTGCAATGTTGGCCACAAACACCACAGTCGTCAGGTCCAACGACGATGTGAGCCCGACCCTTTCCCTTCTTATTATCCTTCTTAGGAAACTAGCAATCTTTCGCCCTATGCCCGGGTTGTCCACTCTTGTAGTAGTCCCCCTTAAACTTCTTGGCTTGACTTTTCTTGACATGCTCGAGAGCCCTTTTCTGGCCGCTATTACTTGACTCGGGAAGATGAACCTTGGCTTCTTTTCCCTTTAACTTTGCCTCCTGAAAACTATTATTCTCTTCAATTTGGAGTCGAATGATCAAGTCTTCTACCTTCATCTCTTTGCATTTATGCTTGAGGTAGTTCTTGAAATCAGACCATCCTGGTGGCAGTTTCTCTATGATTGCTGCCACTTTGAAAGAGTCGTTTAGAATCATACCTTCAGACACCAAGTCATGAAGTATGAGTTGAATCTCTTCCACCTCGGTGACCACCCGTTTGGAATCAACCATCTTGAAGTCAAGGAATTTACCGACGACAAATTTCTTTGCCCCAGCATCATCGATTTTGTACTTCCTTTCTAGAGATTCCCACAACTCCTTGGCCTTACTCACTAAACAGTATACACTGTAGAGAGAGTCATCAATCCTATTGAGTATGTAATTTCTACACATGAAATTACTGTGGTCCCAAATTTCCTTGGCTTTGATATTCTACAGATCGGTCTCATCTTTCGCCACATCAGGCGAGGATTCTTTCAGGTACTTCTGTACGCAAAGTGTTGTCAGGTAGAACAACATTTTCTGCTGCCATCTTTTGAAGTCGAACCTGGTGAACTTCGCAGGTTTTTCTCCATGCGCTGGGTGAACATGAGCAGCAACTGTAGCGGGAGCGGAGGCAGAGCCGGAACCGCCACTATTAGGTTTAGACTGGTTCTCGGGATCCTTGGAGGCTGGGGACGAATGGTTTACCATTTTTTCAAGAAAAATTTAGTACAGAATATTTGTCTTACGATTATTGTGTGTAGCACTCTAAAAATAAGCTTTTCTTGATAAAATAAATTTAAATGATAAAATCAAATTAAAGGTAAAGTCGAGTCCAGTATCAATAATGTCTCTGTAAGACAAATTTGCCCCATACAAGTGCTCACGCTCTTTGGCAAAATGTCACTAAGATAAAACGACTTTCGAATTAATATTAGAAGCATTTCAAAATATTAATTTCGGCAAACTAATTTAATGCTTGAGATTTTCCTGATTTGAAGAAGAAATTATTATGCAACAATGTGCTAAATAATGATTTGAGATGAGAGAATGAATTGTATTAATGAATTTGTCAAATCTAAGGGCCTATTTATAGTTTCTGAAGAGGTAGGGGTGCCTTTTGGGAATAGTCACAATTGCACCAGGTGCAATCTCCACCGTCGAATCTGATTGGATTGGAGAGTGCGGTCGGGCGACTGAACCGGCCACGAACCCATCCGCTCTCGAACCGTGCGGGTCGACAGCTCCGGCCGTCACCCGAACCGGCGAACCTTTTCGATCTGGGCCGCTACAAGTCCAATACGAGCCGAGCCCAATCCCGCGTGCAGCCCACAACCCTCCGAACTGGAATGAACCTTACCGGACCTAGCCCAACCGAATCATGGGCTGAACTTTGTCAAAAGTTTAAGGCTCCACAGCTCCAAGCGATCGATGCGAAGTGCAAAGTGCGCCCTAAACCGCCTTCGCGCGCTTTGCGGTTCTTGTGTCAATTTGGAGCTAGTCCAAAATTGACACTATTGGGCTAATAGTTGCATTGATGGCCTAACTTCCCATTATACTTTTCAACTATTAGTTTAAGTTGCTAACTTTAGGTATTAATTTCTCATTTACCCGAAATTAGCTTTGATGAAATAAATACACCACGTTAATCTACTCCGAACGTAGATTAATAATTTGCAACTTAAATTCATTTTCTATAAAATGAAACTCTTGAAATTTTGGTTAAAGTTAGGTCAAACCTAATTTCGTATACTAATTTCCAACATCATTCACTAAAAATGGTTTTCAAATTTTCAGATTATCTGAAATAACATAAAATAAGTGGAGATTCAAAAATTTACTCATTTTGTTGCAAAATGACTATTCATTTTTTTGTCATGATTACGAAAAAAAATTGACATTTATTTTGAAAATATAGGAGATTGTTTAGGTACTGCCCCCGACTTCACTTGCTTTAAGCTATACTCTAAATAATTGAGTATTTATACTGTATACTTTTTTTGTACCAACTGAAGAGCTAACGGAATAATAACTAAATTTTATTAAGAAAACGATGTAAATGAAAGTAATTACTTTGTACTCCGTTAGTTTTAAAATATTTGCAGTTTTAGAAGAGATTCTTTGTTACAAAAAAGTACTTATTATAGTTTTAAAGTTTTTCAAAAAAATTTGAAATACTTTGATTAAAATACCCTTATTTATTATTTTAATTAGGCTCCGTTTGTTTAGCGTAAAACATTTTTCGGAAAATGATTTCCTGCAAAATATTTTTCGAAAAATGAAAATGTTTTCCGAAAAATAAGATAAACATGTTTTCAGATGTTTGGTAAGAAAAATATTTTTCGAAAAATGTTCGATTGAGTTGACTACAAATTTACCCACCCAGTCACCACCACCACCCCCTGCCCCCAACCCCCCTTATTTTTCAAAAAATGAAAATGTTTTTCGAAAAATGATTTTTTTTTAATCATTTTAAATTTATTTTTAACAACTTCCCACCACACTCCATTCACCAGCACCACCCCCTGCCCCCACCCCGTCGGGCAAAAAAAACAAAAAATCATTTTAAATGAATATTTTTTTTTACCCGACGGGGGTGGAGAGGTTGGGAGCATGGGGTGGTGCTGGTGAATGGAGTAGGGTTGGGGTTGTTAAAAATAAATTCAAAATGATTAATTTTTTTACCCAACAGGGGGTAGGGTGGACGGGAGTGGTGAGTGGAGTGGGGAGGAATTGTTAAAAATAAATTTAAAATGATTAATTTTTTTTTACTTGACGAGGGGTGGGGTGTGTGGCAGGGGTGGCAGGGGGTGGTGAGTGGATTGAGGGAGGAAAATAAATTTAAAATGATTTTTTTTTTTATCCAATGGGGGGTGGGGTGGGGTGGGGTGGGGGTAGGGTGGCAGGGGTGGTGAGTGGAGTGGGGGAGGAGTTGTAAAAATAAATTTAAAATGATTAATTTTTTTTTTTGACTCGGCGTGCGGGGGGAGTTGGAATGTGTGGTGATGGGGATGGGTGGTTGATGTAGGGTGGGTAACGTGGGGGTGTATGAAAAGTTAGGTGTTTGTGTGTGTGTGTTTATGTGAGGGTGTTACCATTTTTTCGAAAAAAAAATCTTAGGAAAAATTCGTAAATCATTTTACTTAGAAAAGTGGGAAAAATATTTTTCAAAAAATATTTTCTCCATTTTCTGGTGCTTAACAAACACAACAAACACAGAAAAATGGGAAAAATGTTTTTCGAAAAACATTTTTCCTAAACAAATGGAGTCTTAGTTGTCATTATAAAATAATTTAATTACCTATATAATTTAAATATTTGAAAAATAATTTAGTTTATTTGATATACTCCCTCCGTCCCATAAAAGCTTACTCGTTTACTGTTGAGAACGAAAAATAAGGAACAATGTTATTAAAGTATGAGTTGTGAGTGGGTAGGAGAGAGAATGAGTGGAGAGAATAGTAAATTTGAAAAATGTTGTGAGTATGACAAGTGGGTTTCATGAATAAAGAAGTATTAAAAAGTTTCCTTTTAAGAAAAGTGTAACTTTAAAGTGGGATGCTCAAAATAGCAAAATGGTTAAGGTAATATGAGACGGAGGGAGTATATATTAACTAAAGTGGGACGCTCAAAATAGCAAAATGGTTAAGGTAATATGAGACGGAGGGAGTATATATTAACTGTTTTTTTTTTTTCTTAATATGGGTAAAAAGTATTAGAACTAAAAATATTTTGAGACTGGGGAATTACTACTGCTTTGAATGCAGAGTGTTGTTTGGGCCATATGGGTTCCTACTTGTTTGGATGGGGCCCACTTCTCTTTGTCCAGTTTTGGTGCCCTTTCGAATTTGAAAGAGTAATCGATTATTCACATCACCATTTTTCATTTATTATATTTCTATTTAATAAATATTTAATACTATAATACATTTTATGTTGTTGTCTTTCTCAATTCTTCTACAATGATTGGTTGGTGGGACAATACATTTTTCTGTATTTTCAGTGTTAGCTGTCAACATTTTTCCTCACCAAACACGCCCATCATTATTATTATTATTATTATTATTATTATTTTCATTATTATTATTATTATTATTATTATTATTATTATTATTATTATTATTTATTTAAAATTTGGAATATTAATCTAAGATTGGGACCTGATGTTGGTTTAAGAGTTGAACATTCAAGATGTAAAATTTATTGAATTGCATAATGTGAAATAATTATAGAATGAGCCAATCAATAGCAATAAATTAAACTTGAAAGAATTCAGTTATTTCTCATAAAATATTCTTACATCTATAACTATATAATGACTGAAGTGAATAAGGATTATTTCCTAAAACAGAAATTTGGGCGGGAAAAATGAAATCTAAATATGGAAATAAAAATGCTTCGTATTCCTAAACTGTGTAATTAATACTAACCTAATTCACCATTAAGTTAACAAGCATGCTGTCTCGAATTTCTAATGAACATTTAATATAATTTCTACTTAAAAACAGTTCCTAATAATTATATACTTATTACAACTCCAATTCGAAAATGAAAGAAAGCAACAATTGCTTACAGTCCCTTAATTATTTTTACAGTCCCAGGCAATAAAAAATTAAAATATGTAAATAAGAATTGAAGTCCAATCGTTTTACATCACATATAAATAGTTACACAGTTCCATTTCAAATTTGTTCTTTTCTCTTCTTCTTTTACTTCTCTCTCTTCTTCTTCATTCATCTTCATTCAACAATATGCATTCTGCATCACTATTAAAAAGACCTTCGTAGGGAAGATTGGCGGGTTATCAATGTTCGTGTGGCTAGGAAGTACAAAGTTCAAGTTAGAGAAGGTGTGAAGATACCTGAAAGTTTCGAGTTAATTCTTGTGGATTCAGAGGTAAGTTACACATTTTGTTATATGCAAAGATGTAGTCTCAGTTGAAGAACTCTTTCTTTCTACATCATCTTATGAAACTTTTTTTTTTATATTTCAGGGTGCAAGGATTCAAGCAACAATTCCCAAAATGTTTATGCATAAATATGGTCCTAAAATGAATGAATGTGCAGTATATTACATTTCTAATTTCAGTGTGGTTGAAAACAGGGGAAAGTATCGCATTACTGAACATCCTTTGAAAATCATCTTCTTTAACGATGCGATATTTATTCAGTTACGGGCTTAAGTTTCCCAAAAAAGGTTTTTTCCCTAATGTCTTTTCCAGATTTACTAGCTTTAACGGATGTTGATGATTGTGGCTTGATAGGTATTTATATTTCTTATTTTAACTATTTTTTATCCAGTTCCTTTTTTTTTCTACATTAATTTTTTAAATTTAACCTTTTCTTAGATGTTGTTGGGAGATTGGTCAGAAAAAGCAAAGTGAAACATATTCACAACCAACGTACAAGTCCAGGTGAAAAGTTAATAGAAGTCGTATTGGAGGACATTGGGTAATTACTTATTTCATTTGAAGTATATATGTTTCACAGTTTGATGTACTATTTGTAATTTTTTTGTTCCTTTATTGACAAATTTTTTTTTCCCAGGAACAACTCTTTAAACTGTACTCTTTGGGGTGATTATGCTGATGAGATGTTTAGTCTCATTGAAACATGTGGTGATTCTCCTTTGATTGTTTTGATTCAGTTGTGTAAATCAAAAAGTTATGATGGTAATGTATTCTATACCATATTGTTCTATAGTATAAATTATCTCATCATTATTCTGATGTGAATATAACTAACTATTATTATTATATGATTTTAGGTAAAATTTCAATCTCAAATGCATTTTTTGCTACTAAATTACATGTTGATCCTATTGTTCCAGAAATTGCTGAACTGAAAAGGTAGTAAATTTGTTCATTTAAAGTACATTTGCAATGGTTATTTCAAATTGCTAATATGCTAATATATTTTCTCTTCCAAATTTCATAGATTGTTTGCAGTTGAATCTGGATCTTCTCATAAGATCAGTCAAATTGAGTCATCTAATGCTTATTCCAGTTATGATGAACTTGAAAGTGGTTTGGCTAACGTTTTGGTATGTAGGCGATCTTACGGAATGCAAGGAGGTTTTTTTTTAAATAATTTTGCTCTTTTATTTCTGTTTCCTGTTCATGTTTAAAGGAATTCGTATCTTCATTCATTTCTTTTTATATTTTGAAGGAAGGATACTTTTGGGTGATAGGTCAAATTTCTGAAGTATTTGTTGATGGATGTTGTTCTTTTATTAGTTGTAAGGTTTGTATGCATAAGTTGGATTCTGTTGAAAGCGGTTATTTTTGCAAAGGTTGTAACAACAATATAACCAAGGCCATTCCAAGATATAAAGTGAAGGTGAATGTTCACTCTGGTGATGAGACGGCGAAATTCATGCTATGGGACGAATCTTTGTGAAACATTGGTTGGTCAATCTGTAGTGGAGCTAAAGGACCACTATATTAAGGTTTTTAAAAATAATTTAATGTTATTTTATTAAATTGAAGTCATTTATTTAATATTTTATCTACTAATAGTTTCACTTATTTTCATTTCTTTCAGATTACAGAAAGTGGAAAAAAGGAATATTGTTGACCCCATTGTCCAGATGAAATCATTGCCATAGTAGGCAAAGCGCTATTTTCAAGGTTCATCGAGGGATGTTAATTTAAGTGGTAAAGATCAAAATTATTCTTCTGGATCCTGCTTTCATGGAAAATCTTTGGTGGATAAATATATTAAGGAAAAAATTAAGGTCAAAAAGGTTTGTATTAGGTTTTGAAATAACCATTGCAAATGTACTTTAAATGGTTTTCTTTATTAATGTTGTTCTCTTTTTTGTAGAGGATTGATGTATTAGCAGCTATTAAGGAGGCTGGTGATGAAGTTATTGAGGTAATAAACTTGACAAAGTTATTTAATTTTATTTTTCATTTCAAATTTTATTTTATTTTTTTCTTACTTTTATCATTTTTGTAATGTAGATAAATGATTCTTGTGGTGATAATGAAGAGAAGACCCCAGAAAATGTTGGCTTGAAGAGGAGATTTTTGTCATTTGAAGACACTGCGACAAGCACATTAACAGGTGATGGTGGATCATCTAACAAGGATGGGATTCAGTTACAGAAGGAAATCAAGATTGAGAAAGACTGAAAATTTTACAGTCTTTAGTGTCCACAATTAATATACGTATAAAATAGATTATAATTTATGGAAATTCTAAGTGATAATGATTCATTAAAAATACATTCTTTTTATTTACGCCATTCTGTAATGAAAACCACTTATGTTAATCGAAATGACATCAAAATTAACTTTTGTTAAATCAATAATAGTTCAATTACACTAGATTATCTATACCTAATTTTGTAGCTTAAAAAATGCTTTAAGTACAATTCTTATGTCTAGGTTAACTTGACTCTTTGAATTCCACTCCCATAATCACTTGACTCCTTTATATAAGTGTATATCACAGTCTAGGAATAGTTTTTTACTAAACTCCAATCAGTTATAAAATTTTATTATCTTACAAAAAACAAACTGCAATATTAAGTATTACAAGAGAAATGAAGATCACAAAGTCAATGATAATATGCAAGAAGAGGAAGTCTCGAAAATGATGATCTTGGTATGTCCTATATTTTTCCATTTTTTTATTTTTTTCACAAATAAAAAACTATATTTTTACCATTTTCTATTATCATTTCACCTCTTATTTGTTTAGTTCTCATTTGAAGTTTAAGAGGATGAAGATTATACTACAAATTCCAAGTTTATTTTTTATTTTTCTATCTCTGTTTTTCATTATAATCGAGTTATTTCTAAAAAATAATTACGTTTTAATACTAGATTGCTATTAAATTTTTTTGTTAGTACTTTTCTATCTAATTATAATTATAATTACAATAAACATTTATATTTACTTAAGTTATTTAAAAAGAGTGTATGTTATTTATACATTAAAAGAGTTTTTGTTAGTTAAACAAATTATATATTTTAAACAGTGTTTACCATTCTCTGAACATTAATATTTCTCTGTGTTATTTATTAATTAAATAGAAGTCTGCAAATTTAATAAATGCATCATAGGTTAGTAACTCTATAGAAAGCAACTAGGTCTACATGTGTAATGATTACTCAAGTTTCCAAGATGTAATCCTTATATTAATGACGAGATATCTTTACATTATTAACCTACAGTAGCTATTAGTGTATTTAATGTATGTATTTGGCTTTAATGTTCACCATTTCCCTATAACAGGTTGTTGGTAATTAATCTTTACTCATCAATATGGATTTGGTCATTTTTTGGGTATATATATGTATCTACCCTTCCAATACCATCCCTTCTATAATTCCATCCTTAGTTGTTCTCTAGAACTGCAAAATGTGTGATGAAAATGGCTCCTCTTACGAAGAAATTGATTCGACACGAGGAGCGAGAATCATGCATTCTCGAAACCACTAAGAAGCTTCACTTTGGGCACATTCGTATACCAAACTATAACACTCTTGCTCTAAAATGTCCTGAGATGCCCATTCGAAGCCTTGCATTTGGTCGTAAGTTGCGACATATGGGTCATGACTTCACTTTGTTACGGCACGCTATCGATGCTAGCGGGTCATCTAATTTTTCTAATGCATCTAGGGGAGAGCATAGAGCCTTAGTGAATACTTTAGGAACATCCTAGAGTTATTTTGTTCTCTTGATCCCCCTCTTTGTAAAAGAATGATTTGAAGAAGAAACCTTTTGATAAGGGTGATGGTGGGTGTGGTGGTGGGGCATCTGTTGGCTCTTATGGTGGGGAGGATGGTTCTTTTGTTCACTAAATCAAGTTTTATTTTACATTTTACGTATTTCTTTTTTGTTTTATGTCGGTTTGTATTTTTTTCTATTTATGTTTAATATATATATTAGACTTTTGTCCTTTTCTCTTATCAATTTTTATTTTTATTAGTCTCATTACATACCGTAAGCTTTTAGTTATCCTAAATAAGGGTTTCATTTATTTGTCAAAATTTCCTATTTTAAAGCAAATACATTCCCAATAAATTCGTATAAAAAATTTGGGATTCATTTTCTGAATACACCACAGTCATGAAGATATTATTTATAATCATTAGACAACAAAATCAATTTGAAAAAAAAAGGATTTTAAAATTACATCATAACAATGTTTCTTGCAGTCTTCGATCAATAATTCTTATATTTTATAAAAAAAGTAGCAAACTTGATTCAAAGTATTAGACCTAAAACGAGATGGAACTAATAAAAATATATTGAAGACGACTCTTTATTAAAAATATGTGACCTAAATCGGGTTCAAGTATTAAAATTACAATTAAAAAGTAAATTAAAAAGTAAATTTATTAGTAGATCTAAGAAATTTTACCTTCGAAATCAAAGAAGCGAATTTTGATTAAAAAAAAAATGGAGTCGTAAATGGCGGAATTGTGTCTTCAAAAGGAGAAGCGAGGCGTAAAGAATCACCCTCGATCTTGGTCCCAACCCTTAAAATTACAATTAAAAAGTGAATTAAAAAGTAATTTTATTAGTAGATCTAAGAAATTTTACCTTCGAAATCAAAGAAGCTGAATTTGGTATAAAAAAAAATGGAGTCTTAAACAATAACCCCTTGATTCAAAAATATTTGACATAAATCAGATTCAAGTATTAAAATTACAATCAAAAAGTAAATTGATAAGTAGTTCTTAGAAATTATACCTTCGAAATATTGGGAATTGAATTTTGGAAGAGAAGGAGAAGCAGGCGTAAACAGTCACCCTCGATCTTATCAATCAACCCTTGATTATCCATAAGCTTGGAACCTCATTTTCGACGCCCTTCATCGAGTATTGGTTTGGGAACGAAAGGGTATAGGTCGGCGTTGAAATTTAGGGTTTGTTCTGGATGGTTCTAAAATCTATTCCAGACGTAGGGAAAATTAGGTTAGTTTATTTGGATTTGGGCTTTTTTTTAAATGGGTTGGTTTTTATTTTTTGGGTGGGCTTGGGAAAAACAAATGTGTAGTTAAAGTGTGTGTTTATTCCAATCATTTTATTTGGCTTTACAATATTATTGTCTTATAAATTACTCTACTTTTTTTTTTTTTTTTTAACAAATTTCCTAGACAATTTTCGTTTCATAGTGTCATTTATATATTAATTAAAGCCAAAAAAAAATGTACCTATTTTGTGCTTTATTTTGTTGACATATCATTTTTTTTGCAGAAAATAATGTTCAACATAATATAATGCTTGTGGCTTCATCGACAACAAGTTCCCGTCAATCTTCTCAAATCATGCCATTTTCAGATATAACTAATGGTAATGGTACATATTCTTTTTTGTCAATATTTATAACACTTATTGACAAAATCATTTATCTTTAATATGACAGGGAATGTGGTAAGAAGTAGTATATCAAACAATGGTAATGGAACTACTGCAAGAAACACCCCTTCTGATTCACAAGTATTTAATTTGAAGTCACAAAAATTGAAGACTTTCAATGAATCTAAATTTATTAAAAAAAACAAAATATCAGTAAAGGGTAACTATTCCTTCCCATTTCTAAATTTTTATCTTTCCCAACAGCTTAAAAATTTATTCCCTTTTACTTTTTTATAGGGACACCGTCGTCGAGAAATAATTGACTTGACCAATGATGAAGGATTTTCATTTGTTACACCTACTCTTGCTAAGTCAAAAAGCAAAATTGGTAAATATTTCATTATTATTAGTATATTTCAAATTTCTAATTTCATTTGTAATTTTTTGTGTTTTTAATTTTTTAAATTCACTTCTAATTTAAAGTTATGTCTTTATACGAGATATCGCCTCCGTCAGTCCATTGTTTTTAATTCTACTCCTCGAGAAAAGCCTTCAAAGTCAGTTGAGCTGTGATCCAAATAAGAATAGAAAACGAAAGAGTAATTCTGTTTTCCTTATCTTTATCTTTATATAAGAAATTTTATTACATTATTTTTAATTATTTTAATAATATTAATTTTTTCCAATTATTTAGGCTCATTTATTTCCCGGTTCCATTTAATCTCAATAATTTGGATGATGATAATTATTTTTCTTTGGAGGTACGTTTTACATTATTTTTATTTATAATATTATGTTCAAAACTATGTTCAATATTATATTTTTTATATTAGTTTTAATAAATATTCTTTTCCCATATAGTTTACATGGATTTTGGTGACCCTTTACACGTATGTCCCCATTGCAATGCAATGTTTTGGTATGCGGAGAGAGGTTGAATAAACGTTTCAAGTCAACGTTGGCACCAAAGTATTACGGTTGTTGTATGCGTGGAAAAGTTCAATTACCTCCGATGCACGAACTTCCGAAGTTATTTAAAGATTTATTATATGGCGATTCGAGAAAAGTCGACTTTTTAAGTCAAACATTCGATCCTATAATATGATGTTCTCATTTACTTCTATGGGAGGTAAGATTGATCATGGTGTTAATAGGGAAATAGTCCACCTTTGTTTTCAAATTATATGGTCGAACTACCATTACATTGGTGGTTTGATACCAGCGAAGGGAACCCTCCTAAATTTGTTCGGATTGTATATTTATGACACGGAGCATGAAGTTGACAATAGAATTCGTTGCATTGGGTATGTCTATAATTTCTAAACTATTTTTGTGTTATTTAATGCATCATTATTTTGTTTTTTTAATATTTACATTTTCTTATTTAATGAAACAAAATAGGGATGATCAAATTAAAGCTTTTGCATGAAGAGATTGTTAATGATTTGAAGAAGATTCTTGATGAGAATAATGTTCTTGTGAAGTCATTTCGAATGGTTCGTGACTCCTTGCAAGAAAAAAATGAAACCAATTTGAGAGGCTGAAACTAATTGCTAGGCGTAAAGCGATGGTCGATGCTATGATCTACCAACTAAAGATGATGTTGCATTGTTATTGGTCGGAGATTTCGAGAATTCAATTGGAGAGAGGGATATTGTTATCGAGACTCGAGACGGGGTTGCTTGAAGGATAGCAGAGCTTCATCCTTCTTACTTAGGCTTGCAATATCCCTTGCTATTTTTATTTGGACAAGATGGTTATCGAGAATCTATTTTTCTCGGGGATGTCCAAACCGAGATCAACGGATGGCAAACGCTATAAATTGAGCATGAGAGAGTACTTTGCTTATAGGATGCATCAAAGAGAGTCGAGTCGATAATATTTTTCGATCAGAAAGATTGTTTCAACAATACTTAGTTGATACATGGACAATGGTCGAGCGGGACGTTTGACTTTTATGAGGACACATCAAAAGCAACTACGATGTGAAATGTATAAAGGTTTGAATGAAGCTCTTGCTAAGGGAGAACATGACCCTTCAACTCGTGGCGAAAAGAATATGTTTGCCATCTAGCTTTGTTGGAGGTGCGAGATTCATGATCCAAAATTATCAAGATGCAATGGCAATTTGCGAGATGGATTGGTTATCCTAATCTTTTAATTACATTCACATGTAATCCAAAATGGCACGAAGTTCAACGATTCCTAAGAAAGAATGGCAAACAACCACAAGATAGAGGCGATATTATGTGCTTAGTATTTTTAAAGCCAAGTTAGATGAATTGATGGATGATCTAGAAAAGAAAGAAATCTTTGGAAAAGTTCTAGCGGTATGAATTTATTTCATTTCTTATCATTTCTCTAATTTTCCATTTTATGAATTGAATTTTATATTTTTTAACATAATTTTATTTCTTCTATTATATAAAATTAATGTTACTATCGGCTTATGTTTTATAATTTCTAATTGTTACGAGTTATTTACACAATTGAGTATCGAAACGTGGTCTGCCACATGTTCATATCATCTTATGGCTTGATCGTAAACGATGATTCTACGTAGATAGAATAGACAAAATAATATCTGCTTTGAGATTCGGATGAATCTATAGATCCATGATATTACAATCTTTGTGAAGGATTTGATGATTCATGGTCCTTGTGGGAAAGCGAGGGCATAACTCTCCATGCGTAGCTAAGGGTCGTTGCACCAAATATTTTCCAAAGAAATTACGTGAGAAGACAATCATTGATGAAGATGGATATGCAATTTACAAGCGCCCGAGAAAATGGTCGTACGGTAGTTGTGAAGGGAGTTAACCTTGACAACGAGATATGTAGTCCCTCACAATCGGGTGTTGTTGATGAAATATGGTGCTCATGTCAATGTTGAATGGTGCAATCGGTCAAGGTCTATCAAATATCTTTGCAAATATGTAAGCAAAGGACAAGATAGAGTTCTTTGTAACATTTTGTAAGACGGCTAATGATGATGGCGGCAAAGCAATTGTTGATGAGATTAAGAATTATTTAGATTGTAGATTCATATCACCTTGTGAAGCTTCTTGGAGATTGTTGGGTTATGAAATTCATTACGAAACCCTTCTGTTGAAAAGGCTTGTCTTTCCATCTCTAGGGTGAACAAAATATTGTCTTCAGATGATGATGCAATTGACACGATGCTAGATCGTCCAACTTCACGAGAAAGTATGTTTCTTGCATGGATGGAAGCAAATGAAAAATATGGAGATCTAGCAAAGAGTTTGACATATCTTGAGTTCCCTACAAAATTTGTTTGGAATCGGAAAAGAAAGAAGGTGGGATCCTAGAAGACGTGGTTTCAAGATTGGTCGTATATTTTTGTAGCTCTGGACAAGGTGAATTATATTATTTGAGAACTTTGCTAAATTTTGTGCGCGGTCCAACTTCTTATGAGGAAATTAGACGTGTTGGTAATCAACAACATGGTTCTTTTAGAGATGCATGTTATGCTTTGGGATTGCTTGATGATGATAAGAGTACGTTGATGGTATAAAAGAGGCAAGTCAATGGGAAGTGCTTCATCATTGAGATATATGTTTGTCCGATTATTGATGTCGGGATCTTACTCGAGGCACGAATATGTTTGGCATAGTTGCTTTGAATTTTTGTCGAGATGACATTCTTTACAATCAAAGACGTCTTTTAGATCATGAAGGTAATCCATTATACTCTAGCCAATTTAATTTATAATTTATAATATATTTTATTTATTTTGTTCTCTTCTACAAATTCCCATAGAAACTTAATTCTAAACTATTTACTTACTCTCTAATACCGGTTAATATATATATTCTTCTTTCTAGGACTTAAACTAAGCGATGAAGAAATCAAAAATCTTACTCTCTTGGAGATTGAAAAACTTTTGCGTAGCGAGAGGAAAAAGCCTTCGTGACTTTCTGATATGCCTTATCAAGCGATTTTGATCCCACTATTTACAACAATAGAATGATTTTAGAAGAGTTGAACTATGATAGAAATTCATTGGAGGTGAGCACAAGCGATTATTGGAATTATGTGCTTGATGAACGAGAGGCATGCTTACAACCTTATTATGAATGACATTGATCTTGATGTTGGACGAGTTTTCTTTTTATATGGATACGGTGGGCTGGAAAGACTTTTGTGGAAGATTCTTTCATCGGCGTTACGATCTAAGGGTGAAATCGTATTAAATGTGGCATCAAGTGGTATAGCATCACTCTTACTCCCACAATGGTCGTCTTGGTCATTCCCGGGTTTGCAATTCCATTAACTTTGGATGAAGATTCAACATGTAATATCAAACAAGGTACTCCTCTTGGTGAGCTTATGATTAAAACTAAGCTTATAATTTGGGATGAAGCACCTATGGTTCATAGATATTGTTTTGAAGCCTTTGGAACGAACGTTGAGGGACATAATGAGGTTCAATCACACGAGATAGTTTGAATCAACCGTTTGGAGGCAAGACATTGGTTATGGGTGGAGACTTAGTCGAGATACTTCGATCATTCCTAAAGGTACCGAGACAAGATGTTGTTATGGCCACGATCAATTCATCATATTTATGGTCTCATGTCAAAGTTTTGAGGCTTTCCAAGAATATGAGACTACAACAAATTGAAAATGATGAAAGTGGTTTTAGAACTTCAAGGCTTTCTCGAGTGGATATTGAGTGTTGGGGATGGGTCGTATGGTAATGATAATGATGGTGAAGCCACAATAAAGATTCGATGACTTGATTGTTAATGAGTCGAGATGATTTCATCAAGTCTATTGTTGAAAGCACATATCCCAATTTCACTGATCATTTTAATGATCACGATTATTCTGAGGAAGAGCCATTCTTGCTCCGACCACTGGATGTGGTTGAGAACATTAATGCCTATATGGTTTCGTACAACCAATGCGAACAAAGGACTTATTTAAGTTACGATTCTATTTGCAAATCTGAAGATAACTCCAGTTTCTTTGAAGATCTTCATTCGACGGAGTTTTTAAACACTATCAAGTGTTACGGTCTACCTACTCATGAAATACATTTAAAGGTCGGTACACCGGTCATGTTCTTTGAGAAACATTGACCATTGTTCGGGGTTATGTAATGGAACAAGGTTAATTATTACAAGGCTCGGAAATCATGTTCTCGAAGGGAAAGTTCTAAACGGTAGTAATGTTGGTGATCTTGTATTTATTCCGAGAATGACATTGACTCAGCGGATATACGGTTGCCATTCAAATTACGAGGCGACGGTTTCCGTTGGTTGTGTCATATGCAATGACAATCAATAAAAGTCAGGGTCAATCTCTTTCAAATGTCGGAATTTTCTTGAAGAAGCCTATTTTCAGTCATGGTCAGTTATACGTTGCATTGTCTAGGGTCACAAATCGCCATGGATTGAAGATATTAATGTGCGATGATGAAGGAAACCTCACCAATGAAACTACAAATGTTGTTTATAAGGAAATTTTCCAAAATTTGTAATATTCATAGATGTTTGTTATTTTAAAAAAGTATTTATTTCTTTAAGTTAGATCATAAATACTGTATTTCACTTTCATGTCAATAAAGAATTTATATTTTTTTTGGATGGCCTAGCTTCCTCGATAAGCTAAACTGTTTATTATTCTGACCGCTAATCTTCTTCTTCTCTGTTTCTCATTACTCCCTTCCGTCATCAGCAATCAACAAATTGCACCAAAACCCTTTCTTCCCCAAAACCTCACCTACCTTCGGCTCACCTCCCCCATTCACGGTCGCCGCCCCCTCTTTCTTTCCCGATCGTTTGTTAGACGCTTGATGTCTTCCTTTTTCCCAACGTCCAGGTAAACGCAATTTCCTCTACTAATTTCTTCTTATTTCCTTTTATTTTCTATTTCATCTCTTTGATATGTTATTATCTATTTGGACAATAAAAATCCCTTTGGAGGTAGTTTTGCTGAACTGTGAATGGGGTGCTAAAACAATGTAATGCATATTTTGTATACTAAAATCAATAATACAAAGTCAATTTTATGTAAACCCTAACCATTAGTCTCTGATTTGCATATCCAATTGAATCACCCTTTCCTCTATTTCAATCATCCGCATTGGAACTTTGTGATATTTTTATTTGTTCATCCGATTTTGTCATTTCATTTGTTCAGTTGGTAGCTATAGGATACTAGAACACCTTCTCTAGGTTTGTTATTCTAATTTGTGGTTTTCAAATGAATTTGAGTTTTTGTTTGGTATATGATACTAGAATTTGCTTTCAATCCATGAAGATTGTTGTTTTTTAGAGTTTTCTTCTCATGAATTGCTTTATTTATATTTGATTGCTTGGTTTTGTATGTTATATAAGACATGTCATTATGTCCCTTTTGAAATGATACTTACACTTAAATATGATGACAATGATCCTTCTTTGATACCACAAGCTTAAAAATCTCTTGACGGAAATATTTATTCTTAAGAGATGTTAATCAGTTTTTTTTGTAATGATAGACAATTTCTTACTTAGTTAGCTGCATATGAAATACTCCTCTACCATAGCTCATATAACAGTGTCAATTGATTTTTTCTTTCTTAGGAATTGTTATTGTTTTTTTTTTTTGCAGATCTTAGCTCTCTCTGTTTAGAAGAAGTATTGGTTAACTAAAGTCCAGTTCAATTGCGATGGAATTACAAAATCGGGTTTGCAACATCACTAAAGGCGAATCTTCAATATTAAATTTTGTATGTATTGTTACCTGTTGTATTCATTTGTTTCATAGTGGCTTCTATTATAATTGTTGGAACAGTGTCCAATTGAAAAGGAATGCTACCGAGAAGATTTCATGTGGTTGTGATAGATTCTTACTTCTAATAGCTTTGATATTTGTCATGATTCACAAGTGTTTAACCAACTTACGTTTATAACAATCATTGGTGGTAATTGTTGGGTGACTGTATTGGTTTTTAATTTTGCTTCTTTGCTCATTTATTCATTAGTTTGTTCCGTACAAGAAGTTTAATCTACCAATCAAGGAGTTCCCATTTTAGTAAGGCATAGGATTGGAAACACTCGGTCTCCTTTACACTATCATTAGTATTGAAAGAAGTAGGTGTTGCGAGGTGTTGATGGTGCAATATTTGTGCGGCCCATCAATAACCATTTCAATTATTCCTTGATGCCAGGACGTCATTAGCACATTATACTTATATTTATTTTTATTTTTGTTGAAGGTTCGAGGGAAGCCTCACGTGATGCAGGTCATATATATGTAGTTTTACAAGAGAAGTGGACATAACAAAAGGGGATGTCCGGTGCGTAAAGAACAAGATATTGTTGATGTAAACAATTTTATTTTATGGAATAATGATATAATTTGTTGGTATGTTAAGCTTGTGTTCTTATTTAGTATTTTTTTTTTTTTGTTGCGGGTTGAAGTGAAAGGATCACATCGGAGAAGAACCAAAAATGTAGTTTGTGCAACAAAAGTGGACATAACAAAAGGGGTTGTCCATTGAGTAAAGAACAAGATGGTATTGAGGTAAACTATTTTAATTTATCTTATAATGTTATAATGTATTGGTATTTTAAGCGTATTTGTAATTTATAATTTTTTTTTATTTTTGTTTGCGGTTTGAAGTGGAAGGAACGCATGAGGACAAGAACCAAAAATGTAGTTTGTGCAATGAAAGTGGTCATAATAAGCGAGGATGTCATTTGGCTAAACAAATTGTTCCGGTAATTCTGAATGTGAATTTTTGATTAATGATTGTGATATGTTATTGAAGGATTTGTCCCATGCTTTAAATGAGGCGAGAGGCAAATACACTTTTGGTGAAAATGAGGTTATAAAGAGACTTAGTTTGCACTATATGTTATTTTTAGTTCTTTTAATATTTATGTACTAATGTTGTGTCTTTGTTAGGTTGTGAATGAAGGCCGTTGTTGAAGATGAAGCACAAGGCGGTCCACTTCGGCGTCCAAGAGTTAGAAGGTCTAAGAGGCTCGAATGGAATCGATGGATAAAACCAAAGAAGATTGACACAAGTGTCATAGATTTGACAAAATAGTAATTTGAACAACTTCTTTATTTTGGTTGTAAAAACTTTTATTTGGGTATGTTTGGTAGAAAACAATTTCATTTTTTGCCTTTTTAATTTTAGTTGTAAAAAACTTTTGAATGGGGTAATCAATATTCATGACATCCGGTTTTTGGTTGCAAGATTTATTCGGTTTATGTGTTTCCTTCGGTATGAGTAATTGTTTTCACATTGATTAACACAATTTTTTCCCAAGGTTATATCTCATTAGGAGTGCTCTGTTTTGCTATTGATTGGAGTATTTTATTTAGTTCACTTAATGCAGGTCTCACAATTTTTTATTACTTTTATGGGTTGACGGATATACAAAGAATCTACAATCCTAGAAAAACCATACTTATTTAGTTAGGTTTAAGATTGTACAAGTACCAAACCAATATTTAGCGCTATTTCAAGTTTTAAAATTCTACAAGTAAAGTATCATCTTTAATTAAGATCATTACTGTTTCACTTTTATGTTAATAAAAAAATTGAATTTTTTATGTTGTTTAACGTAAATTTTAAAAAAGTGTTCTTCCCGTGTGTTTAACACACGGGTGATGTACTAGTTGTACAGAGAATCAGCCTAGAAAAGCTGGTTTCCACTACCATAATCAAGCCCAACTTACTACTTCTTTTTTTTTCATTAACTCAAAAAAGTTTGGGCAATATTTTTTGATTGATTTTATTATTCGAATGAATATATATTTATAATGCTATATAACAAGTTTTAAATTTTCATTAATCTAATTAAATCAAACTAAAATTATTGCTAAAAACGTCTTCTTGTTAACAGCGAAAAAAGTGAGAAGATTATTTTGGAAAGGAGGGAGTGCATCGGACATTATCATTTATTAATTCACAAAATCTTGGGTGAAATGTTTTAAAATGTGTGCGGTGGCATTTTTGTAAATAACTGGAACTTACGAAAAACACACCGGCACATTTTGACAATGTATAAGGCAGTTTTTGAATACTACAAGAGGCACTTTTCAACGCTACAACAGGCGTGTATTTTTTAACTCACTTGAAACTTACGAAAAATCACCAGGCATTTTTTGATACTGTAGAAGGCAGTTTTCAATACTACAAAAGACATTTTTTGATACTACAACAGGCATGTGCTTTTTAATTCACTTGACACTTTTCAATATTACAACAGGCATTTTTTGATACTGTAGAAGGCAGTTTTCAATACTGCAAAAGACAGTTTTTGACACTACAACAGACATGTGTTTTTTAATTCACTTGCCACTTTTCAATATTACAACAGGCATTTTTCAATACTACAAGAGGCACTTTTCAATACTACAACAGACACTTTTTAACACTACAACATGCACTATTTTTAACAATATCACCGTTATTATTTAACATTACAACCGATTTAGATGTTTTATTAGTGTTATTTTAGAACAGGCACTTTCTAATTTTGTAAGAGGTACTTTATAATAACAGAGAAGACACTTACACAAAACAGGTTCTAGGATAGCTTATCCTAGAACTTGTTTTAGACCAAGTCCAATAGGTAAACTACCAAAAAACATTCAACTACCCTAATATCACGACACCTCATCTTCTCTCTCCATCCACTTAATCATTCAACTACTTTCTCAACTACACCCCCCACAATAAGCTAGTTTAGTTTAAAATTCAACTCCTCTCAACTCATCATTCTATACCCACCACTTTTTATTTTATTTACAATATTTAATTTTATAATTTAAAAATTAATAATAATAATAATTTATTATTAAAAAATAAATTATTAATATTTTTATTTATAAATTCGAGATTTTTTTTAATTTTTTTAATTCGAGATTTTATTTAATTTTTTTAATTCGAGATTTTTTTTAATTTTTTTTAATTCACACTTAATTAATTTTTTTCGAAGCAATTAAATAAATACGAGAATATTTTAATTTTAATAAAAATAAGAAAATTTACAATAAACTTAGCTCGTTCCACAAATGATGAAAAAAAAAACATACGATACATAGACTTGACTCACGGTACAATAAAATTTAAAAATCACTGATTTGCGAACTTTGCCCATATGTGTTTGACTAGATCGTTCTGCAATTGTGCAAAGCGTGATCTCTTTTCAAAATTTTTCGAGTTTTTTTCGGAGTTTTATCATCAAAAAACTCGTTCATGAAAAAACTCTCCTCAATTTCAAGTTGCCTTTTGTAGGCTTCGACATCAAAAGGAAGAAATCCAGATGGATCCATTGATGTAGAAGGAAGGAAAGGAGAGAGTGTTTGATGTAGGAAGAAGGAAAGAAGAATGTGTTTGGTGTAGGAAAAATGAAAGAAGAGAGTGCTATTTATTATAAAATGAGTGGTTGAGGTTGACGGATTTGAAGCGTCTATTGAATTGAGTTAGTTAAAGGATAACAAATGAGTGGTCATGGTTGACGGATTTGAAGCTTCAATTCAATAGAATTATATAGATTTAATTAAAAAGATGATGAATGTTTTAGAAAATAAGATGGATAATTAGGATTTTGTTGAGAGAAAAAGAGAGGGTTTTTTTTTGGTGTACAAAAAATATGAAAGTTATGTCATTTTATAGAGAAATTTTTTTTCAGAATTTTGGAAAAAAAATATTATTTATGTCAAATAATTGAGCTCAAAAAACGGGGTAGAAAGATTAAAAAAAAATCTCCAGCAACCAATCAGCGAGAGACACGTGGCCTTATCCGGAAAAAATCAAAAAAAAAAAAAAAAAAAAAAGGAATGACGCGCCTTGGTGAGGCGTGAAGGACACACGCCATTTGCGGTCCAATTGGACGCTGACGCGTGTCTCAGGCGGGCCCCTCCATTTTTGACTCAACCGGGTTGGACAATTTCAACCCACACTCCTTAACTACCCCCATTCAATTATTCTATTACCCCAATTCAACTAACTAACTCCCTCCCTCTGAACTAACCATTCAATACCCTTATTGGAAATGGTCTTACGCGACTCTTATTAATTACTTCGTATTAAGAATATCGTAAAATCTAGGGAGAAACGCGTTTCTCCATAAGTTATGGAGAAACGGGTTACGGGTATCCAGAAGCTATTGAAAGGATATCCAGAAACTTTTTGTATTGGCCATGACCTTGTCCCATGGTTACTTCGGATATCGATGCTGAAGGTTACGGATATCCGTAACCTTTGAAAGGATATCCGTAAGCTTATGAAAGTGATATCCGTGAAACCTTGAAATGATATCCGAAACTTTCAAAATGTTTCGGATATTCATTTGATGGTTTCGGATATACATTGAAGGTTTACGGATATCCGAAAACCTTCAATAAGCATTTTCTGGTCTTGGCCTTGAATTTGACTTCAAATATGTTTCGGATATTCATTTGATGATTTACGGATATACATTTGAAGGTTTACGGATATCCGTAAACCTTCAATAAGCAATTTGTGGTCTTGGCCTTGGATTTGGCTTCAAATATGTTTCTGGATATCCGCCCAAAGGCTTCTGGATATCCGTTCCAAAGCTTCTGGATATCCAGAACCCTATGAGACTGATATCCAGAAATTTTCTTCTGGTTATCAAACGTATAGTTTCTGGCTATTAAAAACGCGTTTCTCCATAGTTATGGAGAAACGCGTTTCTCAGCAGACCTACTCTAAGAATATTAATATCTTTCGACTCTTGCTAGCCCAAATTCGTATTTAGGAGTGTAGGTAATTTTGGACTTGTTAATGTATGGTGTTGTAATGTTTTCGTTAGTTATTTTTTCAATTATGGTGCACTGTATATGAAGGAATTAGAAGTTCGATTCAAAATAACTATTCACTTACTATTTTCTATTTTACATTCTTTTTCTTAACTCATATTTTATACTCACAAAACTTACTTCACTACACATTTTT
This sequence comes from Adenophora triphylla var. japonica, assembly GCA_022495995.1. Lineage (NCBI taxonomy): Eukaryota > Viridiplantae > Streptophyta > Magnoliopsida > Asterales > Campanulaceae > Adenophora > Adenophora triphylla. The sequence goes on from JAFEMH010000912.1 coordinate 453,859, forward strand.
CTTAAATTTCGCACAAAATCAATTCTGTATCTTTTCAACTGGGATGGAAAGGGAGTATTTTTTTTCTTACTCTTTTGTAGTGATATATTATTATTGTCCCCTAGTGCCCCCCATTTCAGGGGCGGATCCAGGAATTGGCCGAGGGGGGGGCAAGATTTTTTCGGGTCGGGCAAGTAAAAAATGGGTCGGATCCATGAAATACAATGTATTTTAGTTAACAAAAATGATAAAAGTAAATAATTCAAAGAACGATTGAAATAATGTTGAAGTATTTAACGCAAACAATTTATTAAAATATATTACTCGTACAAAAAAGAAATTCAAATTTGCTACTTAAACTTGGGATAATAGGAAGAAAGACCAATAACAAAAAAAATGGGAAAAGCCTAACTAATTAATTAAGATTGAAAAAATGTGAGAAAATTAGGAGAAAGAGAAAAACAAAACCTAGTAAGAGAAAGAATAGCAAAGATGGAAGACAAATAAAATTAATTGAAAATGTAGGTAGCGGGGTTCGACACATGGATTAGAAAGGAAACACCAAAGGCTTTAAACTTCACCCTTCTAGGAACCACACCACTCACTGGTGTTAATCTTGAAGTTAATTATATAGATACATATATAACAAAAATATGGTGGGGGCAAAAAAAAATTTCCACTTGCATTTCCGCCAGTGGGGGCGAGTGCCCCGCCTCGCCCCCACGGATCCGCCTGCCCATTTAATTTGATACATTATTAGCAAGGTTCTAAAAAGCGCTAGGCGGATGTTAGGCGGCGGAGTCGGGCCTAGCGCCTAGGCGGGGACTAGTCGGGATTAATCGGGATTAGTCGGGACCTAGGCGGGGCTTAGAACTAGGCGTTGGAGAGGAGCCTAGCGCCTAGGCGGGGCTTAGGCGCCCTTAGACGGGATCTTTTAGAACACTGGTTATTAGCAAGAAAAAATCCATAAACTTTCCCTTCCATACAATTGATTGAAATAAACATCTGTCTTAAATTTTCCAAATTTTTTCTTCTCTTCCACAAAAAGGAACTTGCACCCTCACTATCCTCTCAACTTCCCAATGACTACCTCTTCAAGTCTTCATCACTCACATTTTCTCTCTCTCTCTCTCTCTCTCTCTCTCTCTCTCTCTCTCTCTCTCTCTCTCTCTCTCTCATAAACACACACAATAAATTCCATTTCTCACACATATTATAGCTTATAATATAATGGAGATCACAATATTATCAGCACAAGGTCTTAAGAAGACTTCCTCCTCAACCCTTTTTTCTCACCAAATAAAGCCTTTCATCACCTTCACCACCACTCTCCCACCATCCGTAACGGACGGCGATAAGAGCTGCCACGTGTACAAAACAAAGGTGGATGATGAAGGAGGTCCAAATCCCACATGGGGTGACAAATTTAAGCTGCCCAATATTGATGCTAATTTCCTTTATCATCAAAGGTACTCATGCATAAACCTTCAAGTATACACCAAGAGTTTCATGGGAAGAAATTCTTTACTAGGTTGGTGTCGGATTCCGTCATGCGATATTCTTGATGGGTTGACGCCGGTGGAGGCCGTTCGCCACCTGAGTTACCGGCTGCGGAACAGAGATGGGAGTAGGGGTCATGGAGTTGTTAATGTAGCTGTGAAGTTGGAAGGAAATTTGCTTCCTATAGTACAACATCCAAGAATGTTAGGCTCCCGAGGGAGACGTTTGCCGGAGGTGGGTCCCGGTTATACGGTGATAGGAGTTCCGGTGGGGGTGCTGCCGCATGTTGGCTCTAAGAAATGAGGCTGCTCAACAGGCTGAAGATGGCTCAAAAGGTTATGTTGAAGATGACTAGCCTATACACATAAGCATAAGCATGGGTGGATATACAGTAGTGCGGATCTACAGTAGTGCATGGGGTTGTCCAGGCAACCAAAAAAAATTTGTTTTTGCAAAACAACGTCGTTTTGACCTGTTTTAAATTAAAACAAATGTTTCGCGCCTAGTGAAGCATATTATATTTATGTATGTAAAGTGGTGCCAGTGAAGCATATTATCTCTTATGTATGTAAACATTTTGAATTTTATTTTTGCTCCAATTTTTTTTTTTAGTAAAAAACAGACAACACCAAAACATTTGATTTGATGTAGATCCGCTACCGGACATAAGTGATAAGTCAAGTTGTAGCGCTTGAATGGACCGTTTCCAAAACATTATAAATCACAACTTGTCACAAGTTCTTTGTCAAATTAAACGGTTGAGATCTTGATTATTGTTACTCTTAACATGATACTTCTCGGTCCAAAAATTATTGTTATTTTTACTCTTGATTAATGATAAAAAATGATATTTCCTACATCCCAAAATAATCTTCTCATTTATTTTTTTGACATTACTACGAAGAAAATCAATAATTTTAAATTGATTAAATTATACAAATTGAAATTTAAAATTTGTTATTGATGTCATCAAACAATATTATCAGTAATAAGTTTTAGATATTCATTAGGATAATTAAATTAATTTAAAATTATTACTCAAAGTATATTCACTCATAATGGCCAAAAAAATTGGAAAGATTTGAAAGAGAGAGAGAGAGGGAGTATTTATTTTTTTGAAATTCATAACCACCTAATATCAATTTATATCAATTTAGTCAGCAGTAGTAGTAGTATAGTATATGGGTGTTGAACCTTCCTTTTCCTTTAGTCCCTAACCTCTTTTGTTTTTCTTTATTATCCTCAACCCATGACTTTTGATTAACACTAGTTCTTAATTCTTTGACTAATAAGTGTCAAAATCTTAACGGGAAATGGTGACCTACATCTCTTTAAGACTACTCACATTGGTGGTGACTCTCGTGAGAGATCATCATTATGGGTCACAAAAAAAAAAAAAAAAAAAAAAGTCATGAAAATATCATGACCTGGGCTGCCAGCCAATCGAGGTTGGTTCAGATTGGATCACAAAAATATTTTGATTTTGTACACATGTCACTCTTTCATTGGGTGACATGTGTTTATATAAATATATTTTATATAAAATAAAAAATATATCAAAATTTATAATTTTTTTAATCTTAAATAGAGCCTAATATTGGTACATTTAAAAAAATAAAAATAAAATAATTTTATATTTTATATAAAATAAAAAATAAAAAATATATCAAATTTATAATTCATATATTTTTTATAATTGTATGAGTAATTATTTTTAAAAATTACATTACCGATAATTTTAGAAATATTATTACTAATACATTATTTTTAAAAAAAATGATAAGTATTTTAGGTAAGTTGAAGTAAAGAAAATAAACATCTATAATCTATATAATATATAAAAAGAGAAACATTTTATGCCCTCACATTAAGCCATGTCACTATTATGACATAGCATTATGTGATTCTCTCATTGGTCAATTATTTCCTATATAAATCAAGTGGTTAAATTTGGAAATATTTCAAGGATATTTTAGTCGTTTACGTTCATGGCATAAATGTAGATATTAGACATTGAAATCAACATCAAGTACTTTTGATTGAATGCCTTAATTTACAATTTTTTCCCCAAATTCTTTGACTTCAATTATTTTATAATAAATTAATTTAAAAAATAAAATTTTTACACCAAAATTCATAATTTTTTTCCTCTACAAATAGAGACTAATTTCATTTGATTCAGACACAGAAAAAAATCCTCTTTCTTGAATATAAATCAAATATTTTAAAATAAATTATTATTTTTTTTAATTTTTTTCCACCTAAAATCATTAAAAAGTTTCCTCCAAAAATAGATATTACTTTCATTTGATTCGGACAAAAAAAAATTCATCTTCTTTGAAGTGCATGTCAATATTCTAAAAAATAAGTATAGTATAAATAGGTAGTTTGAAAGAGGGAGAGGAATAAGTGGGTTGGATTTGATGAGGGAGTGTAGTGTTTGAAAAAAAAAATAATTCATTTAACACATTGTTAGTTATTTTGGATTTTGATTTTTCTTCTCAAAATTAAATAAGTTAAATTGAAAAAGATTATTATAATTTTCTTTATGATGAGTTAATGTAAACAAATATGATATTTATTTAAAAAAAAATCCTCTTTTTTGAATATAAATCAAATATTTTATAATAATTTTTTTTTAAATTTTTCTCCACCAAAAATCATAAAAAAAAAGTTCTTCCAAAAATAGAGACTACTTTCATTCAATTTGGACACAAAAAAGAAATCATCTTCTTTATAGTGCATGTCAATATTTAAAAAAATAAAGATTGTATGAATTGATATTTTGAAAGAGGGAGAGGAAGAAGTGGGTTAGGTTTGATGAGGGAGTGAATTGCTTGGGGAAAAATTTCTCATTTAACACAAATGTTAGTTTTTTTAAGATTTTGATTTTTCTTCTAAAATTATTTGACCTCAATTATTTTATAATAAATTAATTTTTTAAAAAAATTTGTTTACACCAAAATTCATAATTTTTTTCCTCTACAAATAGAGACTAATTTCATTTGATTCGAACAAAAAAAATCCTCTTTCTTGAATATAAATCAAATATTTTATAATAAATTATATTTTTTTTCATCTAAAATCATTAAAAAAAATTCTCCCAAAATAGATATTACCTTCATTTGATTCGGACAAAAATAAAATCCTCTTTTTTGAAGTGCATGTCAATATTCTAAAAAATAAATGTAGTATAAATAGGTAGTTTGAAAGAGGGAGAGGAAGAAGTGAGTTGGGTTTGATGAGGGAGTGTAGTGTTTGAGAAAAAAAAATCATTTAACACTATGTTAGTTCTTTTTAGATTTAGATTTTTCTTTTTAAAATTAAATAGGTTAAATTGAAAAAGAATATTATAATTTCGTTCATGATGAGTTAATGTAAACAAATATGATATTTATTTAAAAAAATTCATTTAACACTTTGTTAGTTATTTTTGGATTTTGATTTTTCTTCTCAAAATTAAATAAGTTAAATTGAAAAAGAATTTTATAATTTTGTTTATGATGAGTTAATGTAAACAAATATGATATTTATTTAAAAAAAATCCTCTTTTTTGAATATAAATAAAATATTTTATAATAATTTTTTTTTTAATTTTTTTTCACCAAAAATCATAAAAAAATTCTTCCAAAAATAGAGACTACTTTCATTCGATTTGGACACAAAAAAAAAATCATCTTCTTTGAAGTGCATGTCAATATTCTAAAAAATAAAGATAGTATGAATTGGTATTTTGAAAGAGAGAGAGGAAGAAGTGAGTTGAGTTTGATGAGGAAGTGTAGTGTTTGGGAAAAAAAAATCATTTAACACATTGTTAGTTATTTTTGGATTTTGATTTTTTTTCTCAAAATTAAATAAGTCAAATTGAAAAAGGATATTATAATTTTGTTCATGATGAGTTAATGTAAACAAATATGATATTTATTTTAAAAAATTCTCTTTTTTGAATATAAATCAAATATTTAATAATAAATTATTATTTTTTATTTTTTTTTTCACCAAAAATCATAAAAAAATTCTTCCAAAAATAGAGACTACTTTCATTCGATTTGGACACAAAAAAGAAATCTTCTTCTTTGAAGTGCATGTCAATATTCTAAAAAATAAAGATAGTATGAATTGGTATTTTGAAAGAGGGAGAGGAAGAAGTGGGTTAGGTTTGATCAAGTGTACACATATTTTTATTTTTATAATAAAAATAGATTTCTGTGACCAAAATATGTTTGGCCATTCCAATACATAAAGGCTAAATGGAGTTAGTCTGAATGTAGTAGCGTAATTTTCTGTGTGTACATGATACTCCCTATGTCCCAAAATGATCGTCTCACTTTTTTATTGTTGGATATAAACCTAACATATTGTTTTCGTTTATTTAAATGAAATTACAAATTTTAGCAATAAGTATTAATAAGCCTTAATATATCCGTCGGATCTCGACGGGTTACTCACTAGTTATATAAAGAGGGAAGTGCATAAGAGCACTCATTTTCCCTCCAAAACAAAGATGATTCTAGAATTTAGCTATTTCAAGGACACCAATTTCAAAGTAATGTAGAAGATCTTTAATTGCTTCCTTCAAGTAGTCAATAATTTAATTAATGATTAATGCTTCCTCAAATTTTCTTAATTACTCATTTCTCTCTTTTTAAAGATCACCTTCACCCAATTTCACACTCTTGCACCTTTTTTATCCTCCCCCCAATATCACATTCATAAAACTGTTTTCACCTACAAACAATCAATTTTGAAAATTTCTTAATGATAAATTCTTAATTTCTAAGATGGGCAGAAGTCTAAATGACAGTTAATTTGCTAAGCATATTCTAAGGAGAAATAACAATAGCTATTGATTTATCGAATTATTTAGACGAACTTTTTTATATTTCTTTATTAAAAAAAAAGAGACACTACTTATACTACAATAATGCTGCTAATTACCCCTCTGAATCACATAAAATGATAATTTTTTCTTTAATTTTATTCAGCCACTTCAATTTAAGTAATTGTTTTTTGGGAAAAAAATATATTCATTGTAAAAAAAAAAAATTATATTTTGCACTTTTCTTCTTTGTATAAATTTGTTGTCACAACTTTTTATCTGTGCGTTTAACGCATGGGTGCTACACTAGTTTTATTAAAAGGTTGAGTTGAGTTGAGTTGGGTCACTGATGGGAGTATAAATTATATAAGGTTGGAGTGGTGTATATGAAAGTGAGATAAATTAATATTTTATTTGAGATTGGGTTGAATTGGGGTCACTGATGAGGATAGTCTAAGAAATTTATTTTACGTACAATGATAAAATTGCTTGTTTCAAACTGTTGCAAAATTGTTTCCTCGTCTCATATATAATAAATATTGCATTTTACTTATTAATGTTTTTAAAAATTACTCCCTCCGTCCCACAATAATATGTAAACTTTCTATTTTGGGCGTCCCACAATAATATCTAACTTTGCCTAAATGGAAAGGAATCTTTACTATTCCCTCCACTCATTCTCTCTCCTACATTATTTTAATACTCACATCACCATTATAATTTACTATTTTCTCCACTCATTCTCTCTCCTATTTTATTTTCACACTCACAACACTTTCAATATAATATTTCCTCCTTAATCCCCGTGCAAAACCCAAAAGTCCATAAATCTATGGGACGGAGAGAGTATATTTTACTTGTTTGTATATTACTTGAACAGTGATAAACTTCTCAAAAAAAATTATAATTCATATGGGGTCTACATCTTAACGAGTATTTATTTTCAAATTAATCTAAAATTATTACTCAAAGTGTGTTAGTTCGTAATGGCCAAAAAAATTGGGAAGATTTGAGAGAGAAAGAGAGGGAGTATTTATTTTTTTGAAATTCCTAGTAGGATATTTGCTTTGATAATATGGTTTTGGGACATGGTTTTTTGTCAGACAATTTCCTTAGATTAGATTTATTGGATTCTTTATCTTCTGTTAATGCTACTTCTTGTGTGGTATATGATACTTCTAATTCTGAGTTGTGACATGCTAGACTTGGACATATAGAAAATGACAGAATGAGTAGATTGGCTAGAGAAGGACTATTGGGTTCTCTCCCAAAAGTTAATTTACCTGTGTGTGAGCCTTGTTTGGCGTGAAAAGCCTGCCGAAAGCCTTTTGGTAAGGCTAAAAGGGCCACACAGCCATTAGAGTTAGTCCATTCAGATATTTGCGGACCTATGAATGTAAAAGCACGCCATGGTGCTTCCTATTTTCTCACTTTTATCGATGACTACACGCGCTATGGTTATGTTTACCTTATTTCTCACCTTCATGAAGCACTTAATTGTTTTGAGCGCTTCTTGGCAGAGGTAGAGAATCATAAGGATAAAAGCCTAAAAACTTTAAGAACTGACCGGGGCCGCGAGTACTTATCTGATCAATTTAAGGGATTATGTGAGAAAAAGGGATAGTAAGGCAGTTAACGATTCCTGGAACTCCGCAATAAAATGGTGTTGCAGAACGAAGGAATCGTACCTTGTTAGAGATGGTTAGGTCGATGATGGCACAAGCAAATCTCCCGATTTCGTTTTGGGGTGATGCGCTTATGACTGCCACGTATATCCTTAACCGAGTGCCTTCTAAATCAATCTCTACAACCTCCTACCAATTGTGGAAAGGTGAGAAGCCTAATTTGGGGCATCTACACACTTGGGGTTGTGCAGGTTATGTCCACAGTACTTCCAATAAGTTTGGAAAACTTGGCCCTGGAGGAAACAAGTGTGTTTTCATAAGGTATTCTGATACCTCTAAGGGTTATGTAATGTACGGTGGAAAACCTGAAGTTGGGATGACTGAAATAGAGTCTTGTGATATTGATTTCATTGAGAATGATTTCCCACAAATCGGTGAAGTCAAAGGATTTCGAACTCTTTGAGATGGAGGAAGAACATTTAACATCTCTTGGCGTAGGTGGGGAATTGTCTCAACCTAATAATCAAATGGATCAACATACGGTTGAGCCTGTGGTCGCCAATGAGAGTCAAGATGATCATCCAAGTAGGAATGTTGATTCCAGTGGGAGTCTTCCACCAGAGCGAAGAAGTCAACATGGAAAAATTCCTCGTCGTCGATTTGAGATCGAAGGGGAATCTTTTCTATGTGAAGGTTTAGACGCTTGTGAACCTACTTCATTCAAAGAAGCAATTTCTTCACCTAAGAGTGATGAATGGACATCTGCTATGGAAGATGAAATTTCCTCTATGTACAAGAATCAGAATTGGGAGTTGGTTGATCTTTCACCTGGGCGTAAGGCAATTGGAAACAAGTGGGTTTTCAAGGTCAAGCGCAAGGCAGACGGATCAATTGACAAGTATAAGGCACGCCTTGTGGCGAAAGGCTATACCCAAAAGGAGGGTCTAGACTATGAAGAGACATTCTCCCCGGTGGTGAGATTTTCTTCAGTTTGCCTTATTCTCGCTATAGTAGCACATATGGATTTAGAACTTTTCCAAATGGATGTTAAAACTGCATTTCTCAATGGGGAACTAGGTGAAGAGATCTATATGACTCAACCAGAGGGTTTTGAAGTCAAGGAACATGAGCACAAAGTGTGTCGCCTAAAATGTTTCATATATGGACTCAAGCAATCATCTAGACAGTGGTATATTCGCTTTCACCAAGCAATAACCTCAATTGACTTTGTGATGATTGAGGAAGACCATTGTGTGTACGTTAAACGGTCCAAGGGAAAGATATTAATCTTATCATTATACGTTGATGACATACTACTTGCTGGGAATGACATTGAGATGATAAATGCCACTAAAGAGTGGTTATCTTCATCATTCAAGATGAAAGACTTGGGTGAAGCAAATTATGTGCTTGGAGTTAAGGTCATTAGGGATCGTTCAAAGAAACTTCTTGGTTTGTCTCAAGAGACTTACATAAAGAGAGTTTTAGAACATTTTGGTATGACTAACTCAAAATCCATTGTCACTCCAATGGAAAAAGGTTGTATCCTTAGTACAAACCAATGCCCTAAGAATGAAGAAGAGAAGAGAAGAATGACTAACACCCCTTATGCAGTGGCAGTTGGGTGCTTGATGTATGCGATGTTATGCATCCGTCCTGACCTTTGTCATGCAGTTGGAATTTTAAGTAGATTCTAAAGCAACCCTGGCCACGCACATTGGCAGGCGGCCAAGAGTACACTGATGCGGATTGGGCTGGAGATGTAGATGAACGTAAATCTACTTCAGGTTATGCATTTCTGCTTGGTGGTGGAGCTATTTCTTGGAGTAGCAAGAAACAGGAAAGCATATCCCTTTCCACGATGGAGTCAGAATACATTGCTTGCTCAGCAGCTGTTCAGGAAGCTGTTTGGTTAAGGAGGTTCTTACAACATTTTGATATCACACCTAATGTGAATGGTCATGTACTTATTAACTGTGATAGCATGGCTGCTTTAGGGTTTGCTAAGGACCCTAAGTACCATAGTAGGACCAAACACATTGACATTAAGTACAATTTCACTAGAGACATGATTACAGAAGGAAAGGTGGTTCTTAAGTATATTCCTACTGAGAGCATGTTAGCTGACCCTATGACTAAGCCTCTGACCAGAGAGACTTTTCAGAAACATATGACGTGTTTAGGGCTTCGTAGGATTTGATTAGTTATTTTTGAACACCTTGCAGGCATTATTATATTCATTATTGTTTTGAATTTAATACATATTTTTCATTTTCATTCCTTGTTGAGTTTATGAGATGTTTATTGATTGAAGATTATGTGGTATACATTTTAATTAAAAAGATGTCTGAAGGACTAGAATTGGCCCTCTCACACGGGTAATTCGCCTTGTCGTTATATGGCGAGCAAGATGAGATAATAATGTATTTGACACTTAAAGGGGGTGGCAAATGACATTATAATAAATCGCCTTAACATACGATTAAGATGAGACCTATTTTATATAGATCAATTCGAAGTGTTTGGTTCATAACTTCGAATGACCTTGTGAAAGTCCGAATGTGAGACCTTAAAGAGGCACTATGAGAGTGACTGCTTTCGAGAACTCAGGTTAGATGCCATGAGGGCAACTAGACTAAGATTCGTACGATGTTAGAGTATGGCATGCCCAATTCGAGTGGGAGTTCCATCGTAGCATACATTTCATACTGTATGTGACTATAATTCGACCTCAGAAAGTGATTGAATGATCCCTGCTTCATCACTGTGTGAGTTCTAGTGATCAATATATGATCACATTATGCCCTATGAGACTTAGAACTATGTCGAGAATTAGGGGTGTAAATGGTTCGGTTTGGTTCGGTTTGGACAAATTTAGAGACCAAACCGCTAGTACTCGGTTTGGAGAAATCCCAAACCAAACCGAATCATGAAAAAATTCAAACCAAACTGAACCACCTCGGTTTGCTTTGGTTCGGTCTCAAACCGCGGTTCCATTAAGCGGTTCAAACCGCGGTTCCATTAAGCGGTTCAAATCGCGGTTCAAACTGCGGTCTAGACCGCGGTCCGAACCACAAACCTGTCCAAACTCCAAACGTTACCTATTTATGTAAAAGACATTAAAATTACAAACCACTTTTATACATATAGATTACTACTTAACTGTTACATGTTTCGGTAATAATATCGTAGATATATTATGTTCTTGTTATGCATCAGTTGTTGTTACATTTGGTTCAAGCTCAAACTTTCTCTCAATCCTTTTAGATGTTCATATTTCCTCAAGGAGTGAGGCGGAGGAAAGGGAGGCGAAGGAGACGAAGAGTGAGAAAGGAGGCGTTGGGGAAGTGAGGCGGAGGAACGAAGGCACCGTCATTGAGGAAAGAATGCGCCGTTGAGGAACGGGAGGGTTAGGAGATGAAGAGTGAGAAAGGAGGCGTTGGATGGACTGGAGAAATGAAAATTGAAAAGGAAAAGTGAGGGTTAGGTATTTTAGATTATGGTTTGAAAGATTCAAGGGTTAAAATAAAATCAAAATAATCACCGGTTAAGAATCAATGGTTTGGTGGTTCAGCTTGATGGTTTGGTTTGGCAGTTCAGCTCGGTGGTTCGGTATGGCGGTTCAGCTCGAAATGGTTTGGTTTGGTTCGGTTTGGTTTGGTTTGGTTTGAAGGAGTCAGACCGCAAACCAAACCGAACCACATGGTTTATAAATTTTTGGAACCCGAGCTGAACCGTTAATTGTTAAAAACCAAACCGAACTGAGCTAAACCGCATAGTTCGATCTCAAATCGCGGTTTGAACCGAACCGCTGACACCCCTATCGAGAATCCAAAAATTAATGATGCTACTTTGACATGCCGACCTAAGGGCTTTGCATTTACAGTCAGCCTCGTGGAGCATTGTTGGGAAAGCTGTTAATCTAAAGATAATTGGCATGAAGGTCTAAGGAAGACAATTATGATATACATCTCTGTTTAGTGACTCAATGTCCGGACGATCATATTGAACACACGGTTTAAAAGGTTGATCTTGAGCACGTAAACTGATTGGGGTTTAAATATCGTTTATGAGGGGGTTAAAGATGTTTAAATTGATGTAATCATAATGTCTGGGGCATAGACGAGTTTTTGACTAACGAGGACGTGCTATGTTGCCGTTGGTAGATGGTATTTGATATAGCACTCCTACCCTTTTATACTTTTCTCGTCTGGTCGCACGCCTCACTTTCTGTATGAAGAGATCAGCATTTCATGAGCCTTGAGAATGTATTATGGTTAGAGAGCCATTTCCATTTTGAACGAGTGGGAAATGTTGGACTAGGACTCTTGGTACCTATCTTGATACGTTCAATATAGGATAATACCAAGTTCTTGTTGGACAAGAATGGTCCGGTACAATCCTAGTGGGATTGTGAGATTAGATCAAGTCAGCTATATAAAGGGTCTTTACCCTCATATTATTGAACGTGCAGTTTATATCTCTCTCTCATATATTATCTCGACTGATTTGCGATTCTCTAAGCTACCATCGAGAACTTAGGATTTGAGTGTGAAATATATAATCAAAATATCCATCTTGTGATATTGATTGGACGAACAAAGCGGGTGATTGCAGAAACGATCGAGACAATCAAGAGTTCGTAGCACAAGTATAATTCTTTCGCAACAACGAGCGTCGAATTTAATCCAACAAGGTAATCCTAGAACTCGTTATGTGATGTATATGTGTATCCATCAAAAATAAAAACCATCAAAATGCGAACAGAAAATTGAGATTGCGGCCGCAGCGGCCCGAATCTCTCGCTGTTATAGACAGGGTGGATGACTATAATGACTTTCCATGGTACTTTCCTTTAGCTTTTCCCACAAACACGGAATCCTTCCAATCATCAAACGCTGGAATCCAACACGGAAAAACCCTTGAACAAAGTTTCTTCCTTTACAAAAGAAAAATAAACAAATTAAGCCAAGCCAAGCCAAGCCAATAACTTGAGTGATCATCATTATTCTTCTTTTTTATTGACCATCATTATCTAATGTGGAATTTAAAACTTGAGCATGACCACATTGTAAATTATATTTTGTGGTTGTTGAGTAATTAAAAATTGGAATTTTTATCAAAAACAACATCAAAAAAATGCTATTTACAAAAAAAAAATGTAAAATATGATATTACAAAAAACTATACTCCCTCCGTCCCAAAATGTGTGTCGTTCGACATTTTTGTTGAAGCTGCACCCAAATATATATGACAATTTAATTATGTTAAATGAAATTAAAAATTAAACACTATTGATTCACCATTAATAATATTATCAACAACAACTTTTAGAATTTCATGAACATGATTAATCTCTCATAAATTTGTGGTCAAAGTTCAACAAAAAAGTCAAATGGGACAAACATTTTGGGACGGAGGGAGTACTTTTTTTTTTTTTGCTTTTTCAGTTAAAACAACTGATAAATGCATTTATCAATGTAAAATATATTGTTGTTTATAACTGATAAATTCGTTTATCAATTTTTTAAAGAGTATTTTGTGCTTGATTTTGGATAAACAACTGATAAATGCATTTTACATTGATAAATTCATTTATCATTTGTTTGACATATAAATGCAAAGAAAAAAAAAAAATTAAAATTTTTTAAAAAGTAGTTTTTTGTAATATTTAAACAATTTTTTATAATATCCAACTTGTATTTTTTTTATAATATCCATCTTTAAAAAGTAGTTTTTGGTAAATGTCCCTTAAAAATTTATCACACCAAGTCAAATGAATAGGAAATGTGTTTTTTAACATGCTTTTATCGAATATACTCCCACATGGATAAAAATTATTGCAAGTGAAGAATTTTTAATTGCATCTAGTGTATAAAATATTTGTTTTGAATAATTAAAATTTTATTGCATCAGCTGCCATCAAATTGTTAAATTGTATGACAATTACATCATTTTATTAAAATGAATATTTATTTAGAAATAAATACCTTAATAATTTAACTATATAATTTATAAATATAACTATAAACTATACATTAAAGGACAAATCTTTTATATATGGTGGGGGTGCAAGTGCAACCACAAAGTTTTCATAATTAAGATTATTTTTTTATGTATATTTTTTATACATTATATAATTTAAATGCACCCCAAAACATATCTTATCTTGTCCAGATGGTTAGTGCAGTGAATTTTAGTCTTCTTAGAAGTGGTAAGTTCAAAATCCTGCAAAAAAAAAAAATCACTTTCACCCACAGAAAAATCTAGATTCGTCACTGTAATACAGTAATATAATGAATTATAAAGAGGATTATTTTGTTAATTAATGTTTATGTAGAAATCAAATAGGGACGGAGGGAGCAGTATCTTGCAAAATTTATGACTTGATCTACTTTCGATGACTAAAAATGAGTACTAACGTAACTAACGATGGTGGACTGATAATATGTCAATAGTACAAGGGGCTCTTTTGCTTCTGCCAAAGATGAGGGTACAGAAACATCGGTCTTGATTAAATTAAAGACACGCTTGTCAGATGTTTGACTTGGGACCACCGACACTAATCTAATACTTCCTCCGTCTCATATTATCTTTACCCGTTTTCGTTTTGCTATTTTTGACGTTCCACTTTAAAGTTACATTTTTTTTAAAATGAAAACTTTTTAATACAGTACTTCTTTATTAATGGGACCTACTTTCATACTCACAACACTTTTCAAATTTACTATTCTCTCCACTCATTCTCTTTTCTATTCACTCACAACTTCTGCTTTAATAACATTATTTTTTATTTTTCGTTCTCAACCATAAATGAGTAAACTATTATGAAATAAAGGGAGAACGTTAGGGGGCTTTTGTTTTTTCATTTTACCTCTTATTAAGAGGTAAATCACTTAATTCTAAGAGGTAAAACACTTTAAGTGTGTTTGTTTTTTTTTTTTTTTTTCAAATTTTAATGCCTCTTAAAAGCCACTGATTTTTAAGAGGTAAAAATGGTGCTGAAAGCCTCTTATAACGCACTGTTCATGCTTGGTTTATGTTCATTTTTTTTTAAACCATTTACCGTTCACCGCATTTACGTTTGGGTTTTTTTTTATTTTTTTTTAATTTTTTTTATTTTTTTAACTGTTTGATAATGAATTCGTATACAAAATCAAATAACTTATCCAATTCGTAATTCGGTTTTCGATACGCTCTTAATCATTCAGCCATTTTCAGAACTGAAATCAGATTTCAGCACTTATCACTTAAAAAAAACAAAAACCCCCTTAGTAGTAACAGTAGAGTTGTACTTTAGCGGATGGAGACTTGGAGAGCATTTTAAAATGCATTACTTTACTCCCTTAAATTTATTCTCCTCCGTATTACGTGAGTGAAAAATTGGTACTTAACATTTCATAAGTTCATAAGACTGATTCATTTCCATTTTATGAGTGGGGGATATACACATTCACCAAAATAATTATAAGACTACCCAGAATGATTTCAAGTATTCATCTCATTTTATTTAATCATTTTAACATTTTATCTTATTTATCTCATATTTTAACTATTTATTTTATTTAACCATCTTACAATGGTTGAATTAAATTAAATTTCAATTCCCTCCAACTCATCATTATATATCCCACTACTTTTATTTTATTTATATTCTCTATTTTTATGATTATTAAAATAATAATAATAATTATTATTATTATTATTTATAATTAAAAAATATTTCACACTTAATTAATTTTTTTTTGCAATTAAATAATTAGATAAATGACGATAATTATTATTAAAAATAAGAAAAGTTACAATAAACTTAGCTTGCGACACAAATAATAGAAGACAATAAAATTATTAAATCACAAATTTCACTAAAAAGATGATGATTTTTTTAAATAAAGACTAAAATGAAGAAGGATAATTGAGAAATGAGTGTATTTTTTTTTGGTGTCTAAATCAAATGAAACTTGTATCAATTTATAGGGAAAAAATGATGAATTTTGGCCAAAAAAAAATTAATTTACTAGATGATAATACAGCTCAAAGAATTGGAATACAAAAAAATCGAAAATCCAATGGACCAATACCAAGGAGACACTTGACACAACCAGAAAAAAAAAGAAGAGGAAAATTGCACCGACTCACGCGCTAGCCCGGGCGGTGTGGCGCACGCGCCAAGCTCGGCCCAATGGGAGATCGACACGTATCATTGACGCCAATTTTTTTTTCAACCGGGTGAAATTTTTCATTCTCAAATTTCATTTAACCCCTTTCATTTAACCCATTGCAAGCTTTTAACTAACTAACTTAACTTTCATTTAACATTTCATTTAACCATTGTTGGTAGTCTGAGGGGTCGTTTGTTATTTGAATTCAGCACTTAATTGGGTCTGAATGGCTGATCGGTTCAGACATTAAAGCTTTCAGTGTGTTTGTTTTCTTTTTCCAATTCAGACTTAAAACCACTTATTTGCCTCTGATTTTTAAGAGGTAAAAAAGTTGCTGAAAGCCTCTGAAAAGCCACTGTTCATACTTGGTTTGGGTTAAAAAAAATTTAAACCGTTTACTGTTCATACTGCGTTTACGTTTGGTTTTTTTTTTTTAACTGTTTCAGAAAATGAATTCAGATAGAAAATCAAACAACTTATCCAATTCAGAATTCAATTTTCATTTACTGCCTCTTAAAAATTCAGCCATTTTCAGAGGAGAAATCAGATTTCAGCATTCAGCACTTAAAAACAACAAAAGCCCCCTAAGTATTAGTTGTTGTATGTATATATTAAGATATCTTCAATACAGAAATCAAAAAGACGGAGATTAAAGCGAGGTATGCCGAAGCAAATCTCCTTAAGACAATATTTCGCCTCCGTAATTGTGCAAACGGATCGATGGCGAATGTCTCCCAAGATACAATGCTTTTTACCAAGAGTTAGTGTGCACTTTAACTAACCTTGACGGGCGAACCAAAAATCAGACTTGCTCTTAGTCTTCGAACTTTGAAGAAGGAATGAACGAACTCTTTGAATCAAGAACACTTTGAATGAGGGAGAGAGAGAATTGGATTCTTGTGTTTGATTTGATAACAACTTGGTTGGATTACTTGATGACTGAATGAAGGAATATGGGTCTATATATATAGGGTAGATTAAGCCAGATCAGTTGTGACTGTTTCACAAAAGTCACAATCTTTCAAGCTAGAACATGTTCAGACATTAATCTGAATGGACATCAACTGCTCGGCCGAGCACCATTGGTGCCTCGCCCGAGCATAGGCTAGTTGCTCGGCCGAGCACATTAGTGACTCGCCCGAACAGAGGCCAACAGAGGATACTTGTTTCTGGACAGTCATGCTCGGCCGAGGCATATGTCTTGATCGGTCGAGCAGTTCATAAATTTTGAACTGTCGTGTCTTTTCGATTTTAGACCTTTTGACTTTTCAATTCACCCTAATATTCACCCAATATTCCAACAATCCCCCACATGAATGGAAGAAGTCGACACGGAAAAGAAAGAAGAAGAAGAGCATAGCTGAGAAGTAAATGCATCAAGATAGGTGGCTTTCGCTTTGAACCTTCTTTAGTAAGAATCTATCGAGCTTACTTGGCTGATCAGTGTACGTAACGTATTGAACTGTCAGACGTTATTGTAAGCTTAAACAATAGACCAAACACATTTAAATCTCATATCAGATTTTGGTTCTCTATTGTGTTCATTATTTCGCCCCTGAACTTTCTTGGTTCTACGAGTGCTTTAGAGAATTTGCCTAAGTAAAATTCTCAACGAACCGGCCATGTTCACACTAACATAGGTGATGTGCTATAAAGAGTATCCTACATTACCCCACTTGTACTAATTAACAAGATATAGTCATCATTAAAAGCAATAGCTTAACATCTACCATTTTGTAGGCAACACTTTTGCATCATATATAGAAATGGGATGAAGATAAACTTCCAAGTGCTTCCCTCAAATCAATCATGACTTGTTTTTCCTATTGAACCTAGTCCGTGGGATCTCCAAATCGCAGTTAGGTTTCAATCAAGTTGATTTAGATTTATTTAGGCTTTAGCCCCATTTCTTCTGATGCACAGTTTATTCTCTCCTTAGATAAACCTTTAGTAAATGGATCCGCTAGGTTATCCTTTGATCGCACGAAATCAATCGATATTGTTCCGTTGGAGAGTAACTGTCTAACGGTGTTATGTCTACGACGTATGTGTCGAGATTTGTTGTTGTATATAAAATTCTCCGCCCTTGCTATAGCTGCTTGATTATCACAATGTATACATATAGCAGGCACGGGTTTTGGCCATAGAGGAATATCTTCTAAAAAGTGTCTAAGCCATTCGGCTTCTTCACCAACTTTATCTAAAGCAATAAACTCAGATTCCCTCGTTGATCGAGCTATACATGTTTGCTTAGAAGATTTTCATGATATGGCACCTCCACCAAGAGTAAATACATAGCCACTAGTAGACTTTGATTCATCTGTATCAGATATCCAATTTACATCACTGTATCCTTCAACTACTGGAGGATAATTTCTATAGTGCAATGAATACTCTCTAGTTCATTTTATGTATCCTGAAACTCTTAATAATGCATTTCAATGCTCATTATTAGGATTACTAGTAAAACGACTCAGCTTACTTACAGCATAAGCTATATCCGGCCTTGTGCACTACATTAAGTACATTAGGCTTCCAATGATTTGAGAATACTCTAATTGTTGCTTCGCATTCCCAGTATTCTTATGAAGAACTATATGGGGGCAGAAATGGATTATTAGTTTCTTTAATTCCATGAGAATTAAATCTCTCAATCATTTTATCAATATAATGTGTTTGAGATAAACTAATTCCATTGGAGGTTCTTGAGACTTTCATTCCCAAGATTACATCTGCTCACCCATATCTTTCATATCAAAGTTATTGGTAAATATTTTCTTTGTTTTATTTATAACATCAATGTCATGACCAAATATGAGCATGTCATCTACATATAAACAAACAAATACATATATGCGTTACCAAATTTCTTTGAGTATACACATTTATCACATTCATTTGTGATAAAACCATTTCTAATCATGACATTGTCAAATTTCTCATGTCATTGTTTAGGAGCTTGCTTCAAGCCATACAAGGACTTAACAAGTTTACATACCTTGTGCTCTTATCCTTTTACTTTGAAGCCTTCGGGCTGCTCCATGTAAATTTCTTCATTCAAATCACCATTTAAAAATGCAGTTTTTACATCCATTTGATGTATATGCAGATTATACAAAGCTCCAATGGCTATTAAGATTCGAATTGAAGTAATTCTTGTAACAGGAGAGTATGTGTCAAAGAAGTCAAATTCTTCCATTTGACGATATCCTTTTGCAACAAGACGAGCCTTGTATTTGTCCACGGAACCATCCGATCTTAATTTTTTTTTGAAAATTCATTTGCATCCTATTGGTTTAGAACCCTTTGGAAGATCAACCACTTGCCAAGTGTTGTTACTTAAAATGGATTCAATCTCACTATTTACAGCTTCTTTCCAGAATGTGGATTCAGAGCTGTTCATGGCTTCCTTAAATGATCGAGGCTCATCTTCAATCATAAAGTTAGAGATAAAATTTGGACCAAAAGTTTTAGCAATTTTAGCTCTCTTGCTTCTTCTTGGTTCAACATCTTCATTGTTTTCAGAAGTGCTTTCACGTGGTCTCTTAGGAGTATTTTCACAAATATCCTTTTTCATAGGGAACACGTCCTCGAAAAATTCAGCGTCACGAGATTCAATTATTGTATTGACATGAATGTCATTTACTTCAGATTTGTGTACTAAGAATCTGTACGCACTGCTATTCATTGCATATCCAATAAATACACAGTCAACGGTCTTAGGTCCTAACTTTGATCGTTTAGGAGGTGAAACGGCAACCTTTGCGAGACACCCCCACACTTTGAGGAATTTATAGGAAGACTTTCTTCCTTTCCACAATTCATATGGTATAGAACCAGTTTTCTTGTGTGGAATACTATTCAACACAAAGTTAGCGGATAACACCGCTTCCCCCCACAAGTTTTGTGATAAACCCGAACTTCCTAGTATACAGTTAACCATATCTTTTATAGTTCAATTTTTCCTCTCAACAATACCATTTTCCTGCGGAGTATAGGGTGCAATTGTTTGATGAATGATACCGAATTTGAAACATAGGTTACTAGATTCCGTTGATTCATATTCACCACCCCTATCGAACCTTAACATTTTAATTGACTTTTCAAGTTGATTTTCAACTTCAGTTTTGTAAGTAGTGAAATCATCCATTACTTCATCTTTACTACTTAGCAAATAGACATAATAATATCTACTTCGATCGTCAATAAAAGTAATAAAGTATTTCTTACCGCCTCGAGTTGGGACAAACTTTAAGTTACATAGATCACTATGGATTAATCCCAACAATTGGCTAGTCCTTTCAACTGGTTTAAAAGGTTTCTTTGAAAACTTTGCTTCAACACAAACTTCGCATTTGTGACCTTTCGTTGAATCAAGTTTTGGAATAAGTCCTAAACCAACAAGCTTTCTCAAAGAAGCACGATTCACATGTCCTAAACGACCATGACATAAATTAGAAGACTCGCACAAGTAAATAGAATTGTCAATTTTATTCATCACTTGAGGGTACAAATATGTGGACTTCTTGTTCACTACAACATCATTTGCCTTAAATAGGCCATCTAGCTAGTATCCCTTTCCAACATACATACCTCCCTTAGTAAGTACAAACTTATCAGATTCAAATACAAATTTGAAGCCTTTATTACTAAGTAAAGAACCATATAGAGAAAATCTTCACGTTCCATCTTCTTGTATTATGCGAACAAGCTTTTGTCGGCACATATGTGACGAGTGGCTCCGGTGTCCGCCCACCAATCCTTGACGTTTGACACCAAGTTGGCTTCACACACAACAGCAGACAGACTTACTTTTGAGACACCCGCAGATAGAGTATCTATTTCAGTCATGTTTGCTTGGGAAGGCTTCTTCTTCTTGCTTCGATAATCCTTTGCCCAATGACCGCTTTTCCTACAATTGTAGCAGTCCCCTTTGAACTTGAAGCGTTTGTTGTTGTCATTACTTGACTTCTTCTTAGAAGAGTCATCATGCTTCCTTTTGTTGTTCTTGGGTCAGGATTCTTTCACCGTGTTAGCCTTTGCTTCCATGTTTCGTGCATTGGCTCTCTTTTCTGCACTTCGATTGTCTTCTTCAATGCGAAGATGAACTAGCAAGTCTTCCATTGACATCTCTTTGCGCTTGTGCTTGAGATAGTTTTTTAAATCTCTCCATGAAGAAGGCAACTTCTCAATCATACATGCAATTTGGAAGGACTCACTCAATTGCATCCCTTCGGCTTCAAGGTTATGCAATAGGACTTGCATCTCTTCGACCTGATTCATTACAGTTTTAGAATCATTCATTTTGAAATCCAAAAACTTTGCAAAGAACTTCTTTGTTTCATCGTCTTCGGTTTTGTATTTCTTGTCGAGAGAATCCTAAAGTCCTTTTGCAGTTTGAATGGAGTAGTACACATTATACAATGTGTTGTCTAGTCCATTCAATATGTAGTTCCGGCATAGATAGTCAGCTTGTTTCCATGCCTCAATAGCCATTTGTGTAGCCTTGTCTACTACACCTTCTGCCGCTACGGGACATTCTTCCCGTAAGAACTTTACTAGTCCAAGCGTTGTGAGATAGAACAATATTTTTTGTTGCCAACGTTTGAAATCGGCCCCATTGAACTTCTCCGGTTTCTCGTACTGCGAGGTCGGTGGCATCATGAGTTGATTAGCACTTGAAGTACTCCCTATTGCATTAGTATTCGTTGCAATAGTCTTACTACTAACGGAGTAATTTCCATTAGCCATTTTCTGTTACGAAAACAGAAAATCCAATAAGAAAAAGATGAAGTAGAGAAGATAAAATTCAAAACAAATACCTGAAAATATTATCTTAAGATTGTTGTATGTATATGTTAAGATATCTTCAATACGGAAATAAAAAAGACGGAGATTAAAGCGAGGTATGCCGAAGCAAATCTTCTTAAGACAATATTTCGCCTCCGTAATTGTGCAAACGGATCGATGGCGAATGTCTCCCAAGATACAACGCTTTTTACCAAGAGTTAGTATGCACTTTAACTAACCTTGACGGGCGAACCAAAAATCAGACTTGCTCTTAGTCTTCGAACTTTGAAGAAGGAATGAACGAACTCTTTGAATCAAGAACACTTTGAATGAGGGAGAGAGAGAATTGGATTCTTGTGTTTGATTTGATAACAACTTGTTTGGATTAATTGATGACTGAATGAAGGAATAGGGGTCTATATATATAGGGTAGATTAAGCCAGATTAGTTGTGACTGTTTCACAAAAGTCACAATCTTTCAAGCTAGCACCTGTTCAGACATTAATCTGAACGGACAGCAACTGCTCGGCCGAGCACCATTGGTGCCTCGCCCGAGCATAGGCTAGTTGCTCGGCCGAGCACATTAGTGACTCGCCCGAGCAGAGGCCAACAGAGGATGCTTGTTTTTGGATAGTCATGCTCGGCCGAGGCATATGCCTTGCTCGGTCGAGCAGTTCATAAAATTTGAACTGTCGTGTCTTTTCGATTTTAGACCTTTTGACTTTTCAATTTACCCTAATATTCACCCAATATTTCAACATTAGTACCAGAGTGTTGATCCTTCGACAGTGACATATTAGCCCATAAGTAAGTACTGTGACGAAACGGCCTAAGAGGTGGGGGTTTACCACTTTACCCTCTTTGGGCTTTTGATTACCAAGGGATAGAGACTTTTAAATCAAATTCAAAGATTGATGCACTATTCCACCCTTCGAACTAAATGCGACAGGAGGAAGGAAAATATATAGACCGACCCCATCATTTCCACCCGCAAGAATTACGAGATCATCAAAAGGGCGTTTTAGACATCAGGGTTCACTCCATTTAAATTACTCTGACTACTGATTCTTTCCACTTCACTTCTAATTCCGCAAGTTTTTGTTTGATTTCCTACAGAGTCAAATTCCTATTTCTGACTAAACTAAATGATCGCGCAGGAATGTGTATTGGGCTCAGTTATCGTGTCCAGCAAAGATTGAGCTAGCTTCGTGATCTGCACAACACCACAAAACAACCGTGAAACTGCGCCGGGGGTCTTCCGGCAAGCCCCTCCGGCGTGAGAATCAGTTGATGGACTGGAAAATAGTGTAAATAATATGGAGAGTGTGTGAGTACGTGAATATGCAGTAAAGCATTACCTTTGTCCATCTTTTGTTCTCATATTTATAGTGGATGTAGTGATATTAGGGTTTTCATCTGAACCGTTAGATTGGATTGATGCCAACCGTTGGATCAGCGTTGTCTCCTAGGCGTACACGTGTCACGCTGGGACTGGTCCGTCTATGTAAGGACACTGCAGCACCTGACATTGATAAGCAGCTTGCCTTATAAGGGAAAGTCAACCTGCACACCTTTTGGTGTTATTACTGGTTACATGATTGCACGTGTAACAAGGCACTGTGGTAGGTCTGACATTATCCCAAATTAGCTAATTAATCAAGCTTGTTGAAGAAGCTTAATTGAAGGGACGACCTGGAGCTGTGCGTCCAATTAGGTCGTCTTCTTGAGAGATGACTCGACGAGCGAGCAATCAGAGAGAGTTGGTCGTTCAGTGACGACGCTCACTCTTGGAAGAGATCAGTTTTGCGTGGCGGGAAGGCTCGTCGCTAGGTGGATCATAACTCATTGGCGACGACCTCTTCCTGTCGTATCGACGGGCTAAGGTCCAAACCTTTACTCAAGGATGTATTGGCTCGTCGCTTGGATGGGCTTGGTCGCTCAATGGCGATGACCGCCATCCGTTGTTGGATGGGCCATAACCCAGGTTTTGATCGGATCCTTCGTAGTTGGTCCTTTGGTGGGCCTGTTGGGCCCCTAGCTCGTAGTGAGGTATTGGGCTCGGCCCGTCACAGAATATTCCGTTCAGTGGCCCCCAACTCATGGATCGTCTTGACGGGCCAGGAGTTGTCGTTTTCCCTCCAAGGTTATCCGTACGGCCGTCAATTTGAATTTTGAATTAGAGTGACGTCAGCATTGATGACGTGGATGGCTAGGATCTCCTCATTAATTGACACGCGTCCCGTGATGGGACATTCTTCTCAGAATTTGCAGAGGGTATTTAATGCCCCTCATCATTTCGCCGTTTGGATTTCCCAGGCACCATCCCTTCATATCCCCCAAGTATAAAGACTTCCGCTCTCCTCCATTGTGAACTTTCCGTGACCTTGAGCATTGAGAGCACTTTAGCAAAGGCGATTTCCGGCAACCACCAGCAAACATTCCAGCCACCGTTCAAACGTTTTCCGGTAGCTTTGACCGTTCTGGCTTCACCACCCTTGAGCAAACCAGTAGCGTGGATAAGAGATTTCTTCAACTTGCCGCCGTCAAACCCACCGAAAAATTCATCGGAAAATTCACCGGCCATCTCTTCCCCAGGTAATCCTTTTGATTGTTCTTTGCTTTCTGGGTTTTTCATTGGGTTTCAGAAATTAGTTAAATGGGGCCCAGAACCATCAGCTTTGAGAGGGGTGTTAAGTTTGGCTTTGGGTTGAATCAAAGGGTATACAAATGTGCTAAGGGGGTTTGGAGAGAGATTCCTTTGTCTGAATGTTCCTTGATCTTGGTAAAATTCAACTTTGAAAACGGGCCCTTGGGATTCCAATTGGGTGAGGTTCTAGGGGAATTTGAGGACGGTGACCCAATGGTAACCCCTTTTAGGTCGATGAACGATCTGCCCAACCATATCAAGACCCACTACTCTTTGTCCCGTCGTGATTCACTTAGGGATTTGGTTTTAGGGGAATCTAGGTCGCCCCTAGGTAGGTCGTCGCCTACAGATGTTAGGACTGATTCCCCTCTTCTTTCTCCTTGTTTTGTAGACATGGATCACGACGGGCGTCCTAGTCAACCGGCCCAAGAAGCAAACGAGGCCAGCACAAGTGCTGGGGGCGCTCAGACGGTTAATGCCTTTCATACATTCGTACGAGCTGGAAGGAATGAAAGTGATTTTGGAGGTGGGGCTGAAGGGAGTTGGGCTTTGCCCAAGATCGAGCTCAGGAAGCCAAATGTTGGGAAACAAATGATTGATGCCCTACGAGGCTCATTTAGAGTTCAAGCTTCGACGTATAAGCTCGAGCATCTCAGCCTAGCAGAATATGAGCCTCGTCGTCAGTCCCTTCTGACCAGCAAGGAGAAGGTGGCATTCTTCTATAAGCAGTTTGAGTTCGACTTGAGGTTGCCTCTAGACCCCTTCATCAATGAATTCTTGGAGGACTCAGCCTGTGTGCCCATGGAAGTCAGTGCCAACACAATTAGAATTATGTCCGATTTCGCCGTCGTCTGCAGATTCCTTGGCTACGAGCCATGTGATAAAGTATTCCGTCAATACTATCGGACGGTCCGGACTACCTCCAAAGGGAAATCCGTAGTGAGTGTGTCCTCAATTAGAAACACATGGAGTTTTTTCTTGGACATCCCAAACAAGGTGTACGGTTGGGAGAACCACATGATTTTGGTGGAAAGCCGAGTGGGGTGGCAGTTTCCTTTTCCGGAGGGCAATAAGGCGATTGATGATAGGTATGTCTTTCAAGCTCCGTGGGCCAACGAGCTAAAGAAAAAGATAGACGATTTGCTAGACCTTGGATGGGTCTCGTACAAGGACATAGAGGCCTCGCAATGGAGATATATCAGAGCTGGCATGATGTCTAAGCCGTCCATGGGGCCTGAACCCTTGGTGAAGATCGCTCTTGATGCCCGCTATCCCGTCTGGGTCGTTCATAATGAGTTGGCCTTTAAGGATAATTGTGTGACTTGTGCGGCAGTACGCATTGATCATCCTGAAGACTGTTGTGAAAATCTTGAGATGACTGGGGGTTGGGCTCCTGCTACCTTTTTCTATTTTGATATTCGTCTCTTGTCTCGTCGTGAGTAAAAACTAACCTTTTTACGTGGTCGTTTTGCATTTCTTACCCAAGCCGACGTGGAAAAGATTGAAGCAAGAATAATGAGTGGAGCAATTCGAGCTAATAATAGGGGCTCCAAGAAGAAAGACAGGGCTGCTACCATCACCATACTTGATCGTCAAAGGAAGATGACGACGAGGAATGAGGAACTTCCCAAAGACCCTGAGGGCGCCATTCCTATGATTGAGAGAGAGCCCGTCGCTGGGGGGCTCAACACTGGAGGCCGTCAGGCCATTGTTGACGCACCTGAGAGAGCAGTAGGGATTGAGATTGATGCAAGTACGGAGGCTACTGGAGCCCAAATGGTCATTGCCGACGAGGTCGAGCATGTCGCTGTGGAGACGGTGGGGAGTACAGACTCAAACCCTGAATTGCGCGAGGCCGGCAGCCGGGTCTCCAGAAAGAGAAAGGATCATCCCGTCAGCTCTGAGGGGAGGAGAGAAAAGAATAAGAAAACAACCGACGACCCACCTAGCTCGTCAGAACCCTCTACTCCACGGGCCGATGCTCCAGGCTCGTCTTCAGCGGTCTTATCCAAGACGAGGGCCAAAGAGATGGCGACCTTGATTGCCCAGGCCTCTCCAATAGTTGGGATCCCCTATCTGTTGAGGAATGGTAATCCACTGTTGTTGGGGGCGGCCTTGACTAGACGCGGTCGGGATGTTGATCTGACCCGTCGGATGAAGGAAGCCAAACTCTCCTGAAACCTATCATGCCCGTCTTGGGCTGATTCAGACTGAGGTACTTCAAATTTATGCTTTTATATCTTTCCCGTCTTTTTATACTTGTATTAACAATTTTATTGTTGCAGCTGTCGTCGATGATGGACGCTATGACGTCGGATTACAGGGATTGTCTTGACGCCGAGTTACGGGGAAACGAGCAGCTGATTCAGGCCGTCGGCGCCAAGGAGAAGGCTGAGCATAAGTTGAAAGAGGCAGAGACCAACGTTGGTGAGCTTACTGCTGCCTACGAGTCCTTAACGAATCAGAAGAATGATATCATGAAGGAGGTTGAAGTCTTGAAGGAAGGGAAATCCAAAGCTGAAGCTGACTCGAAGGTGTTTGAGGATGGCCTTCGGGTTTGTGAGAATAAGCTCAAGAAGATGACGGCCAGTTTTGACTCCGCTCGTGCACAGATTGAAGAGATGAAGACGAGCCATGATGCTGCCTTGGTCCAAGCCAGGCTTGATGCTGTTAAGGAATTCAAGGAGAGTACTGAGTGCCTCCAGCTGATTACAAAGAAAGCTAGTGGCTTTTTTAAGGACGGGGCCAAGCATATGGCTAGGCGGCTCTTGGTGGATCCGATAACGAAAGATCTGCTTTCTATCAGGAAGTTGGCTGACCTCTGCACTGAGGAGTCATACGACGACGAAGCTCGTTCGGTTCATCCCCTTGTCCCTTTCACTGATAACGAATTCCTTATCATCAGGGAAGACGATGCGAAGGACGGGAAGGAAGAGTGGCCCATCCCCGCCGTCGTCCCAGGGAACTTTGATGCCTACTATGCTCACTTCGTCGAAAACGGCCCCGATCCTGATGCCGCACCAACCAATGTTGATGGTCCCCAGTAATCATTTGGTCTTTCTATGATCGTTTGTAATATCGTAAACAATGCTTCGTTTTTTGGTGTTGTGGTTCCAAACATTGTCTCAAAACAGTTTTTAATTTTTGTAATGTAATTGACCTGTTTCCTCGTTGTTTAGAGGGGATCGTACAATGTTTGTTTGTTTTATTGATGTTTAAGTTATCCAATGCCTTTGTTTTCTGTTTGTTAATCTGTGTTAACGTAGATAGCATGTGATAACTTTATTTGGTGAGTAAGTTTGAGGTCAAGTGCGAATGGTCGTCGTGAGTGACGACCAGAACTTGGGTCATCCTAATGTGGCCGACTCTTGTTCAACCTTGTATTCTCAACTTCTCAATGGCTCGTAGGAATAGTATGAAGGTCCGTAGGTCTTTGCTCGTAGGCAATATTCTTTGGACGAGTCGTCTTATTCCGTTATAGCGTTCGCTGAAGTCTGGCTTCGTCTAACCTTTATACTTGGCTAAAGTGAATGTAAGTGTCAAAAGTCTTTGCTTTGACTGATCTTTATACTTGATCAAAGTGATTGTAAGGGTCGAAGTCAGACTTCAACCGTTCTAAGCTTCTTGAGTTTGTAATGGACGAAGTTCAGCGAAGTGATGAGTTTTCATTGATAACTTTAGAACAATAATCATACATTGACCACTCGTTTACTTTCTAAGACTCCTGGGATTTATAGATTATCCCTTACAAACTTCCAAAATTTTCACAAAATGGCAATAAAAAGGCTTTCGTTAAGAACCACAAGTAGGGTGCCCTGAGGGCGCTGAGTGTTGTTGATGACGATCTCAGAAGTAATACTTCATGAGATGATTAGCGTGCCATGGATGTTTTAGTTGCTCACCTTTTGGCTTAGCTAGACGGTAGGTTCCTTCTCTGACCACACTAGTGACGATGTATGGTCCTTCCCAGTTGGGAGAGAGTTTGTTTTGGCGGGCCTTGAGTCCCGTCGCTTCAATCTTTCTGAGAACATGATCACCGACTTTAAAGAACCTTTTCTTCACCTTCTTATCATGGTAAGCCTTGGTTTTCTTCTTGTAGTTTTCCATTCTTAGCTGGGCGTCCAATCTTCGCTCATCTACAAGGTCAAGATTGACCTGTCGGTTATGGATATTCTTTTCCACATCATAGAGGGCAACTCGGTCCGTAGGAAGCTGAAGCTCGACGGGGGCCATGGCCTCAGAGCCATAAGCCAAAGCAAATGGAGTTTCCCCCGTAGGCCCCCGGGTGGTTGTGCGGACTGCCCAGAGAGCCGAAGGGAGTTCGTCCAACCATCTCGTACTTCGTCCTTCGAGATTTTTGCACAGGGCTGACAAGACGAGCTTGTTTGCCGCTTCAGCTTGCCCATTGCCTTGGGGATAGGCAACAGACGACTTAGAATGTTTGACGCCCATTCTGTTCAATTCTTGCTCAAACTTTCTCGAAAAATGCAGGTCGTTGTCCGAAACGATTACCCTTGGGATTCCAAAGCGACACCATATTGAGTCATGGATGAAGCTTAGGGCATTGTTCTCAGTGATTTTGTTTAAGGCCTTGGCCTCCACCCATTTTGAAAAATAGTCAACTGTCACAATCACATATTTGACTCCTCCCTTGGCCTTTGGAAAAGATCCAATCAAATCGACGCCCCACATGTCGAATGGCCATGCTGCTATGACCGGGGTCTGCTCAGTCGTCGGGAGTTTTGGAAGATCGGCGAAACGCTGGCAAGTATCACATTTCCTTACGAACTGCTTGGCATCTTCTCGGAGGTGGGGCCAGTAATACCCCATGGTAATCAACTTATCAGCCAACGTACGGGCCCCAGGATGGCCCCCGCATTCTCCTTGATGTACCTCGAAAAGTAATTGGACTACCTTATCAGGATGGACGCACTTTAGCAACGGTCTGGTGATAGATCGTCTATACAGTTCACCTTCTACGACCGAGAATCTGGCTGCCTTTCTCTTGACTTGTCGTGCCAAAACTTCATCATTTGGTAACTCATCCTTCTCAATAAATTCTTTTAGCTCGTCGATCCAACACCTCGGACCGTCTCCCATGCACATGACCTTCACTCGTTCATAGGTCGGCTGGTCGAGGTAGGCCAAGTGGTGGCCATGCTCGTCTTCAGGGAGTTGATCTGTTGCAAGCTTCGATAGTAGGTCGGCGTGTTCGTTGTCTTCTCTGGCTATTCTTTGGATGGCCCAAAACTCCAGCCCCTGAACTAACTCGCCGACCAAAGCATGATATTTCTGGAGGGTTGAGTCGATGACCTGATAGTCGCCGCGGACTTGGTTCACGATTAACTGAGAATCACAAAAAGCCACAATCTTAGTGGCTCCAAAACACTTTGCATACTCGATTGCCGCTACGAGCGCTTCATATTCTGCTTGGTTGTTTGACGCTTGAAATTTGAATCTCAATACTTCTTCAAAAACTGTGTTGCTTTCTGGTTCGACCAGCACGATTCCTGCTCCACTGAGGTCCTTTGTTGCCGACCCATCTGAATAGACTTTCCAACATCCCATAGGCAAGACTAACTCCATTGGCTGGTCGCTGACCTCTTTGCCCTTGCTCACTTTCTGCGGCGGCCGTTGATCGTCGTCAATGGCGAACGACGTTTCAACTAGGAAGTCCGCCGAGGCCTGTGCTTGTAAAGTCTTTCTTGCCGTATAACGGATATCAAATTCTGTCAGCTCAATGCTCCAATTCAATAGACGGCCAGAGCTTTCAGGGCGGTGCAAAATTTTCCGTAGTGGGGCATTGGTGTAAACAATGATAGGGTGAGCAGAAAAATAAGCTCGTAGCTTTCGTGCTGTGATGACGAGAGCATAAGAAATCTTCTCCGCATTGAAGTAGCGGGTTTCTACGTCCGACAAGGCTTTGCTAACGTAGTAAACTGGCCAATGTGTTCCCTCCTCCTCCCTAACCATTACGGCGGCGACGACTTTGTCACTTGTCCGAGAGATAAACATACAGATCTTCCCCTGCGATGGGGCTTTGGAGGAGTGGTGGGGAGCCAAGATACTCTTTTAGCTGCCTGAATGATTGGGAACACTCTTCCGTCTATTTGAAGTCCTTAGCACCTCGGAGAGCTTTGAAAAATGGGAGTGATCTCTTGGCGGACTTGGAAATAAAACGACCCAAGGCCGCTATTCGTCCGTTCAAACGCTGGACCTCCTTGATGCTCGTAGGCTCTGCCATATCAATCAAAGCCTTGATTTTTTCGGGGTTGGCTTCAATTCCCCGCTGTGAAAGCATAAATCCCAAAAAATTTCCAGCTGCAACTCCGAAAACACACTTGGCTGGATTGAGGACCATGTCATTTGCTCGAAGGTTGGTGAAAGTCTGTTGTAGGTCGTCGACATGTTTTCTTTTCTTGGACTTGACAACCATGTCGTCGATATATGCTTCCAGGTTGTCTCCGAGCTGGTCCTTGAACACTTTGTTGATCATTCTTTGGTATGTGGCCCCGGCGTTTTTGAGCCCAAAGGGCATCTTCGTATAACAGTAAGTTCCCCCTGTGGCCTGAAAGGCCGTCTTCGGTATATCCTCTTCGGCCATCTTGATTTGATGATAGCCAGAATATGCGTCGAGAAAGCTCAAGGTCGTATGATCGGCCACAGAGTCGACGAGCTTGTCGATTCTGGGCAAGGGGTAACTATCTTTGGGGCACGCCAAGTTTAGGTCGGTGAAATCTACGCAGAGCCTCCACTTTCCGTTGGGTTTTTTGACAAGAACCACATTTGCCAGCCACGTTGTGAACCCAGCGTCTACAATAATCCCAGCACTTAGTAGCTTTTCAATCTCCTGTTTGATGGTGATCTCTTTCTCCGTCGAAAAAATTCTGCACATTTGTTCCTTGAACTTTACAGTGGGGTTCACTCCTAGCCTATGGACGGCTACCTCCTCTTTGATACCCTTCATATCCTCAACCCTCCAGGCAAAAACATCGAGGTTTTATTTGAGTAGGGAGATTATCTCTTCCCTCTCCTCAGTGGATAACTGAGACCCCAGTTTGATTTTCTGCTCTGGGTAGTTTGGATTGATAGCCAACTCCGTCAGCTCGTCGGCTGGTTTCATCTCAGGGGCGTCGTCCCTAAAGTCCATGGATTCAATGACAATTTCTTTGATTTTTCTTCTTGCCTCAGGAGTCAGGTCTGGAACCTCGTCCTCAATGAGCTTGTCTAGCTCAGCCCCCGATTCATGGGCGGTCAAAAGTTGTGGTTCAGCGGCTTGATCGTCCATGAATATTTCAACAAAGTCTTGTGGGTCGTCGACACACCTGATGGTGGAGACCGTGGCATATGACGTCGTCGTTTGCTTAACAGACTTGGAGAGCTTCACAATGTGATTTGGGTCGTCTATTTCAATGGTTCGCTTTGCCTTCAGCACATGCTCTAGGAATTCTGGGGCCGTCCCCAACACACATCCAACTCCAGCATGTGTAGGAAATTTGACTCGTTGATGAGGGACCGAGGCGACGATCCCTAAAGCGGCTTGGCCAGGTTGGCCAAGGATTGTGTGGTAGTCACTGACGACATCAATCACAATAAAAGTCACAGTTTTGATGGTTCTTAATGGGTGTTCTCCAATGTCAACAGGAAGGTCAATTTGGCCCTTTGCGTCTACTCGGTGGTTGGTGAATCCCTCTAGACGACCTAAGTAAGGACTTAGGCGGCTATTGGGTAGACCCATCCATTGGTAGACGTTGTAAAACAGAATGTCTTTGGCCGCCCCAGTATCGATTAGAATCCGTCTAGACTCACAGTTGTCGATGTAGCCGGGGATGACCAGCATCTGTTGACGTGCCAATGGATTGGCCGCTAGCTCGTATGGAAAAAATCTTATTACGTCGTTTGGAACCTCCGACTTCTATGGAACATGAGGGGCTTTCTTGAGATGGTAGATGGCGCTCTTTATTTGATTTTTGCTCGTCTCTTCAAAAATTACCAAGACCATCCTTGGCTGCCTCTCCGGGGGGCCGTCGTTAGCAACTCGAGTGTTGGCTGCTTGACGATCCTTCCTCACATACTCCTGGAGACAACCATCATCGATCCATCTCTGAATGATTTTCTTCAAGCTGAAAAATTCTTCGGTATCATGTCCTTTATCCCTATGATATTCACAATATTTATTCAAATTTTTCTTCCCCTTCCCGTTGGGGTTCATCTTTGGCGCCAGGCCAAAATCCACATTGCTTAAAATTTCAGCCCTTGACACCGTCAGGGGAGTGTACGACTCTGGGACCTTTTCGGCTTTCACTTGTTTGCCTTTTCCCTTATCTCCAGCCTTCTCCTTTTTTGACTTGGCCGTCTCGCCCTCATCGACGACCTTTCCTTCTCTTTGTAACTTTCTTTCCTCGGCCTCGGCCACCGCGTACGCCTTGGCATAGAGGTCCTTTCGAGACTTGGCTGGATGGACTTGTAGTTCGTAGTCCAGGGTGGAAGAGACAATGCCGTGCCTGAAGCAATTTATAATTTCCCTATCTGTTAGGTCCTCATCAATCTGGTCAACTAACTTCTTAAATCTTTTGAAATAGCTCATAGAGCTTTCGTTGGCCCCCTGTGAGATGTTGCTCAGGTCGTTGACGGTTTTGCGACGATCTCCCGCCGTTGCAAATCTTCCCAAAAAAATTTTCCTCATTTGTCTCCACGACTCGATGCTCCCCTTGGGAAGGCCTCTAAACCATCGCAAAGCAGCGTCAGTCAGCGTGCTTGTTAAGGCCTTACACATGACATCATCGTGTCCGGAGGCTCGGGCCACCACATATATCTGGGCCTCAAGATGTTGCATGTGATCTATGGCGCTTGTAGAGCCGTCATATTATTTCAGATCGGGAAGTTTAAAACCAGGTTCGGGCGGTCCCGTCTCTAGCATCCATGGGGCCAAGGGGTTCATGGTACCACCATCGTCTTCAGAGTCGTCGCTATCCATCTTGTTTCTTTTGTTCGTCAGCTCTTCCACCTGACGCTTGAGTCTCAAGAATTCTCTCATATCAACTTCTCCTGCCGGGCCGGCTGGGGGGATCCTATCATGACGAGGCCCCCGGGCAACGGTATTAGACCGTTGTCTCTCTGTGGGCGCGAGTCGTCGTGAGATGGATCTCTCCCCTCTAAATCTCGGTGGCGGAGATGGTCTGTAAGATCTAGATAGCTCTCGTTCGCGACCAGGGGGAGTTCGGGTTCTCTCCCTATAGCTCGGTGCCCGTTCGTTTCTCAAAGAAGGAGTCATTAGACGACCTTGAATAACTTGGTTCTGATTTTCTAGATTTTCGACTGCCAATACTCTACGAGGCTCTCCTTCATCTCGTCGTTGCTAAGATGGCACTCCTTCACTACGACGTTGATTGATATGATCTCTAAGATCAATCTGGGGCACCACCCGTTCTTCCCCAGTTACGACGTCATCTCGACGACCTTCTCTCCTTCGGTTCCTTCTTCTTCTAGACGAGACAGTATGGTGGGACGCCTGTGGGGCTTGAGGTGCAGCCATTTGGATGAGCTCGTTCTGGATTTGCAGGAATTCTTGTAGGGCATTAGCTCTCTCGACGAGGAAAGCAGCTCTGTCGAGGTGTGGGTTAGATGGGCCTCCCACACGGCGTTCAGTAGCTACCTCAGGTCTCCTTTCCAGTGGAGGTCGTCGCTGCCTCTCTTGAGCTGGTCTCTTCTCCCTCCTTCTAGCTGTTTGAAGGCCTATGTCATCAACCACCCCTTGTGACCTGGTAACCCTTAAATTAGGGTTCCTAGGTGGAGAGGGTGGTCTAGGGTTCTGTTGTTGGCCTTGCGGAGGAGGAGGAGGTATATCTTGGTCTCCGGTGGATTTGCTTGCCGTGTGTCCATCTGACACCATTTTTTCAGACTTTTCCGACTGTGTTTCTGTTATTGAAGATCACTGACAAATTAGGTCGTCTTCTTGAGAGATGACTCGACGAGCGAGCAATCAGAGAGAGTTGGTCGTTCAGTGACGACGCTCACTCTTGGAAGAGATCAGTTTTGCGTGGCGGGAAGGCTCGTCGCTAGGTGGATCATAACTCATTGGCGACGACCTCTTCCTGTCGTATCGACGGGCTAAGGTCCAAACCTTTACTCAAGGATGTATTGGCTCGTCGCTTGGATGGGCTTGGTCGCTCAATGGCGACGACCGCCATCCGTTGTTGGACGGGCCATAACCCAGGTTTTGATCGGACCCTTCGTAGTTGGTCCTTTGGTGGGCCTGTTGGGCCCCTAGCTCGTAGTGAGGTATTGGGCTCGACCCGTCACAGAATATTCCGTTCACTAAAGATATACTTCTAATTAAAATGTACTTCCTCCATCCCTGAAAGATTGTCCCATTTATCATTTTGACTTGTCTCAAAAAATATGTTCCATTTCTAAACTTAAGCATGAATGTTAGTGCAAATCTACTACGGTACAAGTAGGTAAAACTCTTCCTTAATAATTACAAAATGTACAATAACAAGATAATCTTTTAGGGACGAAGGGAGTACACTTTTATCAAGTACTCCATATAATGACAGTATCAACCGTAAAATGTGTGTTATACAAAATCATGACCCATCATTTCTTAAAGCAAAATTTGTAAAAAAAAAATTGTGCTTTTAATATTACCAATAAATGAAAGTCAAAATCATAGTTTAATTGGGAAAGAATTGGCAGACTCCAACACAAGGCTATTGTCTACGGGCCGGTCCTGTCACGAGGAGAATTGTCATGAGGAGAATGAGGCTGTAGCCTAGGATCATCGAAAAATTTCAATAATTACACGAAGAGAATGAGGCTGTCGCTTAGGACCATTGAAAAATTTCAATAATTACATGAAGAGAATGAGGCTGTCGCTTAGGACCATCGAAAAATTTCAATAATTAAAGGTCACAAAATTTAAAAGTTAATGTATACTAATATGACTCTAGTTATGAATATAAAGTGTTCTTTGTTCAAGGCAAAAGCATGCCTTAAAAGTCCTATGCAGGTCAGTAACCCATGTTTGAGTCATGACGCCAGCGTAAAGCTTTTTATTTCTCTCTTTTTTCTTCATGGTTCTTCATTTGTTTAAAACAAATTTTTATTTCTCCTGCCTTTTTTATTTCTCTCTTTTTTTTTCATGGTTATTCATTTGTTAAACAAATTTTCATTATTCTCTTTCCTTTTTCTTTCATTCTATTACTCTATTTCCATTTTTTTTTTCATGTTTTTAATTTGTTAAACAAAATTTTATTATTCTCTTTCCATTTTTTTCATGTTCTCAATCTTTAATCTCATAAACAAATATTTATTTTCTCGTACTTTGCTTTCTGTCTTTTTCTTCCTTAAAGTCACTCTATCCATTTCAAAATGAATTTACAAAAATTTTTAAACAGAACTTTATTCTCTCTCTTGCTTTTATGTCTTTTTGTTATTTAAAGTTTTTTTTCTCCTTCAATCTTAAAAAGAATGTACAAAAAAAAAATTCAAATTTGATGAATGTTCATTTTCAAATAAAACTTATCTCGAAATTGTTGTTTTTTGTTTAAAAATAAATAAAAAATAACTTTATCCATATTATATTTTTTTTCATTGGTCATATTATGTTGCAAAACTAAATATTTAGAATACTTAAAACTGCAGCGCTGTCTATTGAGAAAAATATTAAAGGGCCTCGACCAAATAATTAGCCTAAGGCCACAAAGTTCACAGGATCGACCCTGATTGTCTATCAATGAAAGAGATGGTTTTCTACCTATATATAGAACTACAATTTTAAATTCAGGATTAAATTGTCATACATTAAAATGATGATTTTGTAATTAAAAAATAATGGGAATATTTATCAATTTGATGGGCATGTATATCTCCGCTCCTATCTTTTAAGCATAATTAAAGGGGACAATTATCAAATCATTTCTCACCCAAACAAAAAAGATCACCAATGATACAAATTTTGTAAATTGATCACCATGTCCTAACATAATAGGTGGACACACGTGTCTCTGCTATATT
Organism: Adenophora triphylla var. japonica; assembly: GCA_022495995.1. Classification (NCBI taxonomy): domain Eukaryota; kingdom Viridiplantae; phylum Streptophyta; class Magnoliopsida; order Asterales; family Campanulaceae; genus Adenophora; species Adenophora triphylla. The sequence goes on from JAFEMH010000912.1 coordinate 490,399, forward strand.
TGTTTATATTACACATGTGTCACTCCTTTAGTCCTTTAGTAATGTGGACGCTTGTAGTCTATCCCCATCTCCCTCTTTGCACTTTCTCTCTCCTATTGCTCTCACTCTCTCTCTTTCCTAAAACTTTAAAATGAATTGTCTTAAAATTCAAAAGTCAAAAAAAATATACACTCCTATATATAAAACCACAGTTGTGCTCGTATCTTCAAGACGAAACAAACTAGTAGTATCAACATATAATTTGGATCAACTTTCTTTTTTTCAAGTTCACAAATGTTTTTAAAAAGATTACAATTATTTTTCGCAGTTGTTCCAATAACAAATAAAAGAAGTTCACAAATAGGGTCCTTTCTCATTTTTCTTTATTTTTTTTTCTCAGAACTTTAAAATAAAATATCTTAAAATTTAAAATTAAAAATAAATAAAATGAAACCACCGTTGAGTTCGTATCATCAACAAATTAGTTTCATCAACATATAATATGCAACAACTTTGAAAAGTTCATAATTATTCCATGTTCACGATTATTTTTTGGAATACACAATTGTTTTTCACGATTATTTAAAGAACAAAGATGAGAAGATCACAGTTGTTTTAGTTAATTTCATAATTTATGTATAAAAATATCTTCTATTTTGCTTAATTCACATTTGCTTATAGTTATTTTTACAATTGTTATTAATATTTTATGACCTCTATTTTTACAATTTCATGAGATTATTTGACATTTTTGTTAAGTTCACATTTTAGGTAATTTGAAAACAGAAAATTTTGAAAACATATACTCCCTCCGTCCCACCTTAGTGTAGACTAAGGTGGTGGGCACAATAACTAAGAAATATTATTAAGATAATGAAAATGTGTGGTAGAAAATGAAGAGAGAGAATGAGTGGAGTGAATAGTAGGTTGGTTGAATAAATTGTATGGTGGAAAATGAAGAGAGAGAATGAGTGGGTGGGGTAGGGAAAATAAAAAATAATAAAAAACTTTCTAATTTTGACAGTCTACACTAAGGTGGGACGGACGAAAAAGGAAAGAAGTCTACACTAAGGTGGGACGGAGGGAGTATACATCTCCTCAACTTTTCACATCTGTAAAAATATTGGCAATTTGAAAATTTGATTGTAACACCCGTTAAGTTTCTAACATTTATTAACATATGTTAATAATTTAGGTTCATTTGATTAATTTATGTATAATACGCAGGTCAATTTGGTAGTTTAGATAGTACGCTGGTCAATTTATTTGTATCAGTATAGTACGTAGGTCAATTTGGTTGTTTACTCATATATTTTTCTTAAGTATGAAATTAATGTAATAATTAACTAGTATAAGGGTATATCTGAATTGCTAACCTAATTGTAAGGGTATATTTCTATATTTTCACTAAAATCTTGACCAAGAGCTTACCGTAATAAATCATTTTTAAAGGAGGTCATATCTTTTTGAAAAGATATCGGGAAAATCAATCAATTAAAATAATACTCCCTCCGTCCCGTCCGAAAGGGCATTTTTGTGTCCTTGCACGGAAATTAAGAAAAATGATGTAGGAAAGAGAAAAAGTGTATAGTGGAATAAATGTTGTGAGTGAAAGGTGATGTAGGAAAGAGAAAGTGGGGTAGAGAATAGTTAGTGGATATTTAGTGTGAGAGTATAACAAATGGGTCCCACAAATAAAGAAGTAATAAAAAACTTTCCATTTTTAGGTTGTGTCATTTTAAATGGGACGCCCAAAAAGAAAATTTGTGCTCTTTCGGACGGACGGGACGGAGGGAGTAAATCTCATCTCCCCAGAATTATTAATCTCATTTTAGGGCGGGAGGGAGCAAACAGCGTCTTTACAACGCACACTTACACACACTTACACACACTTGGGGTGAATACAGACTCACGCCTGAATCTCCGATCTTTGTCTCGTCGTCACTCGATTTCTCCATCTCAAACCGGTAAGCAAATCTCAATCTCTCTCAATATGCAGTTTTCAATTTAAATTTTAATCATCATTTCTCACAATAAAGTATCTCTTAGATCTGATTTTTGAAACCTACTTTGAAATTAATTTGTACTTTTCCGCCAATTTCACTTGAAACGATACAATCTAGTGTAATTTAATTGCTAGGTTATGATTTTGAATCGTTACTGAATATATACATATTATGCGTGTTTTTATTGGTGGTTGATTCTTATTTCTAATTTTCTGTTTCTGTTCTGTAAATTACTGTTTGATTATTGAGGAAACTGTATTTTCATCTGGTATATTTGGTGTGAAATGGTATTTAGTTATGTGTATCAAAGTTATAGTTCGATTCAACAACAGGAAGTGTTGTTCTGCCAGTATGTTAGGGTTCCACTTTGTCTACATCGCAAACTTAAATATGATTTTGTGTTTTGTGATGTACACCGTATCACCGTGTTGTCAGAGCGCACACATTTTGAAAGTGTTGTGTGCTCGTGTTGTAGTATGCACATGAAAGTTGAAAGAGTGCTTTGGTAATTCGAAAATGTTGTTGAGCCACTTACTTTAAGTAACTGTGTGTACAAAGCAACTGATAAAGCAGTAGGTTAAATTATTAAATGCATAGGCTGCTTTGAAAATTGGTCTAGATTTCATGATATTGCACATTAACAATATGTATTGTTCATTCTTTGGGTGCAGAAACATGTTGTGATTATTAGTTTTGTTATGTGTCTATACACTGCTTGACTTTAGAGCTATTATATTGCTATGACATGTATAACTTGCGCGATGTACTTGCTCCTGCAATGATATCTTTTGGTACAAATATGCGACTAATTTCTTTTGCTTTCTTTGTTTCCTTTGGAAATGTAGATTATTCTTGCAGAATATTCTTTCTTGTAATTACTAAATGATATTTTGTGTTGCTTGTGATATAACAATATTCTGAATATCTGGAAGGTTGTAAAAACAACTCTTGTAGTATAATATCAATGGGATATATTGGTGTTCATGGTGTGGCGTCACTGCATCGGTACAAGTACAGTGGAGTAGATCACTCTTATCTTGCCAAGTATGTCCTTCAACCATTTTGGAGCCGCTTCGTCACCATATTCCCACTCTGGATGCCGTAAGTGTTCAGATTTCTCATCTCTTGTCTGTTGAAGAACTATATATACAATTTCATCATATGTTTTCATCTTTGAGTTCGATTGATTGATTATATAGATGCATATTTCCATGTGCATGTAACAAAAATGCATAAAAAAACTAATGCTTATAATATAGTCGAAAAGCACAAACTAGTTTCAGATGTTTTCACTTACCTGAGCTATATAATGCACATTATAGGGAGATCGGACGTGAATCAATCCTATGTGCGAATAAAAAATGGCTATCTCTCACAAGAAAGAATAAATATAATATGCAAAGTTACCTTTGACCGTAGGCTGCTGAAGCCATTGGACTTGATTACACTCTTTGATTTATGGGTTTGAAGTACTAGTTGGCATAGTCAACTTTTGAAACTGCCTTCTATTTGTTGGTGTACCATTTTAGCTGGCAATTAACGATCTTTCAGCTATTTCATTGAGGATCTGAATACGCATCTTTAAGATCTCTATTAACCCTTAATCTCATTGACTTATACTTCCTCCGTCCCATATACCATTAAGTAATGATATACGGGATGGAGGGAGTATATGATTTTTATTCTTAAAATGCTGAGGTTGCCTGAAATTTTTAACTTTTGCTTCCATATTCTGCACTGATATCTGCACACTGACCTTTTCTTTCTTATTTTTTAATCTAAGTTTTCTCATTGCAATCTTTCCATGAAGTTGCTAACTTCTCTTCTCTTCTTGTTGCATCTGCTGGACGCCTCAGACCAAATATGGTAAAAACATTTTTTTTCTTGAATCTGAAGTTGGTTTGAGGTATAATAGAAAATCTCACCTATTGATTTAACCATCCAATTTGTTTTTTCAGATCACTCTTATGGGATTCATGTTCTTGACCGTATCTGCTCTGCTCGGCTATGTGAGTGCTTGAGTTGAAAACTTTTTTCCTTGGTATTTAAATTGTTCTTTGTTGGGTTGTCTTCAATTTTGTGTCTATTTTTCACATCCTTTTCTTGGTTAGCTTTTTTTTTTCTTTTCTTTTTTTCTCATTTTGACTCTTGCTCATTTTCCTGTTATTGTTATTATCTATTCTGTTTATGTTCAGTTTTTATTGTAACATTTTTTTGTATCTAAGTTATGTAAGGACTTCAGACTAGGGGTGGCAATTGGGTTTGTTCAGTCAGGTTTATCCTGGTGTTTTTGTACGATGCTTTAAACTATTGTACAAAAACACCGAATAAACCCGAATAGGCCCAGTTGCCACCCTACTTCATACTCCAAGGAATCTGGTCTTAATGCAAGTCATCTCTTTTATTAAAAGACTTGTAATATGTTGACAGTCAGTGACTAGATCCGTACTTGTTGCCTCTTATGTTGACCATCAATTTTCTGCCACATCTTCTTAGGACCAGAACGAATCAAGTTCCTTTTGGGAATTCAAAAAATGAAAGAAGAATGTATAACATTGAAGCTCTTCTTTTTTCCTTAATTCTTTTAATTAGCTAATTATTAGTTTTTGGGGGAGAAGAAAAGAATGAGAGGATTCGTTGGAGCTCAATGACTGAGTCCAGAGCGGAAACCCTGTATATCATCGCTGCGTTATCAACCAAATTAACAGTACACTTCTTATTGTCAAAAGCCATATGTTCCTCTCATACATATAAACCATGTCCAAGAGAGGAGGCTGAAATCCGCATCTTCCTAAGTCATCTGACACTATTTTTGAGATCTAGTCATGGCTTTAATTGTGCTTGACTTTCCCCTGGCCTGAGCCTCTGAAGTTATCTACATAGGATGTTGTTCATAGCATCCACCTTCATGAAAGTAAATATCCGCTACCTCTGGATAATGTTGTTGGGAAATATTTCATGAAAAATGCCTTTCTATGTGTGTCTTTGGCATTATATCATTGTCCCTTCTGCTTACGGCAGCTCACTTCAGGCCATACATCTACTTCAAGAAAGTCGTGTACTTACACTTTGTTTATTCATTGAGCATTCCATACTGTCCAGAATACTCGCTATTTTACTGCAATATACATCCACCTAGACAAGCTTGTGACAAATTTCAGGCTTATCTTGTGCAAGCAATGTGGTAGCAATAGAAATTTTGATGGCCTACAGTATGTGTACTAGAGGTCATATGCTAGTAGATCTTAATGATTCTTGAAGTTGATAAACTGAAAAGCAAAGTGTAAGAAGTTGAAAGAAAATGTAAGAGGAAGTGCCAGAGGGTGCGTGACTCTATTTTTAAAATTTGAAGTTTCAAATTTACTTTTGGTGTTCAAATTGCTCCTTACGTCTTCACTTTTCTTTGTAATAAAAAGCACAAGTGGATGATGGAAAATACATTAGATTGATCATTTGGTGTATGCATTTCTCTTATAAGTTACTCTAACAGACCTATCTGTTCCTTTACTAAATCTAGCTTGAATAAGTTTTAGTTTAAGATCTAGATTTGGCGAAAGAACTTTGTTGCCAAATAGTTTTCTTCTAGCAATAATTCTCATCAGTACTTTTTTATGTTTGAATGGTTTTAGATATATTCACCTCATCTGGATTCGCCCCCGCCAAGATGGGTTCATTTGGCACATGGATTGCTTCTCTTCTTATATCAGGTTTGCTCAACCCTTTAGCAAGCATGGTTTTTGTGGCTTCAGTTGTTGCATTTATTGTCCCTGTATCTGGTATGCAAACATGAGTTGAGTACTAGTGGAACAAGAAGTAGTAATTCTATAGTTGACTTGTTGTCCATGCTTCTCCTCTTCCTTTAGTTGATCATTATTTTGATATGAATGTGTTCCAGCTGAATCTGGCTTTTCTCTTGGTAGAGAAGTTGTTTGTTGTCCATGTTTCTCCTCTTCCTTTAGTTGATCATTATTTTCTTTCTGAAGAGCTGCATATAAAGATAATGTTGTTACCTCTACCTCTACCAAATCTTGTTTTGTATGCTTCAGTCATATATTGCTTATGGCACGTTTGTCTCACCCAAATAGATGATAATCGGTTCAATGCATCAGGGGGATGTGAAGAAGATTGTGATTTTGGTCCTTGAAAACTTTTCTTTTCTAGGAAATAACTGTGGTGCTTTCCTTTGAGACGTTGTTTGATGAGGAGAAAATTTGGATTGCAAAGGAATGGTTGGATTCTAATCACACTTGCGTATGTCGAAGTTTAAGCATCAATGCTTAAAGTTGTCCTTCCATCTGTAGTGATCATCTGATCATTTGTCGATGGATCATTGCATGGTATGGGTGTGGCTCAGGGTGGTTCTTCTGCCAGGCCTTTTAAAATTTGTGCACTAAATGTGTTGCAAGACTGCTATGCTGTCCGGATCTGAAGAGTCCAGGTCATATAGGTGAACTTAGAGAATGCTAGGATATGCAAATTGAGTGGAATATTTTCAATGCTATTTATTGTGTTTTGCAAGAGGCTTTCTTATTCAAGATGTGTCGAAGAATTGGTGGGAGAATTGTATGTTTTTTTTATTTTTCTGATTGACGAAATTTCTTTCGATTGAAACATCAATTACTCTTTCTGGAGAGAAATATATGTCTAATAGAAAGTTAGAATTTAGAAATTATTTGGGTATTTAGTTTTTTTTTTTTTTCCCCTGGGAATGTTGATTGAACTTTCTCGTTATTCACAGACATTTGATGCTGTTGATGGAAAGCAAGCTAGACGTACAAATTCTTCTAGTCCTCTGGGAGAGCTCTTTGACCATGGTAATTTCATCTCTCTCTCTCTCTTGCTCTTATATTTTCATTGTCTTCTTTCTTATTTCTCCTTCAATTGTGCCGAATCATATTTTATGGTTTCCTTCTAATTTTCAGGATGTGATGCACTTGCATGCGCGGTATGTATACACTCACCATTGCTCTTCACTTCATTTTTTGTGGACTTAACTGGCATAGTCTGAACCTTTTTGATGTATGTTCAGCTTGAGGCATTGGCCTTCGGGAGCACTGCTATGTGCGGAAGAAATGCTTTTTGGTTCTGGGTGATTTCAGCTGTTCCGTTTTATGGTGCCACATGGGAACAGTAAGCATTTTTATTTTTTTCAATACAAGGATTTCAACTAAATGCAGGGGAGGGTGATTGAACCCTCACCTTTTCCTACGGAAAGAGGAGGGGTGACGTCTGAGCTAGAGCATTGGCAGTAAGTAGTCAAAAGTAACACAGTATTTGTTCTTTTTAATCGCGGTTGCACAATTCTCAACAAATGGTGTTCGATAACCTATTCATTCTTGATGCAACTCTGTTGGAATGAGGATTAGTCTGTCCTAGTTACCAGTTCTTGGAGATTGATCGTAGAAAAGTACGACTAGCCTACCCCAACTCTTGCAATTTGGTTAAATAGAATAGCGGAAACAACTAATTTTTCAGAGTGCTTTCGCAGCTTTCGCACACACCCCTCCCCCCCCCCCACAGGAAATCCGAAAGACAATAAAGGTATACGGGCCATACAACATTATTACCACAAATGTGATAATTTAGTAATTTAGGCAAGTTATTCAGCTAAGCTGAAATGGTTCAAAGGAAAGGATATTGGCATTCCGTATATTTGTTGCTCTCCCCCCCCCTCGGCCCTTCTCGTGCTTTTTTTCTCTAAATATTTTTGGATAATTGTAGTTTCTTCCTTTTACTTCAGTCTTTGTGTATATTTCTTTGTGGAATGAAACAAAAGGTCGAGGCATCACACCCGTGATAAACTCCTTGCTGTCAGATATTAAGTTTGTGTATCTCTTTTGGCTCTGGTTGTGGAAAATCTTTGTACCCTTTTAGTTTTCATTCCTTGAGTTTCATACGTCAAATTCCATCGGTGTTTATGTTTTGAACCACAATGTTTACCACCAGATGCCATAAGTCCCTTTGTCATAGCCTTAAGTTTATACCTATCAGTTGTATTTTTCTGAGAGTAATTTTAAATGTCTTCCCTGCTGCAGCTATTTTACGAATACATTAATTCTTCCAGTCTTAAATGGACCTACAGAGGGCCTCATGCTGATTTACGTGGCCCATTTCTTTACAGCTATTGTTGGTATACCCCTTTTGTGCTTTCAATAGACATTATGTACGCTTTCATATATTCTTCTCCCCTTTCACATTCATGTATGATCTTTGAGTACGTTTCTCTTTCAGGTGCTGAGTGGTGGGCTCAGCAGTTTGGAAAGTCTCTTCCCTTTTTGGGTTGGGTCCCAGTTATCAGTGGTAAGATATAAAGATAGAGCAGTGTGGAAGCTCCTAGTATATTGTTAATCAATTCATCATTTTTTTTTGTTGACACCTAATGCATTAATAAATTTATGTGCTAAGGAGATTAAATCACTACAACTGCTTGCATATTTAGTTGAAGGTTTAAGTTCTTATGTTTTGTAATTGTATCTATAATAGTTATGCACTCATTATCGTACTAGATATATATGCTGTCCATGGATGGGATAGCCATACCAGACAGTGGAGGTTTTGAATTTCGATTAGAGACTTTTGTGGTTCCTTGTGATGTTATATCTATTTGGAAATATTTAGATCTAAGGATGTTTAAATTAATTGAGTTGACTTGGTCTCGGTTCTTAAAAAGAAAGCTCTTATACTTAGTTCAATAAAGCTCGACTTGGTTTTTGGCTCGAGCGATAAACAAACTAGGCTGGGGTCAATTATCATAAACTATACCCTCAATGTATATATGGTATGACATATAGCTCAGCTCGTTTATAGCTCGTCCATGCAGTAATTAAGTCAAGGTAAAAAACTAGATCATTTGCTCAAGTTAAACTGTTAAATTTAAGCACGATTATAAATTAGAGAGCTGAAGTCCGACACTCAAAGATTGGGCTCAGCTTGGGTTTGGGTTGTTACGGTCGTAGCTGAATAATAGATACCATTATTGCTGTGATTCCGGTATACTTGAATGCATTCTGGTGACCAGACAGTGAAGCAACTGCATGTAAGATGGAAGTGGATTTACATCATGCTGAATGCATTATGCATTTTAGTATTTAGTTTTATTTATAGGAATTCCAGGGGTTAAATGAGTTTCTGGACAAGTTTTATATAGGTAAATTTCAAGCTAGCCTTAAGTTTTGGGTATTTAGGTTTGGGTTGTTTTACGCACAAAAAGGAGCTAGGTGGTTGGGCTTGGAGCAGTGTATCTATCGGTTCTTCTGTATTGGTTTCACCTGCAAAAGCTGTACAAGCATTATTTTGAACCTATTATTTTCCAAATGGCTACTTTAAGGAAGTTGTAGTATATATGTATGTCTGTGTCTTACGTCAGCATTTTTATTGTGTTCATGTTCCTTAAAGAGTTTTTAGACAAATTGACTTGCGTACTAATTTGGGATAGTCAATTTCACATGCGTAGTTACTAAACGTGAAATGTCACATGCGTACTTCACTTTCATTTTCAGTTTGACCACATTTTTTTAACATTTGTTATAAAACTAACATATCAGTCCATGTAAATCAACAATTTAATAGGTTTAACAATTAAATTGTTCATATTTGAACCCCATAATTTTACGGGGGTTAATTGACATTTTTAAAAATGAGGGAAAAGTTAAAACAAAAAAAAAAAGAAAAAGAAAAATATATCCCCTCCTCCATCTCTCTCTCTCTCGTCATACACAGCCCCACCCCAACCCCAATCATCCGTCCCTTCTTTCCAGCCCAACCACCACCGAGCCCACCATCTCTTCCGATTCCATTCTCAAATCCCTTCTATGTTCATCAAATCGAGTTCAATCACCACTAATTTCATCCCCAAAACCCTAATTCAATCTCTCAGTTTTCTATTCCCTTCAAAATTCCAACCCCTGGAAATCTTTTACAGTTTAATGGGTACCTTAAGGTACTCCAAATTGGAATCCCCAATCTCTTCCACCTCTCACACTAACACCGTAATGGGTCACATGTGTTCAAGATCAGCGGCTACACTTTGTCCAAGGGCATGGAAATCGCCAGGTACGTGAGTTCAAATACGTTCATGTGGTGGATACCATTGGGATTTTTACTTTTACCCTGACGTCAAAAGTCCTGAAGACAACGCGATGTGTGTTTCGCTTTTCATTGCCTCTTGGTTAAGTGCATTGTTGGTGTGTAAGATCCATACAGAAGGCCCTAAGATTTACAGTATACCCTTTGCCACCATCTGAAATTGGTCGAGATTTGTAAAGGCTCTTAGAAAGTGGATATGGAACTGATATGAATCTTGAAGTTGACGGGGAAATATGTCCAGCCCATAAACTTGACTTGGCTTCTCTTTGACTAGAGAAAAAAGTGGGTATTTGGGGTTTTAGTTGCAGGAGAGAAAAGGAGGAGAAGACAGAGAGATTAAGATGGGGGAAAAGGGTTTGTGTGAGTAATAATGGTGGTCGAAAGGCCTGTTTGAAAGGGTGGCATTTTGTTATTGTTGGTGGCGGCAGTGGTTGCACGGTGGTGGTTATGGTGGTGATTGGAGGATGAGAAAGGGGTGGTTATAGAAGATAAAGGGAGGGGAAAATGTGTTTTGGGTTGGGGATGAATGTAGACTTGGATATGAAGATGAGTTGGATTTTTTTTTTGGACGAAAATATTTTATTTGTAGATATTTAAAAAAAAATTATAATGTGACAAGTATATTTAAAATAATCAAAATTATAAAAATATATATTATAAAATTATATAATAAGGTAATAGTTATTGTCTTTATTTTTATTATCATTTCATATTATTAAAAAATGTTTTTGATTTTAAAAAAGAAATGTTTTTGCTATAAAATTTAATTTTAATATAGTAATATAGTAATTTTTCAAAAAAATTTGATTCACAACCCTTTTATTTATGGAATTTTCAATTAATCTGTTAAAAGAAAAATCAACTTCAACCTAACTAATTTGTTAAATTGGTAACTCTTATTGATTGGTCCGTTAATTTTATAGCGAGTGTTAAAAAAGGTGGTCAAATTGAAAATGAGAGTAAAGTATGTAGGTGACATTTCACGTTTAGTAACCACGCATGTGAAATTGACTATCACCAATTAGTACGCATATCTGTTTGGCTAAAAACTCACTCCTTAAAGCTCTGCCAATAATTTTCTTACCTTGTTTATGCATAAAACTTTGAGTTGATTTTCTTGGTTTTTTTCCTTCATGTTTTGACACTTCTTTTCTTGAATTCAGAAATCCCGACATATGGAGCTGTATTATTTCTCATGATAGTTTTTGCGGTTATACCAACTGTCACCTTCAAGTAAGTGGTTTCAAATTGATTCTTTATCCTGGTGCTGTCAGTTGTGACTTTTTTGAATTCCTTTCTCTTTCTTTTTCTAGCGTGCAAAATGTCTATAAGGTTGTTCAATCGAGAAAAGGAAGCATGCTACTGGCCTTGGCAATGGTATGTGTGCTCTCTAGGGAATAATTATTTTCATTATCCTTGAGCTGCTTAACGGAAATGCTTTTTTACTTTGTCAGCTTTACCCATTTGTTGTGCTTTTGGTTGGAGTCCTGGTTTGGTGAGTAACCCTCCCTTTGATATTTGCTCTTCACTTTCTTGCATTTTGACACCCTTTATCGATTTACATTCTATATATTTCTCTTGTCCAGGGATTATATATCTCCACATGATTTGATGGGGACCTATCCACATATGGTTATAATGGGAACTGGACAAGCATTTGGATTCCTTGTGGTAAGGTTTATACTTGCAGTAAATTGTTTAGCTTCTCATGTGTGATGGATGTTTTGGTGCCAATCGAACTATTATTTGCGTTAAGTTTTATTTACACTGTGGGAGCTCAATGCTTATTCTTGGCATCAGCAGAGAATGCAAAGCTGCTATTCAGCTCTTTTGATTTTTGTTTGGTATGGTGAATGCTAATATTTTGTCTTCGGCTATTTATTAATGATATTGGTGGCTTGTTCTTCAATTAAATGTTACCTGCAGAATCAGACCATATACCTCTTAACATATTCTAAAACATGAAATTGAGTAGTTTATTTGGGTCTGGGCTCTTTTGCAGGGAAGGATGATTCTGGCTCACTTGTGCGATGAACCCAAGGGCTTGAAAACTAGTATGTGCATGGTAAGCTCTGTTCTCTGAACGAGTACTGTTTGCTTCATACTCCCTCCGTCCCTAAAGAAATGTCAAAAAAAGTTTCATATTTGCTCTTGATCAAGAGCAAACTTGAATTTTTTCGACATTCATTTAGGGACAGAGGGAGTAATCTATAGTATAAATGAGGGAAGGGAGTGAATAGTACAATGAATAGTTCCAATGGTCGAAATTCCCATTTTGCCCTCACTATTTTGTTCCTTTTCCATTTTGCCTTTAAATTTTTTATTTTTTTTTAAAATTAAATTTTGCCCTTTAATTTTTTTTTTTAATTAAAAAAAAAATAATAAAAAAAATAACGTGTCCTCGGACACGGGCTTATTCTAGTATTCTATAATTCTTTATGTTTGACTTTATTGTGCTTAATTATGAGTCTTGAAATATGTAACAAAACGAAGCATTATGGCAAAAGCTTAAAATTAATGTAAAATCTGTTAACTAAATAAATGACTTTCCAATCAAAGTGATAACTGCAGTCCGTAACTTTTGGTTATCACATACAAACTCAATTCCCTTTAGGGATGTCTCAACTGTAATGTGTCAAAATCTTTGCACAGACATAATTCTTTTCAGTCATCTTTATAGGCAGGAACTTATATTATCAGTTCAATGATGGTTCTCACATCTTTATATTGCAGTCCCTGTTTTATCTACCATTTGCCATTGCAAACACACTCACTGCCAGGCTGAATGATGGGTATGTGGTCACTTGACTTGAATTTGAAATTTAACATATATTATGCACTTCAAACAATAAAAAAACAAAGAGGTTGATATGTCATTACTGGCATCTTATTTATGCACTCCTGAAAATTGAAATGTTCTTGTTTGTTTTAATTTTTGGCAGGGTTCCGTTAGTTGAAGAGCATTGGGTTCTTCTTGGTTACTGCATATACACAGGTACGATGGCTATCACAATACTCTAAGTTACCAAGTATGAAGTGATCCTTGTTGCTTTATTGTGCGCTTAATGCTATTTGTTTGTCTGATAATTTTTTTTTCAGCTGCTCTGTATCTGCACTTTGCCACATCAGTCATTCACGAGATCACAACTGCTCTTGGTATCTACTGTTTCAGGTAAGCTATCCATTCTTTGACCAATCTTGAGTTTTACCGGTATATGTTATTCAACCAAAGAAAATAATCCCTATGCCCCCATGTTCTTGCTACTTAAATTGAATGCACGGCGATTGAGGAAAAAGTAAGTATTGTGAGTATGAAAAGTAACGTAGGTGAGAAAAAGTGGGGTAGGGAGATTTTTGTTGCGAGTGGCAAGCGGGTCCCATTGACATTTTGGGTTAGTAGCAAGAACATTGGGATCGGGACGCCCATAAAGGAAATAACTAGCAAGAAGATTGGACGAAGGGAGTATAGTGCTCCGTATTCTCAACAACCAACTTTTCCAGTTACTGTTATAATTGAAAATATTAATTATATGTTGGTCTAAAAAAATGCAGGATAACAAGAAAAGAGGCTTAGAAGATGTTCCATTTAAGGTTTATCTTCTTTCCAGGTAAATTAGTACTCCCTCCATCCCAAAATGTTTGTCCCATTTGACTTTTTTTGTTGAACTTTGACCACTAATTTATGAGAGATTAATCATGTTCATTAAATTCTAAAAGTTGTTGACAATATTATTAATGGTGAATCAATAGGAATTTTTAGAATTTCATGAACATAATTAAATTGTCATATATTTGTGGTCAAAGTTCAACAAAAAAATCAAATGGGACAAACATTTTGGGACGGAGGGAGTAATTGCAAATGATATTCTGGTTATGTTCAAGAATATACATTGTATTGTTTTAAGAATTCACTTGTTTCTTTCCCCATATCCAGTGGCAGATTGGGAAGAATGCCTCGATGGTGAGATCTATTACCAACAATAGTTTTGGTTGAACATTGGGTTTGAAATTCGTATGATTCAAGTTATGTGGCCTCCTCTTCTATCAACCCACTCGGTCATATTAGATAAGAGGAGGTACATTAGAATGCTGCTTCTTCCTCCATTTCATACATGTTTTGAAGATACGTGTGGGTTCATTTAGTATATTTGGGGAAAGAGGGAGCGCGTTTACTTTTAATGTGTATTATGATGTCATTTTTTATTTTAATTTATACCAGCATTGATGTTAGCTGCTCATAATATTGTCTACTCGCCCAGAAGTTCCCAGTCTGGTCTTATTCGTACTATCTATACATATGAGCCAAGTCACAAATTTGGTCAAGCCTGACTGCATATCAAACTTTTGAGTGCATGTTTGATACACAGAAATAGGCATTTCATTCCATGTCCTCTTATGGTATGCACTGGGCAAGGGCTCTTGACTATGTCTATGTTCTACCTCCTTATCAAAATAATCTTTCTTATTTTTGGTTGTTGAAGATACTTTGAGCAATAATTTTAGGTTAAATCAATTATACTAATGAACATTGAAAATTGTGATTTATAGTAATTATAATGGTGTATCAATAACAAGTTTTAAATTTTTATTAGGATAATTAAATTAACCTAATTTTATTTTTTCAAAATACCTTCATATTGACACAAAAAATAGTGGGGAGATTATGTCAGAGGGAGTATTTCTTTCCCTTCGCTGTTGTTGATAAAAGCGGTGATAACCACTTGTAAAATTGTAAAGTACACAACACAACCCAAGCCTGTCCTGCAAGATAGCCATGGCCGACCGTACCCGTGGAACCGTACCCGACAGAACCGGAACCGTGTAAGACCCGTGAACCGTTGGACCCGTACCCATACAATTGGTGATTTGGTTCCGGTTCCTCATTTTTTAGTCCTGTACCCGACAGGTCGGAACCGTAACCGTAATTCTGAGATCTGCTCTTGCAGTGCAAGAGCAGATCTCAGAATTACGGATTCAACAAAAGATTTCAGATTCAATTGCATAGAAGTCCGATTGTTATATTAACACGAGTTACATCTTATATCCTATAGTTGAGTTGCAACTTTTACTATCTTGTAGTTAGTTATATTTTATCGACGAGAGATAGCATGTACATATTACATGATTTACATATTATTGTAAGACAAGTTATTTCGACTTCTGTGCAGTCGCTTGCACAGGCCCAAATTCATGTTCAAACGTTGTTCACCATAGAATTAGCTTCAGAGGTCCATAAGGCTTAAAACTATAACACTATCACCTGTATAATTCAAATGAGTACGCCTGGGATGGATGCCTGCCAAAATAAAGGTCAGAAAAAGTCTTCTAAGAATAAGAAGTCCACCTGCTTGAGTCCGTCTTGAAGATCTACCCAGTCAATCCAACCTTGTCCGAGGCTGATGATTCCTTCGATATGTTCCTAGTGGATAACTTCGTATACCCGTTTACCGAGAACAGGATGGTCTCCTATAATATAGCATTCCCTTTTTGCTTATGCTGACTGGACAGAAGTGCTTGCTCAGCCCGACCTATCTAAAGAAATGGAATTTCCCTCTCGTACTAATTGCTCACGAGGTACCTCCTTTCGCCGATCTCAATACGGACAGGATCATTCAGATTAATCAAAGCTGTATGTACTAGTACTGTTACAATATCCCAAGCTACTGATTCACCGTATAACCATTTTTGGCAACCTGATCAAAAGTCATTACTCATGATTTCTGGTCTGGCTGACTCGGCATTAGACAGATAAGATAAGCAAACACTGGACTCTGACAAAACTTATTCAACATAATGTTAACATGAAGAGAACAAAAAAAAAAAAAAACTTGAATATAACTGAAATTTATTTGACAAAATTTTCAAATACGACAATCTTTTGGGAGCCGATGCATAATTTTAGAACCGAATAACATCACTGTGTGAAATACTTGGGTTTCATCTGTTGAAAAGCTCGAGAATACTTTCAAGCCGCAAGCACATTCTCTAACCTGTAGAAGAGCTTTTTAGCGCTTACCTCAGCATTAAATACCTACCACTTGAATGTCCGATAAAATCCCAATCTGGCTATATCTTACCATCTCGAGAAGTTTGAAGTTGAAATTACAAGGAGCTGATATCCTACCATCTTGAGATGTCTCCAAATGCAGAATGTGTCAAGTCCAACGGAATGAACCGCCTTGCACTTCATTAAATCTCTTCCTTAGAGATTTGAAGCTGCTGTGACCCTTATCATTCCATCGGGCTGATGCACTTCTTATAAGATCTGTTACAGCCGGAGATTTCATACTCGATAATACGGGTGAGTTTGTACCCGAATGGTTCGATGAAGCATCATCGTACTCTGTACGTGTGAAAGAAAACAAAATTAAATCCTCACCCGCACTTAAGCTCAAACTCACGAAAAGGATATCTCATACCCCCCTCCGTTCAACAAAGATACAAACAATTCCATTTTTTGTGGTTGATTTGATTGAATTTTAACTAAATATTTGGGAAATACTAATTATCCAAATGAGATTCTAAAACTCGTTATTCATACACCATTAAAGTACTACCAATAATAGTTTTTAATTAAAGTTTCATTCGGATAATAGTACCTGAGGATGCAGGCAAATGATAATGTAGTTTTAAGAACTTGGAGGCTTCTCTATCTTTCTTGTGGCATAAAACTCGTATCAAGGTGTCAACATCTCCCAAGCACCTCTTGCCATGCTTACTTGACTTTAACCCATATCCTACTGACAATCGTGCACTTGCTGTCATTAACATTTGGATCACCGATAGAGTCTGCCAAATATTTTTGGAGCCGGGGAGAGCGGGTCAGAAGATTAGAGAAATCGTTAATTAAGTTCTAAAAGTAAGAATTAAACTGAGAATGGCAAGCTCTCTGTCAAGGTCTGGTCAACTTACAGGTAGAGAGAATAAGTTTAAGATTTCATGTGTAAGTTTTGCTTCCACCTCAACTAGTGAACGAGGAAGGCCTTCTCCATCAGCAACAAAAAGTTCCTAGAATGTACAATGCATCACTTCAATTCACATGCATCAAATCAAAAACATTTTGCCCCATGGAAACATACACTCACACAACTGTCAACTAGCCAAGATGAGCTTTCAGTGTTCAAGAATCATGATTGGCTCCTACATTTTCAATTGAACTTGAACTCTATATATAAATTACAAAATTGTACTCCCTCCGTCCCATAAAGATGTTCCCTATTGCCATTTTTGTTTGTACCCAAAAGATAGTCTCATTTCCAAAATTGTTAGATAAAATCATTGAAATTCCAAAATTGCCAACCAAGGAAGAAGATAGAGAGAGAAGATGAGAGCCAACCAAGGAAGAAGGGGGAGTACAACAACAACAACAAAGCCTTAGTCCCAAAATAATTTGGGGTCGGCTAACATGGATCCTCATATGTCAATATGTCATCGTGTAAAAAGGTTGTTGGAAAAAAAATAATAAATAAATAAATTAAAAAAATAAATTTTTAAAAAAATAAATAAATAAAATCAACCCCCCACATGAAAATAGGTTGTTAAAATGTTTGATTAGTCAATTGGGAATATCATTATAGGATGGAGGGAGTATCTAATGTGTTTGTGATTGCTTGGTCACTTACTTGAGCCTGCTATCATGTTCAGCCTAATGGGGGTGTAGTCGAGCTTTAAATGAGTTGAGCCTGAGTCAGCTCGGTTTATTTAATAGCCCCCACCCCCAGCAAACCAAGAAACTGGTTAGGGACTCAAAATGAGGGGAACAAGCCAGATACCTTTAACATATTAAGGTCCTCTTCCATCATTATCACATCAGAGTCAGAAAACGCACATGCAGGACCTCCATCCAGCAGGACCCATAAAAAGCCTTCCTATAAAACAGTATTAATCGCATAAGTATCAAGAAAGAACCTTCCAGAATAATTCCTGTGCACAAGATCATACCAGTGATGCCCTACAAATGTTTGTCACCAAGAGATCTCTGAGCACACCATCAATCAAATCACAGATACGGTTGAGAACCTGTGCAGATACCTCTTAGATTAAGAACCCTACCAAAACATTTCCAAAGAAAACACACACACACACACACACACACACACACACACACACAGAGAGAGAGAGAGAGAGAGAGAGAGAGAGAGGCATACACCATCCAAATGTGGAAGAATACTGTCCAACCGTGACCCTTCAACGCTACCACGATATAAGCGAAAAAGGAATGAATCTCTCAAATCCCAGAAAACAACTTTTGCTCCTACAAGTCGGAGAAAAGCAGGATTAAATCAAACCTTCATAAAGAGGGGAACATGACCACATCAAGATAATGGTCAACAGCTTCGGATCACACTGATGACGTGAACGTTGTGAGGACTATCATTTAACTATTGCCCTTATTACATATCCAACTACTATACAGATTATGAGCTCTTTTCTTGTTTGCTTCACCATTTACTTCTACTCTTGTTAACACAAAGTTAAATTGGGGTTAAAGCACAAACCAACAGGGGTCGTCAAACTCAAAATAAATGGGGAAGACTTAAATAGACTGAAAAACTCAATATAAACCCACGAGAACCAACTAGAGAAACCAACTCCATCACTTAACAACCAAAATACTAAATACCTTCTAACGTTGTAAGCATCTGACAATGGTCATTGAATGATATAAAATTAGTTGGGTTTTTTTTTGATAAGAAGAATGATACAAAGGATCGTGGAACGCACTCAGGACAATATACTAGCAAATTTAACAAATGGGTGTAATTTTGTGACCAATATACTTCCGTAGCAAAAATACTCACCGGTGAGCTCACAAATTTTTCTGATAGCATCAGCAGCAGAATCTCTGATGATGTGAAAAGTAGCCACAAATAGCTCATCAACTGATTCACTACTAGTAGGTTGAGAAGTTGAAGCTTCTGGATAGTCTTCAGCTGGATACCACAAGGCCAGACCATTAGAACAGTTCCACAAAAATCATAGTCTCTGTTACTAATCTAATAAAAAAAAAAAATGTTACTCATTTCCCACACATCTTAGGGCAAGATATAGATAAGCTATTCACAATTTCATAAGAAAGATAAATTAAGATGCTTACATGACCTGGAGCAAACAATTATTTCATGGATGGTGGTACAGTGCACTAGTGCAGAAGGCTTCTTGTTTTTTTTTTTTTGGTACAATGGAAAGTGCAGTAGGCTTCTGCCATTGCAGAACTTTCCCAAGCACTAGGCACTAGCTCTCTGTTTCCATGTAATCTCATAAACTGTCACTCGATACTAACTTTTGACGTTGGGATATATTTCTATATTTTCTAAGAATGTTGGGTGAAATTTTAGATAAGCTTTCTTACACTGGTTCATGAACTTAATGGTCCCTAGAATTTTGAATCAAATTACCAGAATGTTGATGATGTAGCATGTACATGAATAAGTAAACTACTAATAGAATACTATGGAATACAGTATTCTAATTTGAGAGCGAGATAGAAGAAAACTACTAGTGCTTGCTAAAATAGTCCGGTTAGGGTGATAGAAGTTCAAGATAAAAAGATAGCAGGATAATACCTGTAAACTCTGATGATCGGACTCTTTGGTTTGCCCCGCCGTACCCATGTCGGACACTCCTATTTTAGTCTTGTTGACAAGGGTGCGGCGAGGTAAACCAAAGGGCCCGAGCATCATAGCCTGTAAATAATAGGGTACCAGCATTAAAATGGTTGGAAGACAAAAACAACAGAAATAGAACTCACCACATCCCATGTTTCCAGATTTCCAGACAGATGCCCATGATTTCCTAATACCCTCTTCCAGTGTGCCAACTTGTTTCTGAACATACTGCATGAAAGAAAGCACCAGAAGAATATGCTCAGATTAAGATTATAAGGTTTTGATGACATGCAGCATACAGACAACTGATTTCACAATCTCTAGTTGATGTATCAAGAATAGCATAGTTCTCGAAATCAACGAGGCCAGAAAAGAGAAAACAAAGACCATCAGAAGTGCCATATGATTGCTCATCACTTAAAAGATACTATGATATTTACCAAAATAACTTCCGCCTAGCAATGACTGTCCAGCAATTATAAGTTCTTAACACTAGGATTTCTCTCATAAATCAGAGGCTTTCAAACCACTATAAAATTCTTTTAAACTCAAAATTGATGTCAGAGGTAAACTTTGACAGAAGAAAGTGACGGCCTTCACTTCTTAGTCATCATACAACTTAAATCCAAAAAAACAAGAAAGAGTTGACACGACATTTAAAAGTTAACAGGTCATGTAATCATCTGAAAAAGAAGCAAGTACTGCACTTCATGGAAAACAACTGAGGGAGATCAATTGATGATAATTTTATATAGATGAAAAGAGATTGAAACTCACTTGAAGAGTATTTAATCTGACACAGAGCTTCGGAACTGTCAATCCATTCAACTTATCATTCACTTCCTCTTCTAGAAGTACGGATTCAACAACCTTTTTCTTGATTATCGGAAAGACTGTCTCCTTGTACCGCGTCAAAGGAGGCGCAGCAGGATACAGGTGTTCCTTCTCAACTGAGTTAGCAAGACAGAGTCACTATTATCCTACTCTTATACTACAACCAATCGATAAAAGTGAAACTTAAAAAGTTAAGGAAAATCAAATTTTTGCATACATGAGAGATGATCCACCCAAACAAGCAGAAAACACTAAAATCATTAGACAAGTAAGAGATGAGCATGAAAATGCCTAAAAATAAAAAAATGCTCACAAGAGGGTTTAGGGCAGAACTGCAGATAATTTTTTATCACACACCAGGAAGCTTACTTCGCCAAATTTAGACCTCATGTGACACAAATTACAAAGTTTGTCCCCCAAAGAGTTACTTCTTAACAAACCAAGTATAACGAAAATGACAAGGTTACAAGAAGATAAACTGGTGTCCCGTCGCTTTATTTGTTCATCTTAATAAAAAAATCGAGGGGTTTCTTGAAGAACCCTATACAACCATGAAGCAGCCAGAATAAATATCTTGATGTGCAATAAAGTTTATATCATCAACTCAAAAATTGTGCCACAGCTGCTATTTCTGATAACCAACGAACATGTAAGTGAGAATAAACCTCTCCCACAACCTTTGTGCATGGCAAACGTGCACTTTTCAATTTAATGGCAATTAGAAAAAAATATATTACAGTATCAGATAGTTTATTTTTGAAGAGCTTCGTGGGTCAAATGCACTAACACAAGGCGTGTCTGCTATAGGCAAATAGCTAGAGATCAATCCAATTATATCAATCTCTGCTCCTTTATTTGGAAACACCTTTGCACATGGTTACTCAGCTAAAAAGCCTATACATGAAGAGTAAATAGCTGTCATGACACAAGTTCCTATGAGAAAACCTTTATTTATTGATCATTAAAACATGTGTACATTTGGTTTAAAATCTCTGGATAAACACTTCCAGATTCTATAGATGTCAACATTCCTTTCAATTTAGTAAGTTGATTGAATAAACCTCACTTAAGTTCAAAAAATATCATACAAGACAAATACTCGGTTGCCATCATGCGGTCCCACCTCCATGTGCTAATATAAATTTCTAAAATAATTAGCTTTTATTTTATTCTTCAATAATTTCAAGAAGCTTCCGCACACCAGGAACACAGGCACAAAAAGCAAATACTATTAATGTAAGGTCACAAAGTTTTGCATAAAGTAGGATTAATCAAGGAAGAATTAAAGAAAATTGACAACTGAAACATCAGAAAGTTAATATCCTGTTGAAAATGCGATACCTAACTGGCTATTGAGTTTCAGTAAATAACCATCCAAAGTATGGAAAATTATCGAAAGTAAAGTTTGTAAGTGTAAGATGTCCATTGGAAGGCCCAGCTCAAAGAATCGGTCAACTGTCTGCAAATAAAGGGTTGGAAGAAGACATAAGAAAATAAAGAATATGAAAGTAACAAAGAGAAACGATAGCCCAAATTTAAGCATCCGAATGCAATTTACTAAACTTTAGTCATTTAGGTATAATTTCAGGTCCCTCAACATTTTGTATGCTTTTTTTTTGTGCAAACATTTTGTATACTTTATATACTTCCTCTGGCCCTAAATGAATGTCCAGATTCAAGATATTTTTGTCCCAAAATGAAAGCCTTTTTTGTACAAAACTTTGTCGTAACGCTTTTTTACCAAAAAAAATCGCTATTTATTTTATTATCATTAAACTAAATGTTTAGAAAAGTGGATAAAAAGAATATTTATGCATCTTTGCCGTTATAATTTATAAAA
The DNA here is from genome assembly GCA_022495995.1 of Adenophora triphylla var. japonica. Taxonomy (NCBI): domain Eukaryota; kingdom Viridiplantae; phylum Streptophyta; class Magnoliopsida; order Asterales; family Campanulaceae; genus Adenophora; species Adenophora triphylla. The sequence continues at coordinate 512,751 of JAFEMH010000912.1, forward strand.
AACACACATTTTCAGAGTGTCCCTTAAAATGAAATTTGGACACTAATTTAGGGACCGAGGGAGTATTAGGTTTTCCTAACTTTGTATCATTAATTTATTCAACTTTTTACTGATTTTGGTTTGGGCTCATAAGAATCTTGGTCGGTCTCACTCCGTTAATATAAGCTTGATAGTGCTAGAACATGGTCAAAGCTTGTTTCTGCAAGTCAATCTAAGAACTGTAAACACAGTCTACCTGCAGCCCGGCTTTTTTGCAGCTTATCGATCCTGAATACCTTTAGCATAGTAATCAAATCTAAGCGTAAAATTACAAGAATTCGTGTTCATAATGGTACATACCTCCTCTATTATCCTGAATACTTCAACTGCGGAAGCAGCTTGCTTTTGCTGATGTGATAAAGGTTCCCAAACCTAGTACAATACAAGTAGTGAAGCAAATGAGCCAAAGAGACAACTATAAAGGTGGCAGAAGTATATTAAAAAAAGATAGATTAGAAGCCCAGTAGGAGATGACTTTGAGAGAAAGAAAAAAATTGATTGAGATGGTTTGGATACATAGAACATAGATGATACAACTTATAATAGTGCATACACCCATGAGGAAGAACGATAAATCAACAGCAATGGAAGACAACAAAAGTAGAACTATCAACATGATGCACCCAACTACATGAGATTCAAAAGACACGTTAAAAAACATTCTGAAAGGTAGTAGCAGACCAACCTCAATGTTAAAAGCACGTCCAGTCCATTCCAATATGCGTGTATGCTGAGAAATCAGCCAATCAAGAATAATAGGTTGGCAAATTTCTCGAACCTGCAGAGAGGGAGAGTTATAACCAGTCTCATATGTTGATTACGTCCAAAATATTCAACATTAAGTTCAAATAATGCTTCGTCGACCTCATGGTATATAATTAGACTTAACAGTTTAAGTATATCAGAGGCTTGGCAATTGACTCCGTTCAGATTTTCCTGGTAAATATAGTGGATAAGGTTACTAGTTCAACTTCCTAAATAAGTTAACATGTACTGGGCTCAACAAAATGGTTTAAATGCTTCTCATTTTCATAGTATGCATAGTTATTAAAGGCTCAAGGCGCACCAAGGCACAGAAGGTGTGCCTGGAGCCTAGTCGCAAGGCGCAAGGCGGGCGTGCGCCCGAGTGACGAACCTGTCATAGCTAATAATACTCGCCGGAGGTCGCCAGAGTGATCATGCTAATCGCTACTCTTATATAGAGTTATGGACTTATGTTGCGTGTGCGTGTACGTGAGAGAGCCGTAGGAGAGGAAGTGTATTAGTCGCGTATTAGGTTTAATTAGATGTAATTGTCGGTCAATTGTTGTGCCCGAAGCCTAGGCGCACCCCAGGCTCTAAAGCTGCGCCCTGGGCCTAGGCGCGCCTAGGCGCGAGCCTAGGCGCGCTTTTAATAACTATGATAGTATGTATTCACTAAGTATTGCTTCATAGACGCTCTGTCTTCTTAGTCAATATATCTTCACATAGTTCAAAACAAAAGTACTCAAGCTTCATAACAATTATTGTCTCATAGAAATTCTTTACATGAGTCCAAAATCTCAATACAATGTGTATATAGAAGAATTTATTCCCTTCTATCTAACAAAAGAAGTAGTCATTCGACAGTAGAATGTAGTATACAATGACATCGAGTAATGACATGCATACAAAATTTTGAAAATGCTATCATACATGCAATAAATCAAAGCAACCCAGCACGCATGCAGTGACTTAACTTTGCAGCGATGCTTCATGTTAGCTGACTCCAAATCAATTTGAGAATAAGGTTGTGTTGTTGTACAGAGTCAGATGAAAGAAATACAGGCAATAACAGCTTGATACACTAACCTGATAGTGATCAAATTTGTGGATGAGTGGGGAACCCAAACAATTTTCTTTACACTTGAAAGAGTAAAGCTGAGTCAAGTCATGCTCCAACGTATCGGCTGCAGAAAGCACCGATCTAACATCTTCAGAAAGATCTGATACCCCATCTAGAAATGGTTTCTATACATTAAGAAAACTCAAGTTAAGGTATTTTCATCATTTATCTTAATAAACATAGGGCAGATTCTTTTAGTAAGTATCAGTTGAACGAAACCAACCAGCTTTTGACCATAAAGTTGGTGCAATAGTTTGGCTGCAAGCATCCCTGCATCTGGACAGAAATGGCTCAGGGTGGGGCAAAATATAGTTATCTCTCTTTCGGAAAGCAATCTTAGTTCACTTGCAAGAAAGGCCAATGGATGCTTCTTTTCTAATTTGGATACGAGATCCAAAGTATCAGCTACCTGAGATCAACCAGGAAGTCGGTTAACATGATCAAACTGTGCCTAGTTGCAATCAATACAACCAAAGCATGAATGATTTTTTTAGGATCTTACCCGACTATATGCAGCTTCAATAGACCTATTAACATACATTCTGACCTTTGCTGCAACAATCTCACCAAAAGCATCAGAGTTTGATGACTGCAAATATGACAAAGTTTTGCAATCAGTAACACGAGAGTCATTTAGGATATCTTTAGAACAAAACATGACTGCACCCACACCACAACACTCTAAATGGCAAGAACTACGCACGAGAATACTACTCGCTTAATCTAAGAAGTGAGATAAAAATTGCCACTTAGGTAACAATTTCAGTTTCAATGTGTTCGGCTAATGAAAACTAAAAGTGAAGTCCAGACTGATAATTAACTCTGTCTCTGAAGTAGTCTTTAGAACTACTGTTTATAATGATATTCCCGAAAGAGCTTAAGCAACAGAAAAACAGATTTGTAGATGTACAGAAGCTTCTAAAGCTCTTAAGCTAGGACTGTGGTCTTTTTCAGAAAAGGTGAACAATGTGGATCTTAGACCATTGGGCAACGTGGTATGATAATAAGTAGTGCAAGTGGCACATAAGTATACAGCAGGACCCTTGAGGCAGTTTGTCTAAAACCATGCTCATCTAATGGTTTTTGATGGAATGATAATATGTTCTCAATTAAAGACTCGCAGATGCTTGGGACAATAATTTTTGTCAAATCATCACAGTAGATTTTGATGACTGACTAAATGCCTCAGTTTGTTTGATCCGCATCATTGATTCCATGAAAGTGATCAATCATATTATTCTTTCAAAACTGCACTTGAAAAAATGTACGACCTATGACAACTGGATCCTTGTAGTTAGATTCTAATAAATTAAAAGTAAGGGTAAAGAAAGGCTCACCTTGAATTCATCACATTTACCAGAATCATAAGTTCCAACAGCTATTCCCAATGTCACTACTCTCTTGAAGAAAGCAGGCTTCTAAGAGAAAAGAGCAGGGGAAATAAAAAAAGAAAAAATAATGAGTCATCTGCTAAGAACCTTTCAAAACAATATCGAAAAATTAAGTCCAAAGATGAAATGGCTACATAGAAGAGGAAATTTGCAAAAAGCATAGAGAGGTTTTATGGGCACCTGGCAGATGATTTATCTAAACATAAACAATTCATGTAAGGTAAGTAGAATGTGCCACTCGAGAACAGTAACCAACCTGACTAAAATGCAGATGATAATCTTGCAGTTTATTGTCACACCAAAGGTTTATCAACCAAAAGATTGCCTGCACCAAACATAATCTTGTTTCGCTGCCGTTGTAGTCAATGGTACACATCAGGTTGTTCATATATATTTCTTCCTTCTCGTTGTTATCCTCAGTTGATAAAACTTTCTGTACTTCAATGATTGCGTGATCCAATAGTTCCACCTCATCTGTTTCAACAAACTTTCATGGAAACAGATGGTGTGAGAAGTATGATAAGCGGAAAAATGGAAAAGTGTTAAACTAGATGTCACAGCACCATATCACTCAAAGAAAGATCCTGACGGCAGTGTTATACAGCCAATTCACCTTTAATTTGCTCATAGAAAAATAAATTACACCTAATCATATTTAGAGATAGTATTTGAGTAATAGGTATCCTTCTCAAAGGGTGATAAAAAGCAAGAGCACACACATCAGAACATAATAACCGTGTCAACTTCTTTGTAGACATCTTTATCAAAAGTACCAAGCCTTTAATGGCCAAGCAAATAGCTTTGTCAACCAAACCAACCTCAAGTCCAGAAAATGACAGGCAATGCTCTACCATACTTCATAATCACAAACTTCCAACATTAACATTTAACTCTCGCCTTGAACTCCACATACAATATACATTTATTTTCGAATCCTGAGAGGACTATAATCAATGTATACCACAAAAGCATTAGATACAAATATACTTTTCTGCATCTGCAAAATATAAGCCCAATATTTCACAAGGTCAAAGGAAACATGCGTGAGACCTGTACTTTCAGCATCCTATGGCTCAAGTCATAAGCATAGGACTTATGCTCAAGCAATATGGTATGAAATCATGAATCAATTAAGGTAAGTAGTTCCAAATACAAATAATCTAACCTCAACTTGCCATAGATTCAAATAAAATAAATACCTGCTGAAAAAGCACCCACGCGTACAACGCATCATGCATCTTCTGAGTAATACCTAAAGTTGACCAGGTCAACTTGATGAGCTTTAGAAATTCTTCATTTTCCTAATATACAAACCAAATAAGAACACTAAGTTATCAATCAAGCTAAAGCATACTGGCTCATGCAACATTCATCACACGGATGACAGTGAAATAACATACCTCAATAAGCTGGCTTTCTTCCAGAATGTCAAATATACCAAAAAGTAGCTTCTCATAAAGCCTGATGTTTAAATGATAGCAGGCAGACCAATAGCTGGTTTGACCTTGCATATTAAAATGTCTATGCACCGATGATAATACTGAAGCAACTTGTCTGATAATTAGCAGGACCTCAGCACGTTCAAGAGAGGAGATGTCCCATTCCTACAACATGTAGTAAAATAATTGCAATGAAAACATAGTTTAGGAGCACTCTATATACGTCAAATAGAGATGACCTGCCTTTAAATTTCTGATCTTTGCAAGCTCAGTTTCTACTACTTCTGTTTCGGATGTTATAATTTTGACAGAAGAGAATAGTTCTTCCAGAACTTTCACCTGAAATAGAATACTTTCAAGTTAGAATGATAAGCTGGAACTCAAATGGACAGGTCATTTATGCAACCAACATAAAAAAGTGAAGTTCCTAGGAATAGATTGCACGATTCTCCTTGACTGAACTACTAAGAAATAAAAATGTTCCTGTTTTCTTCTAATGAAAGACTAGGTGTGTATTATGTCATGTCATCAAACAGAATCTCTGTCTTATCTTCATACTTGAGAACAACTTTTTACCACAAGTAATATAAGGATAAATGGGAATGTGCATTACATACTAGTATGACTTGCGGATTTAGATGTCGATTCCCATCAGCAGGAGAAAGACCTAAATTGCACACTGTGCTTTTGTTGTTGTTTTATTAATGTTTTATGAAAAACATTAATTTGTCCATTTTCAGTACCCTGAACTAACTTATGTTGGTTGGCACAGCCTGACATGTATAACAACTCTGAACCCAACTTCTGGTATACCCAGACAAGTAAAATCATGAGTGCACACTCAGGAGCTTTGAGTAGGTCAGTTGAGCAATGTGAGCTTATTGTAGGGAGGCCATAATTTCTGCCTCATGAGTAAGGAAATAGTCTTTTTAATCAAGAAACCTCGACTTTATGATGGATAATGATTATGCTGCAAAGGGGCCAAAGAAATCACCAGCAATGAAGAAAACAAGAATCCTTCATATAGTTCTAAATAATATGATCTATACTAGCCCACTCTCTTTACCATAAAGGGATAGATTTACAAAAAATGGGGTAAGGAATACCTGCCGCTTCCTCCATTGTGTATACGACCTTTCATTGAAAAAATCAGACTTGAATATGCGATGTAAAAGGTCTAACGAGATTTGAAGAACATCAATTTTTGCAGATGCTTTCCGAGATGCAAACTGCATCAGCCACTGCCTGATGCACGCATCCATTGCTTCTGAAATCTGGATTAAAAGGAAAGTTTACAATTTCCAGTAAAAACATGAGTGCCGAATCAAAGTTAGCACGTCAATGAGATTAAAATATAGAAAGAAAGCAATCATCAATTTGGTGTTGGTTAGTCTAATAAGAAGTCTGATCAGGTTGACTGAGTGAAAAAGATATCAAGGAAACTCTATTTTAAGTCTAGTTATGTGTTAGCATTCATATATCTGAGCAGCAACCATATGATACCTGCTAACTATCAAGGTTGTTAATTAAGCACAACCAGGTAAACATGGTAGAAATTTCGTGTTCTCTTTTATGAGTTTCAATCAACTACATATTTCTTAAGCCTAGCAGATCAAATGACAACTTGAACTTTAGGAGGGGATCTCGTAAACTGATCAGATGGAAACTCTTAACTTGGGTGTACCCAGCCCAGGTTCTTGACCCCAGACACTTTTACACAAGAAACTAACTCCTTGAAGAGTTCCTGCAGAAAGGCTATATTTCAAATGTATCATAGTGTCAATGTCTCATAGAGAATAAAGTATTCCTTCGGGAATTTAAAGTAGCTTTAATTATCAATTTTTTTAGCTTTTAAGTAGTGAAGGCTAACCTAGAAGAATGCATGCAAGAATATGGAACTTAATTGATGCTGACAGCATAAAGATTGATGCACAAGAACCAGTTAGGAATTCAGACAGAACTATTTATTCTAGTTTTTCATCTTTTGGGTTCGATGGGGGTGAGGGGTAGGTTGGGAAAAGCTCACCTGCATCTGAACTCGGATGGTGTCAATATATTGAAACTGGAAATCAGTAGTCTGGGACCGACTATGTCTTCTATCCTTTCTACTCTTTAACCCAGATAGGAATCTAGAGCCCTTATCTTTCTTCTGGTCGTCAAAAGAATGAATCGTGATCCTGAGAGCACCAAATAAGACAGGGAACGAACATAAAGAGGGAAACAAAAGGTTAATATCAGAAAAAGAGAAACATAAAGATTGAGAATGGAAATACACTAGCAAGATGGAGAGTACCCAGAAAACGCCATGCACGCAAGTAATATTTCATAGGCTGATTCCCGCAATTCATCATCCGATAATCCTTTAATATCCTAAAACTATATATCAGTCACTCAAGGCATGAAAGTCTACACAATAAAGATTAAAAGAGAGGGAGAGAGAGAGAGAGAGAGAGAATGATAAGCTAATATTTCACTCAAAAGACCAAATGACACTCTAGGGGAGAACTCAGTTTGAGTTTTTTTATATCAATGTGGGTCATGTCATGTCAATTTCAAAACTTGTGAAAATTAATCTCCAAGAATGATTAGTGGGAACGCTGGCAGATCAAAAATAGAGAGGGGAATAAGCCAAAAGGAAAAAAATGTAGATGGGAAGAGAAAGAGAAGAAAGAAACTAGTGATGTGGTTTGGAAGCTTGGGCATGTTCATGTATTTAAAGGATCCGAAAGAGTTAAGGAGACAAGTATACTGCAGGAATGCAGGGAGTTCACTATTTTTTCTGTGTTGACCGAGAGGAAGTCAAGAATTTATAAAGCTTATTAGAAGTCTAGAAGATGTTGTGGGATTCAATTGTGCATACGGCTTCGTAATGGGACATGGTGTGGAGTTTACATTTCTGCTATGCAGCAGGATTGGATGACCTTGATTTTTTAAGTTTGGAGATTTCATTCATTTTTCTTTTCTTCTGTATTCGTCTTTTCATGGACTTCCCAGCCATGGACAACCCCCCCCCCTCATTTTCTTTAAAAAATGGTCAATGTAGTACCTTAGAATTTTGAAAAGATAATTCTTTTACCACTAAAAACAATATTTATCAATTTTGAAAAATGTTCCTTTGGAAAAAAATTACACGATATTATGATTTAATCCTCACTTACATATATATATATATATATATATATATATATATATATATATATATATATATATATATATATATATATATATATATATATTTGTCAAAAAGGAGGGTAGGGGGAAGAAACAAACCAACAAACCAATTATTTAAAGTATTATCATATTTTTGTCTCCCGAGTGGTTGAATCTTATTAGCAGGCTCCGAATATGGTAGCTTCTTGGCAGCCAGTTGTGCGGTCACTCTCCACTTCCGTAAATGAAATAATCATGAGATTGGCATCACAAGTTTAAAAAGAATGGAAAACCTTGAAACCCAACAAATACCTGTTTTTATAACAGGTAATCCTAGAGAAGGCATGCTTATTTTCTTCACAGACTTTGAAGATGTTGCAGTGGTATATGTATGCTTGACCATGTGGTCGTCCTCGGAAACAACTGTTCCTCGACCAACCACATGATTTTTCATTTTAGCATGGTTGGTCCCAACTGGAGGGGGGTTGTGGCGAGGAGGAGATCCAGCAGATTCCGGGTCAGAAAGAAGAAAATAGGAATGGCCTGTTTGAGAGCCTATCTGCAGAAGAGAACACATAAAGTAACTGAGTTAATCTGCTTTCAGACAAAGCGTCCACTCAGAATATGTTTCGCTGAGCATATTAAACAGCAATGTGAAAGACTTTAGAATGCTTTATATGAGTAGTACATGCATACATACATACATACATACATACATACATATATACATACATATATATATATACATAAAAACATATGTGCATACATACACATATATATAATATAAACTCCCATCTGAATTTCAGTTCAAGCAAGAGGGAATCCATGTCATACTAAAGTTTTGAGACGACCGAACATCATGCTTACTAAATCGAAATTTGACAAACTTTTTAAAAAAGAATTGTGATGCATAATAGTTCCAAAGCAGATGCATGTGAGAGATCATACCACGATCACTCTTCTAGTAAAGTAACCTAAAGGTATCTAGAATGAAGTCTGCAATACGTTAAGGCTATTCAGAGGGAGAATTGCTCTACAGATTCCAGTTCCAAAACACATCCAGTACCACCAATGCCAAGAACACATGGCTTTCAACCTGGAGGTCATGGGTTCGATTCCCCCACCAGTGGTTAGAGGGAATGACATTGCCCTCCCTAGCATAGCTAGGCGCCTCTGTGAAGTGCATCAAGGGGGGAGCGGTGAAATGTGTTGATCCCCTTCTTTTAAAAAAGAAAAAAAAAGAAAAAAAAAAAGAACACATTCAGTGCCACAAGTGCACAAGAATAGCAAAAGAGCTACTGCATAAGAATGTGATAAAATTCAATGCAACATCATGCATCAGTGGATTGACATAATCTACATAGAAACATCATCTCAATTAACAGTTGTATTGAATATTAAGCAAATAAAACATATTCATTTCTACATCAGCAAGCCACACAAACCTCAAAACCCATCAAATTGTATACAGGACCATAACAGCTGACGGTATCAGCAAACTAACTTCCTCCTTACCATTATCGGCCACTTAGTCTCCTCAACACTCTTCTTAGTTGATGTAGTTATATCAAGCACTCCACCTAGTCATAACATGAATCAACTCTCAGAATCAAGTAAAAGTAGAAGTGGCAGCAAATGAGCCACATTACGAATATGGAAATGAGGAAAAAAGTAAAGAGTACTGCCTGTTGCAATTTGTACAGTAAGTTGATGTAATAAAGTGGGATAAGTATAAGTATTGCCCTCAAACTGCTTACTTGCAGGGCACATCAATAACCAACCATATGGGCTGGAATGACTAGTTAGGGATACCTAACATCTCCTAAATAAGACCCATGACATAATTGGCAAAATGGAAGAAGATTTTCAGATAGAAAATCTCGTTTCGCATAGTCAGCAGGTCCCTCCACCATTACCATTTTTTGGCTGATTGCCAGCTGAGATTTTGTTGCTAAGGTCTATTCAAATTTTTACGTTAGGGTTACTACACACACACATATATGTACACATACATACGCACACACACACACACATTTACTCCTTCTATATGGAGTAGTATGTAACGAAGTCTATAAGAAATAAACAGATATATGCGAGGTTAAGAGAGTAAAATTTCTAAATAGGTTCAAATAAGAACTTGATTTCTTTAGTTTTAGCTGAATTTTCTCAGTAGCCAAACACTTTCAAAATTTGAATTTCAGGTTAGAAATTGAAAAAGAAATTACCGGAACGAATTGATTCGAGGACAAAATCGGCACTGAGACGGTCGAAATCTATGTTGGAAAGAGAGGTGGTGGGACCAATCGGAGTTCGAATTTCCTTGATCAAGTCCGACGATAGAATGTAATCAAGAAGCTTTCGTCGATCCTGACGGCACCGTTCCAGCTCCATCTTCCGGTGAACGACTATAGAGAGAAAGTGGGGTTTGCCGGAGGAGACAGAAGAAAAAGAGGTGGGGAAGGGGTTAATTTGGAGACTCCGCTTACGTTTTCCAATTCCAAATGTTAATTGGAAAAGGTCCGATTTAGACGGGCGCGAAATGGCCAAACGCACGAAGCCGGTTTCTTTGACCTTTTTCTTCTTCTAATTTTCAACTTAACGACTAATTTCTTAAATTCATTTACCCCCACTTAAAAAAATTCAAGTCCTTCCATTATTTTCTCATCCTTTCTAATAAATGTATACTACTCCCTCCGTCCCACCTCAAGGTTGAACCTTGAGGTGGACACGCTTTTTAAGAAATTTAATTAAAGTGGATAGAAAATTTGAAGAGAGAGAATGTAAAAGTTAAATGTGTGGTAGGAAATAGGAGAGAGAATGTAAAAGTTAAAAATATTTAATAGGAGAGAGAATGAGTGGGAGAATGTGTGGTAGGAAATATGAGAGAGAATGGTTTTTTTGTAAATATATGGAGATGATAAGGGTATAAATATATGGAAAACTTTCCATTTAAGGAAGTTAAACCTTGAGGTGGGACGGCCCAAAAAGGAAAGGTTAAACCTTGAGGTGGGACGGAGGGAGTATCTTTTACTCCCTCCGTCCCAGACCAAGAGTCCTACTTTCCCTTTTGGTCCGTCCCAGACCAAGAGTCCCTTTCCTTAAATGGAAAGTTTTCCATATATTTATACACTTATCATCTCCATATATTTACAAAAAAACCATTACTATTCCTCCCACTCATTCTCTCTCCTATTAAATATTTTTAACTTTTACATTCTCTCTCCTATTCCCTACCACACATTTAACTTTTACATTCTCTCTCCTATTCCCTACCACACATTTAACTTTTACATTCTCTTTCCTAAAATTTCTTACCCACTTTAAAAAAAAATTCTTAAGAAGCGTGAAATCACCCCCGAGGACCCTTGGTCTGGGACGGAGGGAGTATCTTTTATGAACTTTTTTATTGTGTGCCCATGAACACATGATAAGAATTAAAGATTCTTTTGTAATAATGTGTATCAAATTAATACTTGACACACATTACAAGAGAATTTTTTAAAAATTCTCTTATAATGTGTGTCAAGTATTAATTTGACACACATTATAAGAGAATCTTTAAAAGATTTATTAAAAGATTCTCTTGTAATGTGTGTCAAGTATTAATTTGACACACATTACAAGAGAATCTTTAATCCTTATCATGTGCCTATGGGCACACAATAGAAAAGTCCATCTTTTATTTCTAAAAGTAATACTCTTTCCATTTGATAATAATATTAATAATAAACATCACCTTTTTTTTCAATTCCTTCGAAAATATAAGTCTTACGGTTTGTTTATTCTAAAATAAATATTTTATTTCTAATCTAGTACTCCCTCCGTTTTACGCGAAGCTTCACCTTTTAATCAAATGGGTGTCCAGATAGAAGATTCACCATTCCTAAAATGAACATCAAATATTAATATTTTAATTGGGCTGGCCCACACTATTAAGACTAATATCAGCCTTCCCTAATTAAACCCGCCTAACCCAAAACTAATTAAGGGGTCGTTTGTTTTTTTTTTTTACCTCTTATTAAGAGGTTTTACCTTTGAATAAGTGGTTGTTTAGCAATTCAACTTGTTTGGTTTTTTTTTTTTTTTCAGCCTTATAACCTTTGAATTGCCTCTTATTTTTAAGTGGTGAAACTATTGCTGAATCCCTCTGAAATGTGACCGTGAGAACTTAGTTTGGGTTGTTTTTTTTTTTAACCATTTACATGGCATATTACATTTACGTTTGGTTTTTTTTTTTTTTTTTTTTTAATTTTTTATATTTTTTTTAACTCAAGTTTATAATGAATTCAGATACAAAATCAAACAACTTATCCAATTCAGTAATTCGCTTTCGCTGTCGCCTCTTAATCATTCAACATTTTCGAACCGAAATCGATTTCAAAGACTTATCACTTAAAAAAAACAAAAACCCCCTAAATCTAACCCAAAACTGATTAAACCTCGTCCAAAACTATTACATCAAATCCATTTTGGGCCCAAATAAAAATTACTTACAACTAACCCTACTCTCTCTCCTCACTTTTTCTATCGTTCTTGCTGTTTTGCCATTGTTCGTCCTATGAAGAACCCTAGTTCTCTCTCTCTCTCTCTCTCTCTCTCTCTCTCTCTCTCTCTCTCTCTCTCTCTCTCGATTAGACTGAAAAATTAATTGAAATCTTAGATTTTTCATACATGATCGTTCTCCTTTCTTCATGAATACCGATTTTTCCAATAATTTGGATGATGAATCGGCAATGGTGACAAACGATTCTTCAATCGTTCTCGGCGATTCATCAACCTTCTCTTATGAAACTCAATTCCTTTCATTTTTTCTTCATCTAATTTCACTATTTTACTTCTGACTACTCCTACTTTCTTTTATTGTAAATGGACAGGTTAACCTTGGTCCCGTTGATCTAGCACCTTCCTCCAATAAGTGAAGACCGTTCTTCTCGAGACTCCAAATTTTGAAGCAGTCACTGCAATAAATCCTCTAGGAAGTTTTCCCTTCACCATAACTTCAAGCAAGAACTGACCCAATATGTTCATTTGATCTTGAGTCAAGTTGGGTTTGGCTAGGAAGTTACAGTCTGACTGAGTGTGGACCTGGGTTGAGACATGTTGAATTTTGGATATAGAGTTTGCAAATTTCGTGCTAATCAGTAACTGTGGTGTCTGTTTGTGTAGATCGATAAGTTTTTTTAATGACTTAGTAGGAAGAAGACATTATTTAAAGTAATTCCCTCAAAATATGTGGAGGAAATCTGTTTGTAAATGTTCAAGAGGATTGTCATCTTGATGATTCAATAAGCTTGAATATGAAAACACTTTTTGCTGGATGAATAGTAGTATTATTTGAAATTTTGGGGGAAATCATTAGTGGAGGCAAAATTCGGATGTGACCCTTCTTAATCTTCATTAACATATCTCACTCTCATTATTTTTAAATATATACCACCCTCCGTTTCATGATAATATATAAACTTTTCTTTTTGGGCGTCCCACAATAATATATACTCCCTCCGTCCCACGTGAATAGACACCAAAAATCTTGGCACAATAACTAAGGAAAATGAATATAATAATGAAAATGTGTGGTAGGAAATGAAGAGAGAGAATGAGTGGAGTTGGTTGAATAAATTGTGTGGTAGAAAATGAAGAGAGAGAATGAGTGGGTGGGGTAGGATGAATATAAAATAATAAATTCTTTTCCATTTTGGGCAGTGTCTATTCACGTGGGACGTCCCAAAAAGGAAATAAGTGTCTATTCACGTGGGACGGAGGGAGTACTTTTCTAAAATGGAAAGGAATCTTTACTATTCCCTCCACTCATTCTCTCTCCTACATTATTTTAATATTCACATCACCATTATAATTTACTATTCTCTCCACTCATTCTCTCTCCTATTTTATTTTCACACTCACAACACTTTCAATATAATAATTCCTCCTTAATTCTCGTGCAAAACCCAAAAGTCTTTAAATTCCTGGGACGGAGGGAGTATATTGTTTTCTTAATTTACGTGAAGCATCAGGCGGGACGAAGGGAGTATATAGTATATAGTCCCTCCGTCCCATGAATTTATAGACTTTTAATTTTTCACGGGAATTAAGGAGGAATTATTATATTGAAAGTGTTGTGAGTGTGAAAATAAAATAGGAGAGAGAATGAGTGGAGAGAATAGTAAATTATAATGGTGATGTCAGTATTAAAATAATGTAGGAGAGAGAATGAGTGGAGAGAATAGTAAAGATTCCTTTCCATTTTAGGAAAATATATATTATTGTGGGACGCCAAAAAAAAAGTTTATGATGAGCCCGGATCTACTGGACCGGGCCCGCGCTCGGTCTAGTCCAAGGAACCAGTGACGTGGCATTTTCTAGATCGCTGGAGGGAAGACCGCGGACAAATAGGCCCTTGTGGTCAAGACCGTGTCCCTCCTCGCATCATCCCCATCGAGCACCATTGGGACCACCTTTCGGCTGGATCCGTGCCCGCATGAAGTCATGCCGCATCAACCGTGCTCGCGTCTTATATCTTTGGCCGCGGGCACAACGTTGACCGCGGGCACATCTTGCTTCCGGTTAATGTCGAAGCCTTGCGAGCAAGTTAGCTTGCGCTCAGACGGGCCACTTGCCGGCTCCCCATCACGCATTCAATGCGGCTCGATCCGCGCCCTACTATTCCATTTAATGCAATAAGCGGCTACGCGGCTCATGTCCCTTTCGGCCATGTCCCCTGGGCAGATCAATGTTCCCTCCCTGACGGGACCAATTAGGCTGCGGACACGTGTAGGCGGTCGAATACCAAAGTGCCCCCTAGGTGATCTCGTGCTTACCTCAACAAGCACCGTGGCATTGCCTATAAATAGAAGGCCTTTACCCCCTTGGGCAAGGTAAGTTCCATGAGACGATTGAGTAAGCTCTTTTACTCTCTAAACCTAAACACACACACACACTCCAAAGGTATTCGAAAGTCTTATTACTCGGTATTCTTACTCTCGCACCCGAGGGCCTGAGTGGGAGTAACATCCAGCTTTGACCTTAACGGTGCTTGTTTGTGTTGTGATCTAGGTACATCAAACCACCAAATATATCCTAGCCGGATATCCTTGAACCGCTCCACGACCCCAAGGCCGTGGCGTCATCGGTGGTTCCATTGCGGGAACCCGACTTTCTTTCGTTTTCTCGTTAAAAATCTTTTGTTTTCAAGGCACCTCACGTGTCCTAAACAAATTCGATGCTTAGAAAGGCTCTTCTTTTTACATCACTAAGTTTTTCCGTTTAAAACTTTTGTTTTCGAACACACCTTGTCTAAACAACTCGTTGTCGAAAGGACACTTCTTTTCGCTTATTTTCGTCTTTTCGAGACATGTCTCAAATTACGAAAAATGCTGGTCATTTGACCCAGAGGAGAGGAACCAAGCCGAACCTCTACCATCAATAGGAAAGGCAAACCAACTCTGTTTTCAACGAGAATGGGGGCCCATTCTCGGCCTCAAAAATCCCGGCTCAACGAGTTCTACACCGGTTAGCAGGAAGCCCGTCTTGAAAAAGCCCAGCCTTACTAAACAATAGCCCCGAAAACTCCCCAAGCTCACATAAAAAACACCACTCTAACCACCCCACTTTCCCGAGCAAATCCTAAGAAGGAAGGAAATCCCGGCTCCAAGTCCAAACCAGTTGCGGAGGCCATGGCCATCAACGACGCGGAGATGGAAATGTTTGAAATAGAGGCCAATGGAGGGCTACGGTTCCCTCAAGGGTCACAAAGGTTCTCCCAACGAGCTCCCGCTAACTCGCTTGCTAGTCAAGCCGTGGGGCAAACCGGTTGACCCGGCCCTTGAGCGCGGACACCGGCCAAACGGAGCGTGGTGCATGTAGAGGATAGCGAGGAAATGGGGGAAGAGGCACAGTCAAACCGCCGTGCGAGGTCCAAAGCCAGCACCCTGGCTCCGGCCAAGGAGAAGGCCGTGGCTCCACGAGCTAAAAAGCGAAGGTTGATGATCGAACCCCGAGTTTGTGGAATTCATGCGAAAGATGTGGGAAACCCATCGAAGGCGGCCCGAAGTGTGGCCGCACCATGGACGCCTTCGGCGATAAAATTGCGCGGGCACCGATCGAGAAGAGCAAACCCCGAGATGGACACCTATGACGGATCCAAAAATGCCAAGAGTCATATGGGAAGATTTGAGGGCCGATGGCTTTATTCTCCGCGGACGAGTCGGTGATGTGCAAAGCTTTGGCTGCGACCTTCACTGGCAAGGCCCTATCTTGGATGCTAGCCCTCGAAGCCCGTGTATCCGGTCATTCGGTCAGTTCAGAGTTCTCTTCCTCAATGCCTTTCTTAGGAGCAGGTGTGCCCGCTAGACAAAGCAGATCTTGTCCGTGTCAAGGCGCACCAAATGAGCCTACAAAAGATTATATATCCCGGTTCGGAAGGTGAGCGAGAGATTGTGGACACTGGACGAAGGAGATATCGATTATGTTTTGAGGGCGGCCTCGGTTCCTCCTTCCTCAAAATGAATTTTGCCTCCAAAGCAAACCTAAATCGATGGAGGAAATGTATGAAAGGGCCTCGGCCATTGCCTCCGCCGAAGAGCCTAGCTGTGCCGCTCCCCGAGCTTACTGCGAAAGAAAGGATAAGCCAAGTCCGGGAGACCGCCCCAGCCTCGCTCACACCAATAATCGTGGCAAAAACAGAGGTCGGGGATCGAAAGGCTCAAAAAGGCCATGGCCGAAACAGTTTACGAGCTCACCGACCCAAGGGTGGTGATCATGAGAGCCTCGTACTCTTCCCGCTCCTCCCCCATGCTTCGAAAGCCAAATGAGAGGAGTAGACTTAAATTCTGTGAGTATCACAACGACCACGGGCACGGGCCGAGGATGTTTCCAGGGGCGAGTGATCCAAAAGAAAATCAATAACGGGAGCTAACCAAGTGGGTTAAGGGAAACAATGCCCCCAATAACAATGATCAGCGGGCACGACACACGCGGGGACCGAGGCGAGAAATGAAAGAGATAATAATGATGACGATTTTGGGGACTATGACATTAACTTCATTGGGGAGGAACCTCCCTCTAGTAGGCGATTGTCCCTCCAAATTCGGACATTAGAGAAGGTTTTCTCCATCCCCGCCACAGCTCCGGAGGAAGAGCAGAAATTGGGTTCAAAAGGAGTGAACTTGCCTCCACCCTTTTTCATTCCACACGGCCACTTACCCTCGGAATGAGAATCAACCGGGCAAACATAGGCCGAGTGTTGGTAGATCTTTGGAGCCGCCCGCGACATACTCTATTACCATACTTTGATTGGGATGAGAATGACTAAGCACATCTCACTCCATATGCGGGCATGCTCGAAGGCTTCACCAACCACTTGTTGTAAGGGTAAAGGGGACGATTGTGTTTGACGTAGCTATTGGGGAAAAACCCATGCAGAAGACGGCCAAGATAACTTTCAGGGTGGTCGAGCTTCCTTCCCAGTACAATGCCATTCTCGGCGTAGCTGCCGAGCCGGGCGGGAATAGTTGCGTCCGTCCCCACCAAAGGGTGAAATTTAACACCCGGGCGGGGTTGCTACCATCAAGAACCGGCCGGGAGATTCCTCCGAGCACCTTGGAGGAAAAAAGGAAAGAACGAGAAGGCGAACCTCCTGCCCGCAGATAGAGGGTGAGGACAAAATGATAGAGGGCAAGGGCGAGGACAAGTCAAAAAAGGGGAAAGCTCTTGCACTCCCGCCGCCACCCGTACCGATTGGCATGCTTTCTTTCCATTCCACAAAGGTGGAGCTCAAGATGAGCAGAAAATCGAAGCAGTTGGCTGCCCCTGTTGAGGAGGTTATATTGATCGAGGAGTAGAGGGGAAATTGAGCGTGATATCATATATTCAATGGCAACACCGACCGAAGCTCAGTCAACCCCCCAACTATTGTCATTGACTCCACTGCACAATCGTGAAATCGCGACCTTCAACCTAACGACGAGCTTGAGGAGGTGGTAATCAATCCCCACTTCCCGAGCAAACAAGCTTAAGGTTGGGGCAGGAAATTCACAAATGGCGAGGAAAGAAGGATACTTATTGAGTTCCTTAGAGCAAATTGCGATGTGTTCGCTTGGAGGGTGGAAGATATGCAAGGCATCGCCGAGGACGTGATCCTCCATAAAATCAACGATGACCCCTCCTTCAAAAACATTCACCGAAATCCGAGATATTTCTCCCTAGGAGAAAGAGATTGCCATCAAGGAAGAGGTGGAAAAAGTGCTAAAAGCGGGGATAATAAAGGAGATCTCCTACCCCAAATGGCTGGCCAATGTGGTCATGGTTAAGAAATCCGATGGCAAATGGAGGATGTGCGTTGATTTCACCGATCTCAACAAGGCATGCCCCAGGATTGTTTCCTCTTCCTCGCATAGGCAGATTGGTGGATTCTATAGCCGACACGAGTTCTAAGCTTCATTGATGCCTACTCTAGGCTACCGTCGAGATCCGAGATGGCTCCCGAAGATGTCCGCTCTGTAGCCTTCATTGCTGCGGCAAGACATCTTCTACACTATGATGCCCTTTGGGCTGAGAATGCAGGAGCCACATATCGCCGCATGGTCAATCTCGTCTTTAAAAACCAACTAGGCGAAATACGGGAGGCCTACATTTTCGACATGGTCATAAAAACTAAGGAAAACTCCCACGAGCTCGATGTGGAGGAAACCTTCAAAAACTTGCGCCACAACAACATGAAGCTAAACCCCCTTAAGTGCGCTTTCGGGGTCAAGGCGGGCAAGTTCCTCGATTCATGGTCAACGAAAGAGGGATAGAGGCTAATCCAGAGAAAATCCAGCCCTATTAGACATGAAACCTCACACTGCGTGAAGGATGTACAAAAACTTCAATGGTCGCATCACCGCACTTCGCCGCTTCATCTCGCGGTCCGCGAGAGAGATGCCTCCTTCTTCAAAACTCTCAAAGGGGGAAGAGAGCTGATGAATTTACATGGAATATGCGGGTGCCATCGGGCTTTTGAAGAAGTCAAAACATACCTCGGGCAGCCACCTCTACTCGGCGGCAGGTGCCCGGAGAAGAGCTCTTTTTGTATTTAGCCTGAATTCTTGATCCGGGCAGAGTATGTTCTTGTAAGGGAGGAGAATAACTCCCAAAGCCAGTTTATTATGTAAGTAAGGCACTGTCCGCCGTAGAAGGGCGTTATCTTAATATAGAAAAGTTAGCTTACGCCTTGCTTGTATACGCTCGAAAATTAAGAGCCTACTTTTCTCGCACATCCTATAACCGTACTAAGCGAGGCCCCGCTTAGAAAGGTTTTACATAAACCGAGTCCTCGGGGAGAATGCTAGCTTGGTCTATAGAGCTCACCGAGTTCCGGATCACCTACTCCCGAGAAAGACAATCAGCGCAGGCCTTAGTTGATTTTGTAGTAGAATCATCATTCAGATTAGCGGGCAGCGACCTCGGGAAGAGAAAGCGAGCAGAATCAGAGGATGACCCAGAAGGTCCGAGCACAGAAATTGTTCAACCGGGGAACGTCCGTAAGAGGTATGGACTTTATATGTGGACGGCTCCGCGAGCAAGTTAATCAGTGGAGCGGGCATACTTCGATCGCACCCGCGGGGAGAAATTTATGAGGGCCTTAAGATTCAAGTTCGAGGCATCAAACAATCGAGCTGAATATGAAGCGATTATAGCGGGCATGGAATTGGCAAGAGACTTGGGAGTGCGAGAATATTGAGATCAATAGTGACTCTCGGCTCATAGTTAATCAAATTAGGGGGAGTATGATACTATCAACCCAAGACTAACTCGATCGTGGCCTTGCAAAAACCCTCATCAAAAATTTCACTTACTATGAGCTGAACCAAGTCATGAGAGAGGACAATGTGGAAGCTGACCTTCTCTCAAGAATAGCCGAGCAAGAAATTGGTGAGTTGGAGACAAATTGCCGATTGAATTCACGGAGAGACTGCTATAGATCGAATACGTATAAACAATATTGAGGATCAAGTAAGGGACTGGGTGGATGAAATGAAGGATTACATCGAGAAGCAAACCCTCCCCGAGGACCCGGTAAAGGCTAGAGCCATCGAACGGTGTCCGCAAAATACCTCGTCCTCGATGGGGTGCTTTTCGGCGATCATTCACCAAGCCTTTACTAAGATGTGTTAAAACTCACATGGTCACCAACTTACTCTATGAGGTTCATGAAGGAGTTTGTGGCGGACATCCGAGGTGCTCGCACCCTCTCGTATAAGATCAAATTCCAAGGATTCTTTTGGCCCACAATGAGAAGGGATGCGCAGGAGTATGTTAGAAAATGTGATAAGTGCCGAGATTTGCGGACATCCCTAGACTACCATCAACAGAGCGAGACTTTGGTGGTACCATCGTGGCCGTTTGATACGTGGGGATAGATCTTATTGGACCATTTCCAATCGCTAGAGGAAGCATCAAGTATCTTTGTGGTGGCCGTGGATTATTTTACCAAGTGGACGGAAGCAAAGGGCTTGGCCACTATTTCCGAGGATAACACTATCGCTTTGTCCACGACCACATCTATTGTCGATTTGGGGTTCCCCGAGCAATAATTTCAGTATAATGGCACCCGATTCTCCGCAAAATTCACCGCCGAATGTGTGAGAATGAAGGTGCAACACCGTAAGTCCGCAGCTTGCCTATCCTCGTGGAAATGGTCAAGCCGAGGCCGCGAACAAGCTAGTCCTAACTGCCTTAAAGAAAAATTTGGAGGGCGAGGAGGACGTTGGTTGGACGAGCTCCGCATCGCATTATGGGTTGTCCGCACCACAATAAGAAATTCAACAGGAGAAACTCCCTTCTCGCTCACGTATGGGTCAGAGGCAATGGCTCCAGTTGAGGTAGCCCTACCCTCGTACAGAGTCACATACTTCGACGAGTCTCAAAACGAGGCAAACAGAAGGTGTGACCTGGACGATCTCGAAGGAAAGAGAATGCGGGCACATGAAAAAATGGTGAACTACAAACAGAAAGCGAAGAAGCACCATGATAAAAGAGTAAATAAGAGGAGTTTTTCAGTTGGAGACTGGGTACTCAGAAGCGTAGAGGTCCAAGGGACCCAACCTGGTTTCAACAAGCTGTCCCCGAAATGGGAAGGTCCATATGAGGTCACAAAGATAGTCAAAGAGGGCACCTACATGTTGCGACCAAAAGAGGGAGAAGAGTTTAAGCACGCTTGGAATAGCGACCACCTTAAGAGATACTTCTTTTAAAATCTTTGTAATTTTTTGGAAGGAGTATAGACTATATGTATATAAGGGAGAAGTTACCATCATATTTTGATGCAAAAATCAATTCCCACCAGCCTCAAAAGCTAGGGTGGATGCCCGCGTGCGGATGCCAGTGAGTTCAAGAGCCAACATATGAGCTCCTACTTACTGATGCGCAAAGATCTAAGGATCCGCATGCCTATATATGTACAAAGATCCATTACGATCCGTACTATGATCGCGGGGAGGACTCTCTCCTGCTCGCGTGACACCACCAAAAATAAGTGGATATAGATGAACGTAGGTACAAAGGCCATGATGCCCGTGCCTACGGACTCTAGTGGGGACAATGACCTGAAGTCCGGACCCACTAATTGCGCGAAGGACCTCGTTAGGGCCGTTACTCGCATGCCTGTATGTGACAAAGGCCTACATATAAGCCCGTTCACCAGATCGCCACGAGACCCTCACGAAAAACCCTAGGGAGTTTTGAATAAAGGGTCAAATAAGTGAGAACCTCCAATAAGGGGATACGAGATGCCGGGGTTAAAGGGCCTCTATGCTAAAATATGCTCCTACCTTTACATTGCGCGGACAATAGCCTCACGGCCACCTTCTGCATGCCCTATGAAAGTATGCTTGCCTTGGCTACTTTTGACTTACACCACAGCTCGCAAGGCTGGGAATAAGTGTAAATGGATGAGAGTGATCAAACTAGTTTAACAAAGCCAAACAGACAAACGAGGTTAAGGCCTCAAAGTTTGCCACAAGGCTAAACAAACGCGATCATAGAAGAATAAGGCTGACTCTCACAAAAACCTAAGGGTTTTGAATAAAGAGTTAGGAAAACTCAAAAAATGCGGGCAAAGGGCCTCTTAGTTCTTTGCCATGAAGGAGAGTATAAAGTTAATTGCAAGTCAAAAACGCTGGAAAAAGTAATAGGCAAGAATGCAAATACTTAGGTGCTCGAAGATTGTCAAACTACTCAAAATAGCCTACGAGACAAAGCAATTAAGATAAAAGTACAGGAGCCAAGTGGAGAAAAATGCTTCTATTAATGATTAAGGAAGTATTTACAAAATTCCTACACTATTACAAAAGAGATCCTAGTCTATTACAACAAGAAAAAACAAAAAATCCTATACTAAGGGAGCATTCTCCTTGGGCTCCTCGATGGCCGCTCCATCGGTGCCGCTTACGGCTCCTCGGTGGCCGCCACCCCCGTGCCGCTTCGAGTCCGGAGTCGGGAAAGCGAGGCGGTCCCAGGAGGCACCTCGGTGGTAGGAGCGGCTTGTTGTTCGGCGGAGGTGAAGCGGGGCCGGCCGCGGGAATAGATCTCCAATGGTGCCCCTCGGAAGAACCCGAGCCAGGGCATCCCCAAAGATAAAGGGTTGTCCCGAAGCCGCAGCCGCATCCGGTTCGGCGATCGTCGAGGCAGGCGTCACTTCGCCACGCGAGGCGAAGAGGCGCGACAGAGAGATCCGAGACCACTTGACCTCGTCCTCGGACAGAGGAACTAGCGCATGCCGGGCACGCACTCCGCGTCGGTAGCAACCGGTGAGCCGATCACGGCCCAGCTGCCACGGAGAACATACCGTGGCCGCGAAGTTCGGATACGTGTCCGGACACCGGCCTCATCTTGGGCCAGGCACTCCGCATTAAACTCATCGGAGTTCTTATACTCCTCGATGGCCTCTTTGCGAGCTTCGGCCAACATCCTTTCCTTCTCCAAGCTGAATTGGGTCAGAGGCAGCAGCTTCTCGGAGAGTTCATCAGCCTTGGCCTCCAGGATCTCCACTTGCTTTTGGGAGGCATCCAGCTTGACCATGAGCTCGGAGTTCCTTTGCTCAGGCTGAAGTTTGTGGCCCCCGAGCTCATCCCGTGGCCGCTTTGCCTTTGCAAGGCTCCCCTCAGCTCGGTCACCCGCTCCTGGAAGCCACTTCGGATCGGACTCCTTGGTCGCGAACTCTTTTCCTTGGCATCCAGGAGGGAGCTCGCAGTCCCCACCTTCTCACTGGGCTGCTCCGGCTCGCGGAGTTTGCCCGCCAGTCCTTGGTGTTCTTTGGCAAGCTCGGCGGACAGCTATCGCAGTCTCCGGAGCCGCATAGCTTTATTGCCCACTGCGAGGAGGATAGTTAGAGGAAGAAAGCCTAAAAATGTCGAAAGGACGGACGGAAAGAATCAAACCTCGGTCGGGGCAATCCCAATGTCTCCCATCGTGGGTGATGGGTTCTCCTTCTCCGCCACGGAGTGATAGAAATCCGGGGCAAAAAGCACATTGATGAGCCCTATCCCAACAGTGAGTTATGGGCAGAGCGGGCATACAGTCCGCCCCCTTGATGGCGGGCACACCTCCCACGCTGTTTTCTCTTCTCCCGGGTCTCCTCGCGGGTGGCCGGGGAGGAGATCGAGATAGGCCACCGAGCATATGGTCCCCGCGGTGGAGGAGCGATAGTAGAGGTAGTGGCGGCGGTGGAGGGCTACGGGTAGAGGTATCCCCCACTTTACGGGTCTTGGAGGACCTCTCCCTGTGCGTCGAATCGGCCTCTCTCTCGATCCTTTTCTTGGACTGCTCACAGTTATGCCCGGAGGCAATAGTGCGGCCGGGAGATGATGCCGGAGAGCATTGGGTGGAGGAGGACCCCGGGGAGGTGGAGGCAGATTTCCAGTAGTCGAGAATGGTTACAGGAGCGTGCTAGAGTCTCCCAGGTCCTCCCGCTCACTACAGAACGATCTTGTCTTTTGTGGGAACCCCTCCCATCTCATTACGCACTCTTCAGGCGGCTTCCTTGTTGGCCCTCTGGTTCTTGGCCTTCGGTTGAGCGGCACTTAGAGGAGGAGCCATCGAAATTATACACTTAGGATCTACTGCGGAGGGAAAGAAAATGGTTAGCAAAGCAGTTCAAAAATCAAAAGCAAAGTAAATTGGCAACGGTTTTATAGAGGAATCGAGACCAATTATTTCGGGAGGATCGCACTCGGCGCCCGGCATACGGGTCTTACAATCGCCTCAAGCGAGTAATGTTCGTGCACCCGCCAATCGGGTCGCGGGGCGAAGGCTCTATCAGCTACTGCAGGGGCATGTGGGGCGCCCTCCCCTGCGAGGAGCCACCCCAGGAGTAGATCGATGGGGCTCATCTTCCACTATGGCGCCCACATCGTAACAGGCTCCTCCCCGCTGTCCAAATAGGCGGCCGGTGTCTCTCTAAGGCACGGCGCAGAGCATCGGCAGAAGAGGGTGCTGGATAGCTACTCGCGGCCACCTTCATCGGGATTTGGATTTGAGGGTTTTGAGAAGGGCCATCCAAACCTAGACTCAATCACCAGGATGTCCCTCTGGTTCCATTGGTCAAACTTGTTGGAGGGAGGAGAGAATGTCCTGGTGGAGTAGATCCTAGCCTTCAAGCTCAGGATACTACGGCTAATTTGGTTCTGATAATAAGCATGTAGAGCCCGGCGAGGGTAGGTTCGTAGCCCGGGAATGCGCACGCGGCGATGAAGGAGACAATGGCTCGAATGGCATTGGGAGTCGGGTGCGTAGGCGGCGGGAATTGAACTCCGAGAAAGAAATAAAAGAAAGGGTCCGGGCGGCCTCAATCCGTTCTCAAGTTTGGGCCCCATAAAAACGCGAGGCTCGGTTGTCCGCGGACATCTGCTACGGTCTCGGCCGCGGCTTGTCACTTGTCCGCCAAATGAATATGTCCTAAGGTGCGGACACGGTAGGCGTTGCGGTCCACATTGTAAACCTCGTAAATGTCCTCCTCCCGAGTCAATGGTGGCCACCTCCTTGGCCTTCTTACGGCCACGACCGGGATTCACGTCCCTAGGCGGCCTCTTGCCTTTGTTCGGGCGGGGGCCACAATCTCCTCCTCCTCCTCGGAGTCGAGCTCTCGAAGGCATCCACATATTGGTGGTCTCGGCGGCCTTCTTGGAGGTCCCCGCGGCCCTCCTATCCCCCTCATCGCGCTCATCCTCTTCGGTCTCCGAGCTCGAGGAGCCAAAGAGACCGGTGGGGTCAGCGGGCGAGGGGTCACTCCTCATCCTCCCCGCCTGATAGTCTCAAAATTCAGGGGATCAAGCTCCTCACTGCTACTCAGCTCAATGGGTTCAGCACCAGGGGCCGCGGGCACCACATTGGGAAATACGGTCCTCGGGGCGGGACATCCGGGGTGGTCATTCGGAGTCGTGCCCGGTGCCGCGCGGCATTGGTTTGATGGGGGTCCATTAGCTCACACTTCTCCCAATCGGTTATCCGTTCGGGGACACGGATCGCTCTCCTCACAAGTTCAACGGCGTTCGAGCCGATCTCTCGCGGGAAACACTGCACAAAACCCCCATTACAAAATTTCTTAGCTGCGGTGATCCCCGGCACCGATACATTACGATTGTAGATGTACTTCTTCTTGGCCTCCCACAACCGGGGTGGGACAAAAGGCCCCCAATCATCTCTCTCACGGAAAAAACGAGGGAAGCACTAAGGGATAGCCTTATCCACCCCAATCCTACCTTCCTAAAGATACCACCGGTCCGTTTACGGGCGGCAAAGATATCAGGGGTGGACCCATCTCCTAGTTCTACGGGACGGCGGGGTCCAAATTCACGAGTGGTCATTTCGTTCAAAACCCAGAAAAGAAAAAATAGAAGGAGATGAAGAAGAAAAACACCCAATACTTACGAGAGAAGGATTGAGAAAAGGATTCGGAAGGCAGTAGCACAAGGATCGCAGCAAGAATTTTCTCTCAAAAGCTCTCTGAAGGTTTGGAAACGGTAAAAAGGGTTTGAGGTTTAAGGGTTTGGTATTTATAAGGCCTACCTATACGGGTTAACCCGTTAACCCGTATTAATTAGCCCACAAATCCTACCTCGGACCATGAACCGTCTCCAAACGTTTGAAAATTCAAAAATTAAATACCCTTTGCATTTATTGCCCCCCTTAAATGGGCGACACGTACCCCTGTACGTACCACTACCCGTCTTTTCATCTGCCCAAGGGGCCCACTGATACCGGGAGGCACACCATGCAAGGGACCACGTGTCACTCACTGGTGCCTCCCGAACGTTCCTACAGCCCAGTGGGGCCAGGCAACAGACAACAAAAGCGCTAACACTGTGCTCGCTCGAGGAGCGGTGGAGCGAGGCCGAGCTTCTAGTAGCTCCTCACTCGAGACCATAAATAATCACACTTGGAGCTAGGGGCCATTGATGAGCCCGGATCTGGGACCGGGCCCGCGCTCGGTCTAGTCCAAGGAACCGGTGACGTGGCATTTTCTAGATCCATTTGGAGGGGAAAACCGCGGACAATAGGCCCTTGTGGTCGAGGCAGGTGTCCCTCCTCGCATCATCCCCATCGAGCACCATTGGGACCTGCTCATTTGGATCCGTGCCCGCATGAAGTCATGCCCGCATCAACCGTGCTCGCGTCTTATATCTTTGACCGCGGGCACACCGTTGACCGCGGGCACATCTTGCTTCCCGGTTAATGTCAAGCCTTGCGAGCAAGTTAGCTTGCGCTCGACGGGCCACTTGCCGGCTCCCCATCACGCATTCAATGCGGCTCGATCCGGCGCCTACTATTCCATTTAATGCAATAAGCCGGCTACACGGCTCATGTCCCTTTCGGCCATGTCCCTGGATACGGTCAATGTTCCCTCCACGACATGACCAATTAGGCATGCGGACACGTGTAGGCGGTCAAATACCAAAGTGCCCCCGAGTGCGATCTCGTCGCTTACCTCAGCAAAGCACCATGGCATTGCCTATAAATAGAAGGCCTTTACCCCCTTGGGCAAGGTAAGTTCCATAGACAATTGAGTAAGCTCTTTTACTCTCTAAACCTAAACACACACACACTCCAAAGGTATTCAAAGCCTTATTACTCAGTATTCTTACTCTCACACCCGAGGGCCTGAGTTGGAGTAACATCCAACTTTGACCTTAACGGTGCTTGTTTGTGTTGTGATCTAGGTACATCAAACCACCAAATATATCCTAGCCAGATATCCTTGAACCGCTCATGACCCCAAAAGCTGTGGCGTCATCAGTTTATATATTATTATGGGATGGGACGGAATGGGACGGAGGAAGTAGGTTTAATACAATTATGTCATGATACAACCTATATAGTATACAGTATAGGTTTAATACAATTATGTCACGATACAAGCAATATATAAATAAATTATATTTCCTCCATCCAGATTTAAATTTCTTATATTTTTTTTTTGTCTCTTTAAAATGCACAATCAAAAACTCTCTACTTCACTTTATCTCTTATACTTTACTTATTATACTCACATCATTTACTTTTTCTTATTTTGCGTGTAAAGCCAGAGTAAAGTCAAACTCGTAATACTCCCTCCATCCCTGAAAGATTGTCCTATTTGTCATTTTGACTTGCCCCAAAAAGTATGTCCCATTTCTAAACTTAGACATGAATGTTAGTGCAAATCTACTAAGGTACAAGAAGGTGAAGCTCTTCCTTAATTGCAAAATGTACAACAAGATAATCTTTTAGGATCGGAGGGAGCATTAAATTGGGACAAAGGTAATACCTATATTTCTTAAGAAGCTTGACTACTAGTCAAATACAAAACGCTGTATTTTCACCCAAGAACCATTTGTTACCAAAGAGTGACGATTTTGCATTTTCACCCAAGAACCATTTGTTACCAAAGAGTGACGATTTTGCAGGAGATCCATGCGCCATTATCAATTTAATAGAATAAGTTAGTGTTCGAGGACACGCTATTTTTTTATTTATTTATTTTTTTTTAATTAAGTCCGTGTTCGAGGATACGTTTTTTTTATTAAAAAAAATTTTTTTTTAAGGGCAAAATTTAATTTAAAATAAATTTATTTTTTTTAAGGGCAAAACGGGATATGAACAAAATAGTGAGGGCAAAATGGAATTTTTGGCCATTAAAACTATTCATTCAACTGTTCATTGGCTTAGGTGGACAACTCTAATTTATACTACAGATTTTATTGTAATTAAAATAAATATAGTCCGCAATATCACAATCGCCATTTATAGCAGCTATACATGCACTATACACCTAACTATCATGAACAAACACAAGAACACAACTAATACAACAAAATATTCCCCCTAGCCAAAAAAGGAAAAACTACAAATATTACAACAACAATCACAGGGACAGCAGCAATGAATTGATCCCTTTTAATTAACGAGTAATATTTATTATAGATATAGATAACTATATATAATAATGGTATATGCAAAGCCGGAGGTGCAGAAACCACGAGCACGGATGATTTACTGTCTACACGTTTTCACTACCTTGGCTGCTAATATTCTTCAAGATGTTATACTTGCAGAGAGGGCAGGTAGCATTGATGTAAAGCCATTTGTCTATGCAGTTGCAATGGAAATGGTGACTGCACGGAAGTTGTCGTAGCTCAGATCCATCATCATAGGCACATAGGCATATGCAACACTCCTACATATTCACATAAGTGCCAGATGAATAACCGTGTTAAAACTTGATCAATCATATCCAATAATTTATACACACACACACACATATATAGTGGCGAAACCACACTGAGCTAATTTGATTTTGGGGTTTAGTCATTTTTACCACATTTGAGTTTAGGAAAATAACATTTTACCACTAAAAACATTAACTTTTGCAATCTTAACCCCCTTTAGAACAAAATACCGCTAATATAAATTTGACCCCTTCCAATAAACTTCTGTCTTTGCCACTATATTGTGTGTGTGTGTGTATAGAGAGTGAGAGTACTTACCGAGTCCTCTGGTGGAAGGGTGTGTTCAATGGGTGTATCAGTTCCACATTCAGTCATCACTCCTCCAGAAGGTCCCTCTATCTCATCATTATCTTTCTCAATGTCTCCGTTGCGTCGGAATTTGTATCTCGGAAGTTGCTCAATGTCTTCTTTGCTCGCTCCTTCCTGATTTGGCGTAAAGTTGTAAAAGAGAAGGTTAGATAGAGGAAGTTAAGTTTGTCAGAGGATTTGGGTCGGGCCCATAGATTGAAACTTCTAGTGAAATTTGTAGAAGTGAATTATGTCAGCGCTCAGAGAGAGAGCGCAACAAGAGAACTTTAATGAGGCAATAGAGAAGTACTCCATACTACGGAGTACATCATCTAACAAGGCAATGAGATCATAGGGAGGGACAAACCCAGAAGATAGTGACTAACAGGTCCTATAAACATAAAAAGCATGAATAACAAATTTCAAGTAAAATAGAACAGAATGACTACAAATAAAAAATTAGGTCAAATCAAATAAAGACTTGGAAGTCACCACAACATCAAAGCAACTCCAAAACAGAATGAACAACTGCCCCTTATTTTATTATATTTAATTTTTAAAGGGGATCTACATATGTTCCTATACCCCCCCCCAAGGTGACTCGAACTCGAGACCTATAGTCTTAAGTGAGGAGTGTCAACCACGAGGCTACAACCTTATTATCAACAACAACTACCCCTTAAGCGCCAAAATGAAATAAAATACTCCCTCCGTCCCATTAAATGACGTCAATGGCGTCATTACTCTTTATGAGCCTATATACCCCCCCTCTTGGAGATCAAGTAAGTCATTTTTCCTACCCTTAAGCTCTTTCAATTCAGTTTGAGCTTTCTCCATAAACACTGTTCTTATTCTAACACCGGAGGGGCTTCGGCCGGAGAAGCCCTCAGCTTAGCTCACGGTGCTCATTTTGTAGGTCTCAGGTGGAAGATTTGGCCAAGCTGTCCTCCATGGAGTCAAGGCTTTGGAGTGGTCAACCGAGCTCATTTCTTGGTAGCATCAGATGCCAACATAACATAATACTATAATGCAACTTAAAAGAAGTGTAAGGTTATAAATTAAGACTTGAGAGATAAGGGTGAAGTCTTCCGATTGCTACAACAAGAATGGCGTTTGCAAGTAAAAAATTTAGTTTTGTTGATATAGACAGAAGAGACATGAAATAATGTACAGTTGCAATAAAGTGTAACCAACCCCGTGGGTATGGAGCAATATGTTACTCAACCTACTCATTGCATGCACAAGCTAAGTTATGTCCCTTTACCTACACAACCAATAACCAATCTCCAGAGATGATCTCAAGCTCAAATAATCAGCTGGGATCTCAGATGCACATACCAATCAGCTAAATACAAGTTCACAACAATTAAAAAGCATTAGAATATCCTTTTTAAGCATCTAATTTGTCGGCGGGATGTAACATGCTACATAGTTGCAATTGCAACAAAGCGTGTCAAATAGCTCAGGGGAAGTTTGTTCACCGGAGTGGATATGAAGTTAACGTCGGCTGCAAAATTAAACCCAAAAGTACAAACTTGTAATGCCAACAGCATCCACATGAGAGCAGAAGTAAGATGTTTTCATGAGCGGAAATAGTAAAGTCACAAAACCAAATCAACCAGGGGGAAAAGAATTCATACGATTTTTTACCAACACAACTACAGGTGAGATATTATGGAATATACAAAAAAATATGTGAATGAGCTACCTGATCAGCCACCGCGTACAAGACTGCAATAATACACGGAAGGCAACAGCAAACAGCGATGCCGATGAGGCATGCCAGTGCAACGCAGAAAACAACAAAGAACACATCAAACGCCAAGAAAATTACAGAAAGCCTGCATTTTAGAATCAAATAACCGAAAATAAGGTTTTGTCACAGCCATCAGCTTCTACTAAAACATAGTACCATAGAAAACTTGTTTCCACAAACCAGTAAAGTTTAGGAGACTCCTGTGCCATTGTTTGCCCACCAGCAGAAACCCAATAAAATCCAATGATCCACCATATAAATGAAAACATCGTGTTGGCAGATTCCAAATGCTTTGCTGAAGTACTGCCAATTTGAAATGATCACAAACATTCAGTGAAACCATATCATATCTCATGTTCGTGCTATGTGGAGTAAAATCAATGGAACCGGAACTAACTTTCCCTACAAAATGACAAAATCCACCACCCTTTTCATTGCTTGATGAGGATATCATAATCATACCATGTTGGTGATTTGGCTCAACAGTAGTAGCCATTATTTTACTACAATGGTAACAAGACTTCCAGTATAATGGTGTTGAAGGCATATAATCATGAATCTATTTTCTTAAAGAGGAACGTTACTTTCCTTGAACACCTACTTCCTTGAGCACATTCAGAATTGCAGTGTAAAGTGCTGCAGTGATAACAAGATGTACACATATAGGATATACTACCTCTGTCCAGACTGAATGACCATAAAAAATTCAGATTTGCTCTGGATCAAGAGCAAATTTGAAATTTTTTTGGTCATTTTTTGGGACGGAGGGGGTAGCATACATGATGTTCTATCCCGCAAGACAAGCCATGTATACAATACAATGACACTGAGCTATGTGCTATGTTAATCATACCTCAGTCTGAAAGTAATGTTAGACTTCATCAAATCCAAAAGGTCCAACAATTAAGAAGATACTCCCTATGAAAACTGAAAAAACAACAACTCTGACTTCCGGGATACGTGGACCAGCAAAGGTGGAAATTAAGTAATCTTATCGGCGGGTGCACTTATTATATACTCCCTCCGTCCCATAACAAGCGACGCAGTTACTGTTATGCACGGGAATTAAGGAAAAAGTGAAAAGGTTGATGTGTTGTGAGTGTAGATAGTTGAGTAGGAGAGAGAATGAGTGGAGAGAATAGTAAATTATAATGGTGTTGTGAGTATTATAATAATGTAGGAGAGAGAGTGAGTGGAGGAAATAGTAAAGATTCTTTTTCATTTTAGGAAGTGTGACTTATCAGTGGGACGCCCAAAATGGCAAAGTGTGTCGCTTGTTATGGGACGGAGGGAGTAGTGTAATTTTTTTTATATTTTTTTAACTAGAAATAGAATTTGACCGGGTGCACGTGCACCCCCACCTCCTACACTAAATCCGCTCCTAAAGTGGACACATCATGTATGTCACATACATTCATTGATCAAGACAACAAGTGCAGAACAGCATAACACACCATAGGAAAAAATCACTAAGAAGACCAATTGAATTCATCAAATAGCTAAGCTGAGTCACATTTTATTGTAGTATATACCTATTGCTCTCCTCGGTCAATTGTGCCAAAGTAACATAGCGACTCCCATTTCCTCTCGACCCCGACCCCGACCCAGGCGTCGACCCCGAACCTGAACTCGACCCGCTTCCAACCCCATCATCCATTTCTCGCCACCTCCGACGCCGTTTCTTATACTCGCTCCAAACGCAAACCATATGCACAACACATTGCAAACCGTACCCTAGAATCCACAATCTCAACGACACGGCAGGCAACTCGTTCGCGCTCCAAATCAAAACCCCAAGCGCCACCGCAACGAACAAGAAATTCCAGCCGATATCGAGAATAACGACAGGCGTCGAATACGCCCAATCGCTTTGTCTCTCCTCCAGCTGTTCGGCCGCGGATTCCCTCACGATCATCGATGGCTCGCGCATCATACGCCTGCTGGTGGCACGACGGAGGAATTGAGCGGCTTCGCGCACGCTTTGGCGACGGAGAGAGCGGCGGATCCGGTCATCCTCGCCGGAGGTAAGTAACGGAGTTGTGGTGGGGATGATGTTCGATGAGCTCGGGGCCAACATTTGGTGATTGAACAAACCCTAGTTCTGAAATTGGAATTTGATTATGAAACTTTAATCCATTGACCTCGGGATTTGATAGAATGAACTAACGCTCGTGGAAAGTGAACTTCTTACATTACCTATTCCGTCCGATTAGGAAGCATGCCCCCCACTAATCTATACTCCCTCCCATTTCAGCGTGGACTTATTTTCTTTTTGATTCGTCCTAAATTAGTGTGAACTATTCAAAATAGCAAAAAAAATTTATTATTTCACCCACTCATTCTCTTTTCTACTTTATTTTTACACTCACAACATTCTCTCTCCTAACTATTCCTCCCACTCATTCTCTCTTTTATTTAATTTTTCATACTCACAAACACCTCCTTCACCTATTTCTCTTTTCTACTTTTCCTTAATTTTCGTGCCCAAAAAATGGTCCACGATTTATTATTATTATTATTATTATTATTATTATTATTATTATTATTATTATTATTATTATTATTGTTGTTCTTGTTTATATTCTTGTTGTTATTGTTGTTATTATTATTATTGTTATTATTATTATTATTGTTATTATTATTATTGTTATTATTATTGTTATTGTTGTTATTATTGATATTATTGTTGTTATTATTGTTATTATTATTATTATTAATATTAATATTAATAATAATAATAATAATATTATGATTAAGCCAAAAACTTGTAAAAAACGTGTTTTTTTTTTAACTTAACAAAAAACGTGTTTTTAGAACACGTCGACTCTTCCGCCTCGCTCGCGGCGCCCAACTCCCGTGCATCCCCAAATTCAAACTCCCAGTCCCCACTACTAAACCAAACAAATTTCAAATCCGTCTTCAAAATTCACGGTAAGATTTTCTCGAACTCCCCCTGAAACTTTATCTTTCTTGGGATTCGTACGATTTTTGTATATTTTTAATGATCAAAAATTGAATTCCGAATCATAATAATCTAATTAAAGTTCAAAATCAAATGTACTTGTGTTTTCCAATTCGAACATGTACCTTTACGCTTCCTGATTTGATTTTCCTTTATTTTCTCGAAAAAGTGTTATTACATTTCTCGTCGTTGTTTCCGCATTTCCTCCTTGATTGGCATTGTTCAGTTGGCTGGCTTTCATTTTCTTTTGTTTGGTATTTTATCCAATCGAGTAAAAGCAGATCTTGTTTATTAGTTTTCTACAAAGTTTTGTAGATTCTACCATATTTTGGAGTGCCAGTTCATGTGTTTTGGAGTGCCAGTTCATGTGTTTTGGAGTGCCAGTGCTTGTGTTTTTGAGTGCCAGTGCTTGTGTGTAATTGGAGTGCCAGTTCATGTATTTTGGAGTGCCAGTTCATGTGTTTTGGAGTGTCAGTGTTTGTGTTTTTGAGTGCCAGTGCTTGTGTTTTTTAGAGCCAGCAAAAAATGATTACCAATGTTTTTGAGTGCCAGTGTATGTGTTTTTGAGTGCCAGTGCATGTATTTTTGAATGCCAGTGCATGTGTTTTTGAATGCCAGTGCTTGTATTTTTGAGAGCCAGCAAAAATGTTAGTGTAATAAAGTGTCAGTGTTAGTGTAACAGAGTGCCAGTGTGAATAGTGCCGGTTCGTACGTATATAAAAGTGCCGTGTAAAAGTGTCGGTGCCGGTTTAACAAAGTGCCGGTGCCATTTTACACCGGCACTTTGTTAACTCGGCGGACACTTTTTCACTGGCACTTTGTTACACATGCACTGGCACTTTGTCACACTGGCACTTTGTTTAACTGGCACTGACACAAACGGGAAAACACAAAACACGTTTTTTCTAAATGCCAGAAAAAACGCGTTTTTTATAAGACCAACTCTATGATTATTATTGTGATTATTATATTATGATTATTATTATGATTATTATTATTATTATTATGATTATTATGATTATTATTATGATTATTATTATTATGATTATGATTATTATTATGATTATCATTATTATATATATATATATATATATATATATATATATATATATATATATATATATATATATATATATATATGGATGTTTATATCATATGAGTTTGAATTTTATTTTTGGTCCGAGACAGTGTTGTATTTTGAAATCATATTGAAGAATACTCATTTTATCCCAAGAAAAAAAATGCAATTGTTGCATTTATTAACAAATAATTATTTTCATTTGGATTTTTATGTTTTTAATATAGAACACAAATGTTATATTTAGATTATTTTTAGCGATGTATTTATATTTGTATGAAGTGCAACTTACAATTTTCCTCTTTCACACATCAATTTATTGAGAAAAATTGTACTAGTATATGAATGAAAAAGATAAGGTTATTCAAAAATTGAATTTGTCTTTATTGCAATATCAATACTTACTTGGTACTTAGTCTATTATGCATTATTATTATTATTATTATTGTGAGGCAAATGATTATGAAATTGTTTCCATAGTTCTTTCCATGTTTCTTGAAAATAAAATTTACTTTTGGTCATTATTTTAATTGTATATTTTGTAAAAGATTAATTATCTAATTATTATTTAGATTAGTTAATCGAGTGATATTAAGGGTTATCAATTTTTTATTTCACACTTTCAACCCCTGTATTCCATACAATATTTCCCATTAGCAAACTTTAACAAAATATACACTTACCTTTCCATAAAGATAATCTCATTAATTTTTGGTAGTTAATCGTCAATTTGACAAAAATTTGAACAAGATTTAGTGAAAAATAATATTCCTAATTAAATTTTATAATACTATCAATAATTATTTTTAAAATTTTAAAAGAAATATTAGATTTTCATATATTATGGGTCAAGGTTTACTTAAATTAAGCACCAAAAATAAAATAAGAAAATCTTTCCATAATAGTGAGCGTATTAAGTTTTTCTAAAAATTTAGATAACAACCCTCATGCTTTTGCACCTGCGTGACTTAATTGGGGTTTTCTATAAAGTTTTGTTAAAAAATCTCATATTGATGAACTTTTGCATTTGTGACCCTAAATTGAGAAAATTGAAAAGTTGTATCCTAATAGCTCTTTAATAGATCTTTTATTAATATATTACAAGGATGATATTTGAAAGTGCATTTAGTGGAAATTAAACACATAACCTTTCATATGAAAAGAAATATCGGATCCCGAGCTCTTTCAATTGATTTCATGCCCACCTGTTAGGTTTGAACAAATTAATACACTTCTTCCCCTTGGGTTTAAATTCATAGAAATAACCATCATTTTGTCAACCAATTGTCAATTTTACGTACACTTGAATATATATCCCTCATTCATTTAATTTGAATAACCACATTATTTCACATAATACCAATAATTGTTCTAAGCATAAATCATATATTTAAACTTATTTTACATATTCAAACATTCAAATAATTATTCTATAAGGTAGTTTATTGCATATGGATTGTAGTTTATTTAATCTTTTTTTCGTATGAAAATAATTATATATGCGTACTCATATGAATATCTTTGATATCAGTAGTTATTTAAAAGTCATAAAAAGATAAAACAAATATAAAAATAAAAGGCCTAAAAACATGCATATTTAAGCGATATAATTTGTTGAAATAACAATTATTTTGAGTCGTAAAAAGTATGGATAGACATTCGAAATTGAGAGATAGAAAATTTTGTAAACTCAAATCATTAGATACTCATTCAAATGAGACATAATAAGAAAGTGTAGAACTTAATTATTTTTAAAAGTAATAAATATATATTGAAAATAAGAATTTTTTTTATAAAAAACCAGTATTTGTAAATCTAAGATGGTTATTTGCATGATGATATTTATTATGACATACATACATACATATTTATTTATTATATAGTATATAAAGGTCGAATAAATCAACAATTAATTTGATTCGCTTACTTTCTTTGATGATAGTGGTGGACGTTGCAGCGGTTTGAGCTACAAATGAGCTACAATTTTTAGATGTTCTTCAAATTTTGGGGACCCTATAAGTAGTGTTTCGTTGTTGATGGTGGTACAACCCTCTGTGTTAAGGTAGTTCAGAGGAGGGTTTAATGAATAATCTAAAAAAATAAAGAAGTTACAGGGTAAAACATATGGGAAGAGGTGTTTGTCATGTTTTAAGTTAAAGAGGTATAGTGGATGAATGCATTGAAGTGGGTGGTTTGATAATTTATGGGTGACATGAGAAATAGTAATAGTTTATGTTTAATTCTTTTAGTTTTGAAAAATATCAAGGTTTCTATTTGCAATTTTTACAACTTTACCCTCTTTATTTAATAAAAAATTTCACTTAAGTTAAATGCTTGTGAGCTAAGCGAAAATGATCCACATATGCTGCCATGCTAGCATTTCCATTTTGAGAGAGGGTAAGACGACAACATCTGATATGAGAGAGACATGTATAGGTTTTTAATTTTTAATTTAATGAAAAAATCTTTTTACCCCTTCAAATCATGTGTCAGACACATGCGTGTTTTTAACAAAAGTTACGTTTTTAACAAAAAATTTATTGGATTGCAACAAAAGATCAAGCGAAGAAAAGGATGCCAAAATTCAATGTTGGTAGCCACCTTTTAAACGGTTGATAAATCTTGGGTTATTGATAAAAACTAGTTTATCGTGATTTTTTCCTCAAAATATTCTCTTTTAAAAAAATCTATCCCAAAATAACAACCCTTCCAAACTATTGATCAAAATGACTCATTTTTTGAAACTCGCTACACGATATAGCGAGTTTATAATTTTTTTCATTTAAACTCGCTACACGGTGTAGCGAGTTTAAATTTTGATATTAAAAAATAAATAAACTAAATTTGAACTCGCTAATTCATTCTATCTACACACAATACTAATTCATTCTCCGTCTTGCTTTAAATTACAAAATAAAAATATAAAAAATTATGTCTTAATATAGAAAACTAAAATAAAATATTATTTTTTCTGTCTCAAATAAATACTTAAAAAAATGTACTACTGTAAAAAAATTATTTCCTTTATAGCAAAAACGAATATTACTTTCGACTCAAAATGAATAACCAAAAAATACTACTACATTTTTTGTCCAAAAAATTGAACATTACTTTTTTCATCCCAAAAAATAATTCTTTTTTAAAATGTTCATTGAGACGAAGGAAGCAATGTTCATTTTTTATATATAGAAAGGAGTATTAATTTTGGGACGAAAGTAATATTCATTTTTGAAATGAAGGATTTTTTTTAAAGAAGTAGAATTTCTTTCTATGTCAAAAAAAAAAAAATGAACATTGCTTCATTCGCCTCAATGAACATTTTAAAAAAGAATACTACTTTATTCGTCTAAAAAATTAATGTTCATTTTTTGAGACGAGAATACTAACATTATAAGCATTAACTTTTAGAAAAAAATACTAATTCATTTAAAGAAACAAATTCATTTAAAAAATACTAATTTATTTTGAGTAACTCTTGTGAAAAACTAATTTTTTTTCAAAATGTTATAAAAAACTAGTTTTCAGAACAGTTCATCACTCTTATTAGTTAGACTTAATGCTTTAAAACTAGTTTTTTTTCTTATGTTACGAAAAAACTAGTTTTTTACAAGATTTTGGCATTTATTTTCTAAAAAAAAATATTTTAGAAAATAATAATACTTCATTTGTCTTAAAAATTAATAAATTAATGTATCTTAATGTCATATTTTGGTTTTGATACGAAGTAAGTACTACATATTAATTCGTTTAAACACACACACACACACAGAGGCCCTGTTTGATATCATTTTTGGGAAAGAGCTTATAACTTATTACTTTTCATAAGTCAAAAATGCATTGTTTGATTTCATATTTTGGAAAATAAGTCATAAGCTTAGTACAATACCCAAAATGCACAAATGACTTATAAGTCATAAGCAAAGTGTGGGGAGTTCGAATTTTGGCAGGAGCAGCTGGAGCAGCCAATTGGTGTTGTAAGAGTGATGTAATTGCCTCGGCAGGAGCAGCTGGAGCAGCCAATTGGTGATGTAAGAGTGATGTAAATGCGCTAGGAGGCTCACTTGGGGCTGCGGGTATAAGATGCTAGAACCATCCCAGCGTGGCGCATTCCGCGATTTACCTTCACCAGTATACTGAGGGGACGATTCAAAAAAGCCATTGGTGAACAGTAAACACACAGATGAATAGTGACTTTAATGAATTTTTCATATTTCGAAATTGCCCTCGTTTTAATTGATAGGTTTCTTTCCTTCTCATCTTATCTCCTTCTTCTTTCTTTTTCACGACCCAAACCAAAGCCAGAGCAGCCGCCGCTCTTCTCTCTCTTCCGTCGCCTCTTTCCAGATCTCGAGCTCCTCCACCGGAATCTCTCATTTCTCCGGCATTCTTCCGACACAAATTCAGGTACCGGTCGAATCCGTCATTTTCTCCGTCTGTTTCTCCCCAATCGACAGAGCCTTGTGTTTCTTTTTGATTTGATCCCCCTATTAGTCAACTTGTTCTCGATTTCTCCTAATGAAATCAATGATTTTTGTTTGTTAATTATCGATTTTCGTTCGGGATTGATTGCTTTAGAAAGCCTAAACTTTAAGTATGATTTTTTTTTAGCTGGGAAGAGTACATAAACATCCCAATTCGCCTTCGCCTCCTTGTTTTTTCATTGTTTTTTTTGTGATTTTTTGTACTTTGTATTGCGTTTTGTTGAATGTGTTAATTTAGCCGAAAGGCGGCACTGATAAGAAAGCTGTTTGTGTTTGTTTGGGGAATACTGTGTATATTGTGGCATTTGATTGCTTTCATTATAGTTTAGTTCACATTCTGTTGCTGACATTGTGGAATCTGGTGGTATTCCAAAATGTAGAGTTTGTAGCCTTAGCCCCTTTATTCTGCTGCATTATCTTGTTGCTCACATTCTGTTGCTGACATTGTATGCATTTTACTAGAGTATCTTTAGTATACTCCCTCCGTCCCACCGAGCTTAGGAATTTTTCATTTGGTGTGGGAATTAAGGAATACTATTATAATATTAGGAGAGAGAATGAGTGGAGGATGTGTTGTGAGTGTGAAAAATTAAATAGGAGAGAGAATGAGTGGGATGAATAGTGATGGGATTATTGTTGTGAGTATGACATGTGGGTCCCATTTAATATAAAAGTAATATAAACTTTCCATTTTGGGAATTCTTAAGATTAGTGGGACGCCCAAAATGGAAAGTTTTCTTAAGATCGGTGGGACGGAGGGAGTATGCAATATGTTCATTACTTAGCCCCTTCCTTGGACAAGGCTGCTAAGTACCTTCCTTGGACAAGGCTGCTGGCTTCAGAAACATTCATTTGCATGCCATGCTGCCTGTTTGACTGTGTAACATTATTCCAGGTTAGGCAATTTGTTCAAATGTGTTTGATTTACTGCGAGATTTCTTGGACAAGGCTGCTAAGTACCTTCCTTGAACATATGTCTAATTTTAACTTGTTTCTTCAATGCAGACTGATGATACTCTTTTGGGAAATGTGAATAAGGGATGTGCTGATTGTGCGACTCAAAATGTGCTAGATTTTGAACAGCAACAAAGTACAACCGAATTTTCTTCTAACCTTGTGAGCCATGGTGAATATCTGTTGGGGAGATTAAAGTCACTGAAAGGGTATGAACACAATTTCTTTCTGGTTTACCCCTGCACATTTTGTGCATCCCGCGTAGTTGAGTATTTGGGTTAATGAAATCTTTTGCATATGACATGGTTATTAAAGTTACATGTATATATTCTTTGCCTTTCCGAACCATTTTCATTTATGAATCTCAATCATACCTCCCTTTAGCAGCATCCAGTTATGCGCAGCCTATTCTTGATTCAGTTGCTTCTATTTTCCTGTTGAGTAAATACTATATGATGGAAAAATTCGGAAACCTAACCTGAAATTTACTTCATCACCAAAATATGAGTCTATCAGTGCATAAAAAATATAAAAAATAAATTTGGTGGTCTGGTAGGGCAAGAGCTTCTGGACATGTGAGTTTCTACTATGCAAAATGGTTATGCATATGTGATTTGTGCCTTTGTACCGAACATCTTCCCACCTAGATTGCATGTACAAAATCAGTTACTTGTTTCCGTTGAAAATCTTGCAAGTTAGTGTCAATGACACTGTTTTTGGATTCATCTTCGACGGTTATAGCTTCGATGAAGCTCCATTGATCAAAAAAGGCTTAATAGCAATCTACTTCAACCCTAGAAATCAACTCCCGAGGTTCTTTTCTTCTTCTTCTGATGTATTTAATTTCTTATTAATCACCTGCGATTGAGATTGAAATTGAGATTGGGATTGTGGTTTTAGATTTGAATTGATTTGAGCCGTTACTTTTGATTCATTTTTGAAGTAGAAATCGCTTACTTGATTGGGTTCTGATTTACTGAAAATGGTATATTGAATTTTGCGGTGATGTTTGTAAGTTGTTGGAGTTCTTTTTTGGGCAGATTGATGTTGAAGGCAATAAGGTGCTTTTGAAGCTGTTTTTGTTGAGGGTTTTTGCTTATTGGTGAAAGTCTAATGCTGCTATTTTTGAACCCTAGGTGGTTCGTTTTTTCAATAAATTTTCCTTCTGGTTGAACTGAACTGTTACTTTTGAAATGTTAAGCAAAAATCACTAATTTGTTGAGCATTATTAGCTAAAACGACACCCAATTTTTTATTTTTATTTTTTTCTCTTTAGCTCTGAGTTTTTATGGTAAGTTGATTGAATGTTGAGGGCAGTGTGGTTGTTCTTGAAGTTGTTTGATTTGGTGAGTATTGTTGTTTGGGATCTGGTAGTGTAATATATTGAATTTGGTTCGATATTGATTGCAGTCCACTGATTAAAAGGTTATAGGAACCGTCATAAATCAAATTTGGGGTTTGTTTTCTCCTTTAATATGCACTATTCTTATCGAACAGCTGAGATTGAGTTTGGACATTTACATTTGGAAATTAAAATCAAGTCATTTACCCGATTAAGTTTAATTTCTAATTCGGCATAAATGTTGAGACTTGCTGTGATTTTCATTTTATTTTATTGGTTCAGCTTCTTGAGGTTTGTTTTCCACCAAATCTGTAAACTTGCGATATTCTCCAATCGGCCAATGGCGACAATGGCTTCATCATCTTCTTCCTCAATGGCTAGCCACGGTTACGAAGTCCCATGGGTGGAGAAGTTTAGACCTAACAAAGTTGCAGACATTGTCGGCAACGAAGACGCCGTCTCCAGGCTTCAAGTCATCGCTCGAGACGGCAACATGCCCAACCTCATCTTATCCGTAAGCAATATCTTCAACTTGTTCTAATTTCACTGCTACCTTTCCGAGATTCAATCTAATTACTGTTTTCATCCATGGTTAGGTATCAATTTCTTACCCCCACACATATACGATCCACACAACCATTTTCGTTTTGATGTACATTTCGGTCAGGATCGAGTATGATTGTTCATGAGATGAGTTTCCAATCAGTTAATTTTGAGGCATATAGTATGTAGCAGTGGCGGAGCTAGGGTTTTAGACAAATGGGGGCAAATTACATGGTGGAGTATGCATTTGGTAGAAATGGGAGCAAAAATATGATGAGTTTCCAATACGCCACACACTTGTCTCCGCCACTGATATAGTGAATACAACCAATATTGGGATGGGGTGACCAGCATTATTCTCTCTCTTTAGGAGGGATTTGTAATATCTGGAGTTTTTACTGAAATGATTTACTTGGATTGAGGTTCATTTATCTTACATGCACACAAACTAGTTAAATATTATGGATGAGTAAAAAATTGTGCTCCTTGCTTCATTATTTGAGCTGCAGATGGGATTTGGGGGAAAAAGTTGATAGAATAAGATGTATGCATGTAGAAGGTGCGATTGAAATGAGTTCTTTCATTTCTCCTGCCATTCTGCATGCTGGCCTGAGATATGAAACTCTTCTTTACTCGACGCAGTTTTGAACTTTTTTGGTCTTCTTGACCATTCCCTATCTGATTTTCCTGAGCACTAGAATCCGTTGATGTTTATTAATTGGAGAACAAATTCGAATCACAAAAAATAGCTATTTTCCGATAGGGTATTATGCTTCTTGCTTCTCATTTTTAGGGTCCTCCTGGAACTGGTAAAACCACTAGCATATTAGCTCTTGCGCATGAGCTCTTAGGACCAAATTACAAGGAGGGGGTACTAGAGCTAAATGCTTCGGATGACAGGTAATTAAATCATTAACTGCTGTTACATCCACCTTTTACCTTAGAGTTTGTGACTGCTCTTCCAAAGCTTACTTCTTTCCTGAAAATTTAGGGGCATTGATGTCGTAAGAAACAAAATTAAGATGTTTGCCCAGAAGAAAGTTACGCTGCCGCCTGGACGACACAAAGTAATAATTCTGGATGAAGCTGACAGGTGAGTGAAGTCATATCTCTTCCGTCACTTGTGGGATAAATTTAGCTAGCATTTTTTTCCGTTCTCTAAACTTATATTTTTCATTATAATTCTTTGCATATTATTTGACCTATGTTGGTTTGGAACTCATGTACCAATGTACATTAAATTAGCATGACATCAGGAGCACAACAAGCTTTGAGGAGGACAATGGAGATATATTCGAACTCCACACGTTTCGCGCTTGCTTGCAACACATCTGCTAAAATAATTGAACCTATTCAGAGTAGGTGTGCCCTTGTCCGGTTTTCAAGGTTATCTGATGAAGAGATTCTCGGTCGTCTATTGGTGGTGGTCGAAGCAGAAAAGGTATGATATTCTTTGCTTGCGTTATCACCCGTGAAAAGACACTATCACTTCTCTGCATTTTTCTCTGATCAGAACCATGCTTTCAAACATTGTTTGCTCCTATGCAATATATGGTGGCTCAAACTTTCTATGTGCTCGTGTGTATCAGTAAGAAATTCAATCATAACGTGATGTAGAAAACTCGCGTACACTACTAGTTATATGGTATGAACACAATATATGACTATATGTATATACTCGAGTTTTGCTGTATCATCCAATAGCTAAATGCCCGGTGAAACTTCTAGAGCTTCTTAAGTTTGTCTACCATAATTCACTTGCACTTTGTCAGTATTCTTAAGTACTCCAAGATCCGTTCCTAAAGATAGTGTCGTGCCAACCAATTGAAGCATACAGATGGAACAAGAATTATCTTACCAATGATTATCAGTAAACTCTTTTCACTGTTATGCAGACTTTCATGCTAGCCATAAGTGCTTCCATTCATCAAAAGGATCTTGTTCAGTATTCCTGTGATCTATACTATACCGGGCATTTGACATTTCTGGCCATTCTTATTAGCTTTAGATTGTGCCTAGTTTTATGAGCTTTTGGACAAATTAACCAGATAATAATTGATAACATCACTCTTACTGATGTTGCCTCCTCTTTTTTGTGAACCTTAAAATTAGGTCCCGTATATTCCAGAAGGACTAGAAGCGATCATCTTCACAGCTGATGGTGACATGCGACAGGCACTGAATAACTTGCAAGCCACATTTACTGGATTTCGCTTTGTTAACCAAGAAAATGTTTTCAAGGTTACAAGCTGTGCACATCCGTTTTTCTTTTACTATATTT
Organism: Adenophora triphylla var. japonica; assembly: GCA_022495995.1. Lineage (NCBI taxonomy): Eukaryota > Viridiplantae > Streptophyta > Magnoliopsida > Asterales > Campanulaceae > Adenophora > Adenophora triphylla. Next base: position 557,060 of record JAFEMH010000912.1, read on the forward strand.
TATTAGAGTTTACTTACTAATTTGGTTTATTTTCAGGTATGTGATCAGCCACATCCTTTGCATGTGAAGAACATGGTGCGCCACGTCCTGGAGGGGAACTTTGATGAGGCTTGTTCTGGTCTAAAGCAGCTCTATGATCTGGGTTACTCCCCAACTGACATAATCACTACTCTTTTCCGAATTATCAAGAACTATGATATGGCAGAGTATCTGAAATTGGAATTCATGAAGGTACATTTATATTCTTCTTAAGCCTTTTAACCAGGACCATTTAATAAACTTAATAGCTTGGGCTTTGCTTACTTAAATCTCATCTCGACATGAGTCATGTCAAGCTGGACAGTGATTCAGTTTTGAAGTTCAAATGAGCTCAGCCTAGCTTGGATCAGAAAAGCTTGATAATTAAAAAACTTTTTTTGTTCTCTCACCATCTCAAATGAGTACTCCCTCCGTCCCGCCCGAAAGGGCAATTTTGCCTCCTAGCACGGAAATTAAGAAATGAATAAGGAAAGTGATGTAAGAAAGAGAAAAAGGTTAAATGTTGTGAGTATGAAAAATTAAATAGGAGAGAGAATGAGTGGGAGGAATAGTTAGGAGAGAGAATGTTGTGAGTGTAAAAGTAAAGTATGAGAGAGAATGAGTGGGGTAGGAAGAGTATAAAAATAATAAAAACTTTCCTTTTTGGGGTTGTGCCCTTTTAAATGGGACGCCCAAAAAGAAAATTTGTGCCCTTTCGGACGGGACGGAGGGAGTATTCAATTTCAGCTTTCACAAAATTTAGAAGCTGAATTTAATCTATTTCAATAGCATTTATACACGAATTCCCTTAATATGCTAATTATAGGATTGCAAGTGCACATTGGGGGAAATTTTGGTTGGCAAGAATTATTATTTTATTATCCCTTCCGTTCCATAAAGATGTTCCCATTCGCCATTTTTGTTTGTCCCAAAAAGATAGTCCCGTTTTCAAAATAGTATGGTAAAATCATTAAACTTTCAACATTGCCATCCAAGGAAGAAGAGGGAGAGGGGAGAGAGGAGAGGATGAGAGACAACCAAGGAAGAAGAGGGAGTAACGGAGTGACAAGTAAACCTCAAAAGCCAGTGACATAATAGGTTGTTAAAATGTTTGAATATTCAAATAAGACTACTATTATGGATCGGAGGGAGTATTATTGTTTTTTACAAAAAAATTTTAAGAAGAACATTCATTGGAGGGAGTATGTTTCATATGATGTACACCTTTTGTCTTAGGCTCAAGTAACGATGGGTCGCTGCTTGGATGATTGAGCTCGACTCAAGCTCGTTTTAAAATTAAAGAGCCATGCTCAAACACTCTCTATTTGATTTGGCTTGGCTAGGCTCATATATGATCCACTTTATAACTTATTCACTTCTTACAGACTTCCCGTGCCTATTCCTAATTGTTTGACAGGAAACTGGATTTGCCCACATGAGAATATGCGATGGAGTTGGTTCGTATCTTCAGCTATGTGGTCTACTAGCTAAGCTTGCCTTGGTTCGAGAAACTGCCAAAGCTGCATAAAGATATATTATTGAAGTCCTTTCGAGACACGGCAAATGTGTAAGATTCTAGCGATTCAGAAGAGTTTCTAGGAGAGTTTCGGGCTTTTGCTTAACCAGGACAAGTTGTATTAACCCTGTGGATTAAGTTGATCGAGTTTCTTCGAGGATCAGAGTTTTGTTAACAATCTTAAGTTTTAGTTCAAGTGTTAACCAGATTGCGATTATTTCATTGTGATTAAAGAATGTTTATTTGATTCAGAAAAGAAAATATCTCAACTTGCGGCAGGAAATTGCTTCGAAAGTTCTAAGGTTTCGGAAGCTTATATATTTTCGGGAGGCATCCTCCATACATGCGTTAACCGATCCATATAAATTAATCTTATGCTTGTCAACTTATCAAATATGAAAGGTGCATTTTCCCCTAGACCCTCCAAGTCAAATACTGCTTCCATTGATTTACAAACAGATATTTCAACATCTTCAAGATTTTGAAATGTTGGTGAATCAACAAAGTTTTTGAGTACGACTAAGATTCTTAGTTTGTTGGCTGGTCCATCTTGCATTTGGGAACCCACTACCTTTTCGAGTGTGCTTAATTTTCAGATCTCCATCTTGTCCAAGTTCGGGAAACTAACCTGTGAAAATCTCAAAAACTTTGACAAGATGGAGATCCGAAAATTAAGCACCCTCGAAAAGGTAGTGGGTTCCCAAATGCAAGATGGACAAGCCAACAAACTAAGAATCTTAGTCGTACGCATGTGTGAAAATCTCAAAAACTTTGTTGATTCACCAACATTTCAAAATCTTGAAGATGTTGAAATATCTGTTTGTAAATCAATGGAATCAGTATTTGACTTGGAGGGTCTAGGGGAAAATGCACCTTTCATATTTGATAAGTTGACAAGCATAAGATTAATTTATATGGATCGGTTAACGCATGTATGGAGGATGCCTCCCGAAAATATACAAGGCTTCCGAAACCTTAGAACTTTCGAAGCAATTTCCTGCCGCAAGTTGAGATATTTACTTACAGAATCAATGGCCAAAATGCTTGTGAATCTGGAAGTTCTAAAAGTTGATTAGGAGAGTTTATGGTCTATGTAGAATTATTTTATTGTGATTAAAGAATGTTTATTTGATTCAGAAAAGAAAAAAAATGCACTGATATAATTATATAAATGTGGGTATAAAAGTTGTTATTCACAGTGTTTATAATGAGTAATTTGTTTTATAATACTGGCAAACTATTCTTAAAAAACAATCTAGTACTATACTATATTTTACTCCTCTATGCCTATAAATATAAATAAATGTCCCACTTTCATTTTAATGGATATTTTGAAAATATGTATTTTTTATACTTTTAATAGCTAAAATGCAAATGAATTTTAAAAAAATACATTTAGTTTTATAATAATAAAATGAATGCGATTTTTTTTTTTGTTGGTAAAAAAGCATTTAAAAACAATTTTTTTTTTAACAAATCTGAGAGACATTCTTGAACAAAAATTTCATTTAACTTTGGACATTAGGGTGAGAGTAAGGCTCCGTTTGTTTCGCGGAAAATGATTTCCCGTAAAATGTTTTTCGAAAAAGGAAAATGTTTTTCGAAAAATGACAAAAACATGTTTTCGGCTGTTTGTTAAGGAAAATGTTTTCATGTGTTTAATAAATTAAAGAAAAATATTTTTCGATAAAAATACAATTTGAGATAAGTTGAAAGAGATAAAATGGGGTAGGGTGATGTAGGTGGGGTGGTAGGGTAGGTGGGGATTAGTAGGGGTGAGGTGGGGAGGTGTGGGGTAGGATAGGATAAGGTAAGGTGGTGGGAAAAATGTAAATAGTTAGATGATGGTAGGCTAGGCTAGGCTAGGCTGGTGAGGGTAGGGTGTGGGGTGGGGTATGTGTGGGATATGGTGGGTAGCCGAGAGTACGAGGGGGGGGGGGGTAGGGGGTAGCCGAGAGGAGGGGAGTGGGATTGGGTGGGGGAGTTGTTTAAAATAAATTAATTTAATTACGAGTAAAAAAAAGTTTGACTGTGGGAGGGTTGTTAAAAAATAATTTTAATATGAATAAAAAAAATTGCTTGGGAGTGGGAAAATTGTTAAAATATAATTTTAAAATGAATGAAAAATATATTTTTTGAACTTGAGGTGGTAATGGTGAGAGTGGAGAGTTGTTAAAAATAAATTTAAAATGATTAATTTTTTTTTTTTTGACCCTAGGGGGTGGTGGTGGTGAGGAGGAGGGGGGGGGGAAGAATTGTAAAAAATATTTTTTTTATGAGGAAATGGGGTAGGGGTGGTTGATGTGGGGGTGTATGAAAAGTTATGTGTGCGTGTGAGATTGTTATCATTTTTCGAAAAATATTTTATTTAAAAAAAATTCGTAAATCAATTTAGTTAGAAAAATGTGAAAAACATTTTCTTCATTTTTTTCGGTGATTTTCTAACACCGAAAAATGAAAAATACATTTTACTAAAAATATTTCCCCCAAAACAATCGGAGCCTAGGAGCGTAAGTAAGTAAATGAAATTGCAAGGTACAGTTGACGGGCCCAAACCCACAAAGAGAACCTTTTATAATCAATCAATGGGCCTAAGCCCTTCACATCGCTGTTAAACTTAAACCTAATGGCACGCCATAAACGCCACCGTATTAATACGTTAGTGCAACGGTGAATAGTTAAATTGGTCATTTGAGACGTATAGGGCTTCGGCAACAGAGGCGGAAGAACCGAAGCGGCGAATCTCAGACCCCAGCTGCCGCTCCCGACGTCGTCATGGTTCTCAAGTATGTCCGTTGTTTTTATTCTATCTCTACACCATTCTTATTTTTTTTTGTTTTTTACATTCATTCATTCAAGTCAATATCTTTATTTTTCATGAGTAATTGACTGGCTTTGAAATGGTTAATTCATGTTAATTTGCATTAATTTATAGAAAATTCTATGTGCCCTTAAACCTAATCAGATCTCAAAAAACAAAAAAAAAAAAAAAAAACAAGAGAAAATTGTGCTCAAGATGTTTGATATTAGTTTGAGCTTTATGTGTTTACTTTTTATTCAATTTGGGGATTTTTGAATAATTACGATGTTAGAAATATAGAAGATTGGTAAAAGTTTTGGTGCAAAAATTGCAACAAAACTCTAAAATGGTGCAATTTCAGCACCAAATATCATTCTCCTTCTCCCACCGCTTGCTTCAAATCTTGCACAGAATAAGAATATTCTCAGAATATTTCTTATTGTTTCATTTAATTAAAATGTTTTCCATTAATATTATATTATTTTGAAAATAATTTTATTTTTGTGTTATTTGTATTTATATTTTTATTCTTATTTGTATTTCATTTAATTAAAATACAAAAAGAAATAAAAAAAAATTCAATAATACAAATAACAAATATTAATTTAAATAATAAATACTATTTTCGTCTCAAAATGAATGTACAAGATTTATTCAAAAATAATATTGTAAAAAAATGGTTACTCGGTTTGGAACTGACGAAATAGTTATTTTGAAAGGATGAAATATGAAAGTATCTGGTAAAAACGAAAAAAAAAAACAAAAAACATACTCTCATCACCAAGTTGTGCACCAAATTTGGAGCAAAACTTGGTGCTCTAGAATGGCGCAAGTTTTGAAGCATACATGGAAACATATATTGCGTCAAAGTGGAGCTTTGGTGTATCTGTTGGACTTGCTCTTATTAAGTGCTCTTTGGCCGGAAGCATTTTGGAAAGAGCGATGTTGTTCACACCCGTAAAAGTATTTACTATTTAGTATACATGTAACTGTGCTTCACATTGTTGTACTATTTAAAATTTCAAGCATACCTAGTATGCTAAATAATTTTACGTGTGAATAACAGCACTCTTTTGGAAATTAGAAGCATCAATTATCTAAATATGCTTGTTAAATACTCCTTCCGTCCCACATCATACCAATTTCCATTTTGGTCCTTTCCACTTCACTGCATACTACTCAAAATGGAAAGTTTTTATAAACCAATAAAATAACTATTCCCCCCTCATTCGCTCAACTACTTATCCTTAATTATTGTGCCCACCAAGTTGTTATCAAATGAAGTGGGATGGAAGGTGTATATTTCATTGCTGGGTGCTCGTAGACCTAATGCAGATTATCCCCAATTGTTATTCTTTTATCATAATCCATTTTGTTATGGGCAAAAGGCATTTTGCCATATTTTGCAGAACTCTTGCCTTGCCTTGGTATTAAATTGGTGTTTGTTGCGAATTATCAGACATCTCCGAAATTTGGGTGTGGTCGTGGTCCTTGAAGTAAAAAGTTGAAATAATAGTAGAAACAGCACGACTGGGAGTGGTCCTTGATTTTTGATTATTGATGTACAACCTTAACTTCTAGTGTTTTTTTTCCCAGAAGTGCTTTGGTCACATTAAGCAATAGCGTTTTGCTTTGGATAGTTAACTGTATAGTCTATTAGAGCATTCACTGTGGGAGCTTTTTTATAGCTCTCAATTTAATGAAAACGCTATCCAAAGCTTTTTTACCAATTGTGAAAACTTCTGAAGAGATCTTTACTGAAAAGTAGCTTTTGCTAACATCTACAATGGTACGATCTCTTCTGGTAACTTATTTTTTGGTCCCTATATATATATACCACATCATTGTCAAGGAAATAGCTAAAACCTCAAGCAACTTTTCACTATGGTAAAACTTCAACTTTTTATTGACTCACATATCACAAGCATGTGTGAGTCAATGGGTTGTATAGGGTAAAACTTCTCTGCATTTTTCTCTGATCAGAACCATGCTTTCAAACATTGTTTGCTCCTATGCAATATATGGTGACTCAAACTTTCTATGTGCTCGTGTGTATCAGTAAGAAATTCAAATATAACGTGATGCAGCAAACTCGTGTACACTTCTAGTTATATGGTATGAACACAGTATATGACTGTATATACTCAGTTTTGCTGTATCATCCAATAGCTAAATGCCCGGTGAAACTTCTAGAGCTTCTTAAGTTTGTCTACCATAATTCACTTGCACTTTGTCAGTATTCTCAAGTACTCCAAGATCCGTTCCTAAAGATAGTGTCGTGCCAACCAATTGAAGCATACAGATGGAACAAGAATTATCTTACCACATTTAAAACTTACCTAAAATGGAAAGGAATCTTTACTATTCCCTCCACTCATTCTCTCTCCTACATTATTTTAATACTCACAACACCATTATAATTTACTATTCTCTCCACTCATTCTCTCTCCTATTTTATTTTCACACTCACAACACTTTCAATATAATACTCCCTCCTTAAAATCAGTGCAAACAGTGTTTGTGAATTATGTTCCGGGCCGGAGGGAGTATATAATTTTCAGCTGACAAACCCCAGCAAATTAAACATCATTAACCCTATATATATATATATGTATATATGTATGTATATGTATATGTATATACATATACATATACATACATATATACATACATATATATGTATGTATATATATATATATATATATATATATATATATATATATATATATATATATATATGTATATGTATGTATGTATATACATACATATATATATGTATATATATGTATATATATGTATATGTATGTATGTATATACATACATATATATATGTATATATATGTATATATATGTATATATATATATGTATATATATATACATATATATACATATATATACATACATATATACATACACCACGCCACCACCACCACCACCTCACCCACTCCCACCATCGAAACTAACCTGTGAAAATCTCAAAAACTTTGACAAGATGGAGATCCGAAAATTAAGCACCCTCGAAAAGGTAGTGGGTTCCCAAATGCAAGATGGACCAGCCAACAAACTAAGAATCTTAGTCGTACGCATGTGTGAAAATCTCAAAAACTTTGTTGATTCACCAACATTTCAAAATCTTGATGATGTTGAATATCTCTTTGTAAATCAATGGAAGCAGTATTTGACTTGGAGGATCTAGGGGAAAATGCACCTTTAATATTTGATAAGTTGACAAACATAAGATTAATTTATATGGATCGGTTAACGCATGTACGGAGGATACCTCCCGAAAATATACAAGGCTTCCGAAACCTTAGAACTTTCGAAGCAATTTCCTGCCGCAAGTTGAGATATTTACTTACAGAATCAATGGCCAAAATGCTTGTAAATCTGCAAGTTCTAAAGGTTGATTAGGAGAGTTTCTGGTCTATGTAGAATTATTTTATTGTGATTAAAGAATGTTTATTTGATTCAGAAAAGAAAAAAAATACACTGATATAAATGTGGGTATAAAAGTTGTTATTCACAGTGTTTATATGAGTAATTTGTTTTAGACTACTGGCAAACTATTCTTAAAAAACAATCTAGTAGTATATTTTACTCCTGTCTATAAATGAATGTTCAACTTTCATTTTAATGGATATTTTGAAAATATGTATTTTTTATATTTTTAATAGCTAAAATGCAAATGAATTTAAAAAAAAAAATACCTTTAGTTTTATAATAATAAAATTAATGCAATTTTTCTTTTGGTAAAAAAGCGTTTAAAAACATTTTTTTTTACAAAACTGAGACATTCTTGAACAAAAATTTCATTTAACTTTGGACATTAGGGTGAGAGTAAGGCTCCGTTTGTTTCGCGGAAAATGATTTTTCGTAAAATGTTTTCCGAAAAATGAAAATGTTATTCGAAAAATGACAAAAACACGTTTTCAGCTGTTTGTTAAGGAAATGTTTTCATGTGTTTAATAAATTAAAGAAAAATATTTTTAGATAAAAACACAATTTGAGATAAGGCTCCATTTGTTTCGCCGTAAAACATTTTCCGAAAAACATTTTTCGTAAAATAACTCGTTTTACGCCGTTTGGTTAGCCCCCGAAAAATGTTTTCCGAAAAATAACTCGTTTTCCGCTGTTTGGTTGTCCTAAGTAAAACGTTTTCCGGAAAACATTTTACACCCTTTCTAGGTAAAACGACTTACTGACCTTGTCCTAAGTAAAACATTTTTCGAAAAATGGTGGCCTTAATGTACAACTCATATTCCCGGTACAATATAATAATAATAATTAAAAAAAAAATTTAACTGCCCCCCCCCACCCACCCAGGGGCGGATGGTATATAGTGCCTGGGGTTGCCCGGGCAACCCCCAAATTTTTTTTTTTTTTTTTTTTTTTTTTTTTTTGCAAACTTAGCTTAAAATATAAATTTTATTGATTGGTTTGTGATTGAACTATTTTTGGTTATTTGATTCATTATTATTTATTTTTTATTCGAATTTTGAAATATATTTGAATAATTGATGTATGTGTTGGATGTTGCTGTGTTCTAATTTGTACAAACTTAGCTTAATTGCTTTTTTGATAACATTGGTAATAGGTTTGATCGGTTCTTCCCGGTAACTCCGAGAAATAAAGCAAGCACTAGTGTTCCAATTGCTCAAGAAGATGAATCCTAGAAAACGTCAAATGTAAATTGTGTTTATTTTCAAATGTAAATTGTATTTATTTTATGTAATGTTGACGTATTGAAGCCTACTATATTTAATTATTTATGCATGTAAACATTTTGAATTTTAATTTTGCGTAAATTTTTTTAGTAAAGAACGCGCAACCCCAAATGTTTTGGGGTAGATCCGCCACCGCACCCACCCACCCCCCAATTTTTTTTTTTTCTCAGAATCGCCCCACCCACCCACCCTCTACCTACCCAACCCCACCCCCACCCACTCCCAAATTTTTTTGTAACCGCCCGCCCCACCCACCACCTCGCCTACCCTACCCCCTACCCACCCACTCCCCGCCCCACCAAAAAAAAAATTATTTTTTTTGGTAACCGCCCCACCCACCCCCCCCCCCAAAAAAAAATATTTTTTTTAATCGTTTCGCTCGCCCACCCACTCGCCTACCCCACTCCCTAATTTTATTTTTATTTTTTTTTGTAACCGCCCCACCCACCCCCTGCCTATCCCCTACCCCCCACCCAAAAAAAAAATTTAATAATTTTTTTTTTTTTTGGCAAAGCGGTGAGGGTGAGGGAAGATGACACAAAAAAAAATAATTTTTTTTTTTGGGGGGGGTGGGTGGGGGTGGATGGGGGAGGGTGGGATAGGCAGGGGGTGGGGTGGGGCGGGGCGGTTACAAAAAAAAAATTGAGGGGGGGAAGTAGGCAGTAGAGGGGGTGGGTGGTAGTGGTTACAAAAAATGATTAAAATTTTTTTTTTTAATAAAACATTTTACGCTCTTTCGAAAAATATTTTTCTTACCAAACACCCGAAAACATTTTACACCCTTTCTCCGTAAAACATTTTACGCCTTACCTCCGTAATACATTTTACAGCAAAACATTTTACAGGAAAACATTTTCCGAAAAACGTTTTCCGAAAAATGTTTTACGTCGAAACAAACGGAGCCTGAGATAAGTTGAAAGAGATAACATGGGTGGTAGGGTAGGTGGGGATTAGTAGGGGTGAGGTGGGTGGGTGTGGGGTAGGGTAGGGTGGTGGGGGAAATGTAAAGGGTAAGATGATGGTAGGCTAGGCTGGTGATAGGGTAGGATGTGGGGTGGGGTATGGTGGGTAGCCGAGAGTATGAGGGAGTAGGGTGGGTGTGCCGGACGATTTTGAGGGTGTGCGAGGAGCCCAATTGCACAGGATCCATAGTTTTATGGGGCCTCATATTTTCCTCCATTCCTTAAATCTAGCCCAAAGATGCTAATACTAAATATATAAATTTTGATGTGATATCATGACAAGTATTGTTGCTAGCTTGGTTGGATAACTTCATTATATAAATATACTTGAGGTGCCATGATTGAATCCCCACAAAGGTGTTCAACAAATTGTTTTTTCTTTTACTATGTATTGTATTTATATATATATATATATATATATATATATATATATATATATATATATATATATATATATATATATATATATATATATATACTCCCTCCGTTCCATTGATAGCTTTACCTTTTGCCAAAACGAGTGTTCCGTTAAAAGCTTAATCTTTCCTAAAATGACAAAGAATCGTTACTATTCCACCCACTAATTTTCTCTCATACTTTACTTTTATACTCACAACACCAATCAATTTTACTATTCTCTTCACTCATTCTCTCTCCTATTTTACTTTTATACTCACAACACTTTCTCCACTAACATTTTTTCTTAATTTGCGTGTCATGCTCAAAAGGGTGAACCTATCAATGAGACAGAGGGAGTATACATTAAGGGCCATACATTCAATTTAGCACAGGATCCCTATAATTATTGAGATCTGTGGGTAGCCTTAAAAAATACTCCCTCCGTCCCTAAAAGATTGTCCTGTTGTACATTTTGCAATTATTAAGGAAGAGCTTCACCTTCTTGTACCTCAGTAGATTTGCACTAACATTCATGCCTAAGTTTAGAAATGGGACATACTTTTTGGGACAAGTCAAAATGGCAAATGAGACAATCTTTCAGGGACGGAGGGAGTAATTTTAATATGAATAAAAAAAATTGCTTGGGGGGTGGGGGAGTTATTAAAATATAATTTTTAAATGAATAAAAATATTTTTTGACCTTGAGATGGCGATAGTGGGAGTGGAGAGTTGTTAAAAATAAATTAAAATGATTAATTTTATTTTGACCCGAGGGTGGTGGTGGTGGTGGTGGTGGTGGTGGTGGTGGTGGGGAGAATTGTAAAAAAATAAGTTTTTTTTATGAAGGAATGGGGTAGGGGTTTAGGATACGGGGGTGTATGAAAAGTTTGGTGTGTGTGTGTGTGTGAGATTGTTACCATTTTTCGGAAAATATTTTACTTAAAAAAAATTCGTAAATAATTTAATTATAAAAGTAGGAAAAATATTTTCTCAATTTTCCGGTGATTTTCAAACACAGAAAAATATAAAAAACGTTTTTCAAAAAATATTTTCCCCAAAACAATCGGAGCATAGGAGAGTAAGTAAATGAAATCGTAAGGTACAGTTGACGGGCCCAAAGACAATCTTTTACATAATCAATGGGCCTAAGCCCTTCACATCGCCGTTAAACCTAATGGCACGCCATAAACGCCACCGTATTAATACGTTACTGTGCAACAATGAATAGTTAAATTGGCCATTTGAGACGTTTAGGGCTTCGGCAACACCAGAGGCGGAAAGAACCGGAGCGGCGAATCTCAGACCCCAGCTGCCGCTCCCGACGTCGTCATGGTTCTCAAGTACGTCCGTTGTTTTTATTCTATTTCTACACCATTCTTATTTTTTGTTTTTTACATTCATTCAACTCAATATCTTTATTTTTCATGAGTAATTGACTGGTTTTGAAATGGTCAATTCATGTTAATTTGCATTCATTTATAGAAAATTCCATGTGCCCTTAAACCTAATCGGATCTCAAAAAAAAAAAGAAAAAAAAAAAGAGGAAATTGTGCTCAAGATGTTTGATATTAGTTTGAGCTTTATGTGTTTACTTTTTATTCAATTTGGGGATTTTTGAATAATTACGATGTTCGAAATATAAAAGATTAGTAAAAGTTTTGGTTCAAAAAATTGCGCCAAAACTCTAAAATGGTGCAATTTCAGCACCAAATATCATTCTCTCCCACCGCTTGCTTCAAATCTTGCACACTCCAATAAGAATATTCTCAGAATATTCCTTATTATTTCATTTAATTAAAATGTTTTCCATTAATCGTATATTATTTTGAAAATAAATTTATTTTTGTGTTGTTTGTATTTCATTTAATTAAATACAAAAACAAATAAAAAAAATTCAATAATACTAATAACAAATATTAATTTAAATAATAAATACTATTTTCATCTCAAAATGAATGTACAAGATTTATTCAAAAATAATTTGTAAAAAAATGGTTACTCGGTTTGGAACTGATGAAATAGTTATTTTGAAAGGATGAAATATGAAAGTATATGGTAAAAAGGAAAAAAAAAACATATAGCTCATCACCAAGTCGGCCACCAAATTTGGAGCAAAACATGGTGTGCTCTAGAATGGCGCAAGGTTTGAAGCATACGTTGGAGACATATATTGCGTCAAAGTGGAGCTTTGGTGTATCCGTTGGACTTGCTCTTATTAAGTGCTCTTTGGCCGGAAGCATTTTGGAAAGAGCGTTGTTGTTCACAGTCACACCCGTAAAATTATTTACTATTTAGTATACATGTAACTATGATTCACATTGTTGTACTATTTAAAATTTCAATTACGTGTGTGAATAACAGCACTCTTTTGGAAATTAGAAACATCAATTATCTAACTATGCTTGTTAAATACTCCTTCTGTCCCACATCATACCAATTTCCATTTTGGTCCGTTCCACTTCACTTGATACTACTCAAAATTGAAAGTTTTTATAAACCAATAAAATAACTATTCCCCCCTCATTCGCTCTCCTACTTATCATTAATTATTGTGCCCACCAAGTTGTTATCAAGTGAAGTAGGACGGAAGGAGTATATTTCATTGCTGGGTGCTTGTAGACCTAATGCAGATTATCCCCAATTGTTATTCTTTTATCATAATCCATTTTGTTATGGGCAAAAGGCATTTCGCCATATTTTGCAGAACTCTTGCCTTGCCTTGGTATTAAATTGGTGTTTGTTGCGAATTATCAGACATCTCCGAAATTTGGGTGTGGGCGTGGTTCTTGAAGTAAAAAGTTGAAATATTAGTAGAAACAGCACGACTGGGAGTGGTCCTTGATTTTTGATTATTGATGTACAACCTTAACTTCTAGTGTTTTTTTTTTTTCCCAGAAGTGCTTTGGTCACATTAAGCAATAGCGTTTAGTTTGGGATAGTTTACTGTATAGTCTATTAGAGCATTCACTATGGGAGCTTTTTTATAGCTCTCTATTTAATGAAAACGCTATCCAAAGCTTTTTTACCAATTGTGAAAACTTCTGAAGAGATCTTTACTGAAAAGTAGCTCTTGCTAACATCTACAATGGTACGATCTCTTCTGGTAACTTATTTTTTGGTCCCTATATACCACATCATTGTCAAGGAAATAGCTAAAACCTCAAGCATTTTTTCACTATGGTAAAACTTCAACTTTTTATTGACTCCAACATATCACAAGCATGTGTGAGTCAATGGGTTGTATAGGGTAAAACTTCTCTGCATTTTTCTCTGATCAGAACCATGCTTTCAAACATTGTTTGCTCCTATGCAATATATGGTGGCTCAAACTTTCTATGTGCTCGTGTGTATCAGTAAGAAATTCAATCATAACGTGATGCAGCAAACTCGCGTACACTTCTAGTTATATGGTATGAACACAGTATATGACTGTATATACTCGAGTTTTGCTGTATCATCCAATAGCTAAATGCCCGGTGAAACTTCTAGAGCTTCTTAAGTTTGTCTACCATAATTCACTTGCACTTTGTCAGTATTCTTAAGTACTCCAAGATCCATTCCTAAAGATAGTGTCGTGCCAACCAATTGAAGCATACAGATGGAACAAGAATTATCTTACCAATGATTATCAGCAACTCTTTTCACTGTTATGCAGACTTTCATGCTAGCCATAAGTGCTTCCATTCATCAAAAGGATCTTGTTCAGTATTCCTGTGATCTATACTATACCGGGCATTTGACATGTCTGGCCATTCTTATTAGCTTTAGATTGTGCCTAGTTTTATGAGCTTTTGGACAAACTAACCAGATAATAATTGATAACTTCACTCTTACTGATGTTGCCTCCTCTTTTTTGTGAACCTTAAAATTAGGTCCCGTATATTCCAGAAGGACTAGAAGCGATCATCTTCACAGCTGATGGTGACATGCGACAGGCACTGAATAACTTGCAAGCCACATTTACTGGATTTCGCTTTGTTAACCAAGAAAATGTTTTCAAGGTTACAAGCTGTGCACATCCGTTTTTCTTTTCTTCACTATATTTTATTAGAGTTTACTTACTAATTTGGTTTATTGTCAGGTATGTGATCAGCCACATCCTTTGCATGTGAAGAACATGGTGCGCCACGTCCTCGAGGGGAACTTTGATGAGGCTTGTTCTGGTCTAAAGCAGCTCTATGATCTGGGCTACTCCCCAACTGACATAATCACTACTCTTTTCCGAATTATCAAGAACTATGATATGGCAGAGTATCTGAAATTGGAATTCATGAAGGTACATTTATATTCTTCTTAAGCCTTTTAACCAGGACCATTTAATAAACTTAATAGCTTGGGCTTTGCTTACTTAAATCTCATCTCGACACGAGTCATGTCAAGCTGGACAGTGATTTAGTTTTGAGGTTCAAATGAGCTCAGCCTAGCTCGGATCAGAAAAGCTTGATAATTAAAAAACTTTTTTTTGTTCTCGCACCATCTCAAATGAGTATTCAATTTCAGCTTTCACAAAATTTAGAAGCTGAATTTAATCTATTTCAATAGCATTTATACACAAATTCCCTTAATATGCTAATTATAGGATTGCAAGTGCACATTGGGGGAAAATTTTAGTTGGCAAGAATTATTATTTTATTATTCCTTCCGTTCCATAAAGATGTTCCCATTCACCATTTTTGTTTGTCCCAAAAAGATAGTCCCGTTTTCAAAATAGTATGGTAAAATCATTAAACTTCCAACATTGCCATCCTAGGAAGAAGAGGGAGAGGGGAGAGAGGAGAGGATGAGTGACAACCAAGGAAGAAGAGGGAGCAACGGAGTGATAAGTAAACCTCAAAGGTCAGTGACATAATAGGTTGTTAAAATGTTTGAATATTCAAATAGGACTACTATTATGGATCGGAGGGAGTATTATTGTTTTTTACAAGAAAATTTTAAGAAAAAACATTCATTGTAGGGAGTATGTTTCATATGATGTACACCTTTTGTCTTAGGCTCAAGTAACGATGGGTCGCTGCTTGGATGATTGAGCTCGACTCAAGCTTGTTTTAAAATTAAAGAGCCATGCTCAAAACACTCTCAATTTGATTTGGCTTGGCTAGGCTCATATATGACCCAATTTATAACTTATTCACTTCTTACAGACTTCCCGTGCATTTCCTCATCTTGTTCCATTCCTAATTTTTTGACAGGAAACTGGATTTGCCCACATGAGAATATGCGATGGAGTTGGTTCATTATCTTCAGCTATGTGGTCTACTAGCTAAGCTTGCCTTGGTTCGAGAAACTGCCAAAGCTGCATAAAGCTTGCCTTGGTGAATCAACAAAGTTTTTGAGATTTTCACACATGCGTACGACGAAGATTCTTAGTTTGTTGGCTGGTCCATCTTGCATTTGGGAACCCACTACCTTTTCGAGTGTGCTTAATTTTCAAATCTCCATCTTGTCCAAGTTCGGTAAACTAACCTGTGAAAATCTCAAAAACTTTGACAAGATGGAGATCCGAAAATTAAGCACCCTCGAAAAGGTAGTGGGTTCCCAAATGCAAGATGGACCAGCCAACAAACTAAGAATCTTAGTCGTACGCATGTGTGAAAATCTCAAAAACTTTGTTGATTCACCAACATTTCAAAATCTTGATGATGTTGAATATCTGTTTGTAAATCAATGGAAGCAGTATTTGACTTGGAGGGTCTAGGGGAAAATGCACCTTTCATATTTGATAAGTTGACAAACATAAGATTAATTTATATGGATCGGTTAACGCATGTACGGAGGATGCCTCCCGAAAATATACAAGGCTTCCGAAACCTTAGAACTTTCGAAGCAATTTCCTGCCGCAAGTTGAGATATTTACTTACAGAATCAATGGCCAAAATGCTTGTAAATCTGCAAGTTCTAAAGGTTGATTAGGAGAGTTTCTGGTCTATGTAGAATTATTTTATTGTGATTAAAGAATGTTTATTTGATTCAGAAAAGAAAAAAAATACACTGATATAAATGTGGGTATAAAAGTTGTTATTCACAGTGTTTATATGAGTAATTTGTTTTAGACTACTGGCAAACTATTCTTAAAAAACAATCTAGTAGTATATTTTACTCCTGTCTATAAATGAATGTCCAACTTTCATTTTAATGGATATTTTGAAAATATGTATTTTTTATATTTTTAATAGCTAAAATGCAAATGAATTAAAAAAAAATACCTTTAGTTTTATAATAATAAAATTAATGCAATTTTTCTTTTGGTAAAAAGCGTTTAAAAACATTTTTTTACAAAACTGAGACATTCTTGAACAAAAATTTCATTTAACTTTGGACATTAGGGTGAGAGTAAGGCTCTGTTTGTTTCGCGGAAAATGATTTTTCGTAAAATATTTTTCGAAAAATGAAAATGTTATTCGAAAAATGACAAAAACACGTTTTCAGCTGTTTGTTAAGGAAATGTTTTCATGTGTTTAATAAATTAAAGAAAAATATTTTTAGATAAAAACACAATTTGAGATAAGGCTCCATTTGTTTCGCCGTAAAAACATTTTTCGGAAAACGTTTTCCGTAAAATAACTCGTTTTACGCCGTTTGGTTAGCCCAGGAAAATGTTTTCCGAAAAATAACTCATTTTTCCGCCGTTTAGTTGTCCTAAGTAAACGTTTTCAGGAAAACATTTTACACCCTTTCTAAGTAAAACGACTTACTGACCTTGTCCTAAGTAAAACATTTTTCGAAAAATGGTGGCCTTAATATACAACTCATATTACGCCCGATACAATATAATAATAATAATTAAAAAAATTTAACCGCCCCCACCCACCCCCACCCCCCAATTTTTTTTTTTCTATAAACCGCCCCACCCACCCTCTACCTACCCAACCCCACCCCCAATTTTTTTTTTTGTAACCGCCCGCCCACCCACCCTCGCCTACCCAACCCCCCACCCCCGCCCCAAAAAAAAAAAAAAAAAAATTTTTTTGGTAGCCCCACCCACCCCGCCTACCCCACCCCCCTCCCCCAAAAAAATATTTTTAACCGCTGCCCCACCCACCACCCCACCCCCACAATTTTTTTTTTTTTTTTTGTAACCCACCCACTGCTACTACCCTCACCCAAAAAAAAAAATTTAATAAAATTTTTTTTTGGGTGGGGGTGGGTGGGTACAAAAAAAATAATTTTTTTTTTTGGGGTGGGTGGAGGTGGTGGGATAGGCGGGGGGTGGGTGGCGAGGCGGTTACAAAAAAAAAAAATGGGGGGGTGGGGTGGGGGTAGGTGGGTGGGTGGGTGGTGGGGTGGTTACAAAACATGATTAGTACTTTTTTTAATAAAACATTTTATGCTCTTTCGAAAAATATTTTTCTTACTAAACACCCGAAAATGATTTTACACCCTTTCTCCAGAAACATTTTATTTAGCTTATCTTTTCCGTGAAACATTTTACAAAGAAACATTTTACAGAAAACATTTTTCTAAAACGCTTTTCCGAAAAAATGTTTTACGTTTAAACAAACTGGGAGTCTCAGATAAGTTCAGCGAGATAATACAGCTGGCAGGGCAGCGGGATTAATAAAGTGAGGTGGGGCGTGGGTGTGGGATAGGGAAGCATGGTGGGGAAAATGTAAAGGGTAAGATGACGGTAGGCTAAGCTAGTGAAAGGGTAGAGATGTGGTAGACGGGGTAATGTGTAGCCGAGAGAGTACGAGGGGGTAGGGCGGGTAGTCAGACCTCGATTTTCAGGGCGCGCGAGGAGCCCGACCTGGTGACATGACCCATAATTTTAGCTGGGCCTCATATTTTCCTCCATTCCTTAAATCTAGCCCAAAGATGTTAATACTAGCATATGTAATATATATATATATATATATATATATATATATATATATATATATATATATATATATATATATATATATATATATATATATATATATATATATATATATATATATACTCCCTCCTGCTCCATTGATAGCTTTACAAAAACGGTGTCCCGTCTAAAAGTTTTCCACCTTTCCTAAAATGACAAAGAACCACTACTATTTCACCCACTAATTCTCTCTCATACTTTACTTTTATACTCACAACACCAATCAATTTTACTATTCTCTTCACTCATTCTCTCTCCTATATTACTTTTTATACTGGTACAACACTTTCTCCACTAACATTTTTTCTTAATTTGCGTGTCATGCTCAAAAGTGCATTTAACCTATCAAAGGAGACTAGGGAGTATACATTAAGTGGCCATACATTCAATTCTGAAAATGTGGATCCCTATAATTACTGAGATCGTGGCAGCCTTAAAAATAATTCCTCCGTCCTTTAAAAAAGATTGTCCTATCGTACATTTTGCAATTATTAGCTGGGCAGCTCTTCACCTTCAGTACCTCGTGATTTGCACTAACATTCATGCCTAAGTTTAGAAATGGGACATACTTTTTAGACAAGTCAAAATGGCAAACGAGACAATCTTTCGTGGATCTGAGGGAGTAATTTTAATATGAATAAAAAAAAATTGCTTGGAAGTGAGGGAGTTGTTGCAAATATAATTTTTAAATGATTAAAAATATTTTTTGACCTTAGACAAGGAGATAGCGGAAATGGAGAGTCGTTAAAAATAAATTAAAACGACACTTTATTTTGACCCGAGGGAATTGGTGGTGGTGGTAATGGCGGTGGTGGGGGGAGAATTGTAAAAAAATAAGTTTTTTTAATGAAGGAATGGGGTAGGGGTTTGTGATGTGGGGCGTATGAAAAGCTTATGTGTGCGTGTGAGGATTGTTACCATTTTTCGAAAAATATTTTACTTAGAAAAATTCGTGAAATCATTTTACTTATAAAAGTGGGAAAAATATTTTCTCAATTTTCCTAAGATTTTCAAACACAAAAAAATATGAAAAAACGTTTTTCAAAAAATATTTTCCCTAAAACAACTGGAAACAGGGCGTTTGGTTCTGTGGAAAAAAAGTGAAGGAATGGAATTGTTAATGGAATTGAATTCTTTAAGGGAATTGGAATGGAAAAAATCGGTCAACGCCCCTCCGTATTTGGTTGACACTAATTTTAATGGAATGAAATCGCTATTCAATTCCTTGGCAAATCATGTTTGATTTGAAAATATAAATTATAGGAATGGAATGAAAGTTATAAAATGACCAATTTACCCTTTTTTTAAAAAATTTTTTTTTGGGGGGTAGGTAGGGGTATGCAAAATGAGGCAAATTTTTTTTTTTCGTTGGGGTTGGGAGGGTAGGCAGAAAAATAAAAAAAAAAAAATTTCGTTGGGGTGGGGGGAAGAGGAGGTGGTAGGCTTAAAAAAAAAATAAAAATCTCAGGTGGGGGTGGGGGGTGGGGGGTGGGGGTAGGGTGGCGGAGGGTAGGCGAGAAAAGGTATCAATTTTTTTTTTTTTTTTTGTGGTGGTGGGGGTGGGGACTGGGGAGGGTAGGCGAAAAAAAATTAAAAAAAATTTCGTTGGGTGGGGGGTGGGGGTGGGGCATAGGGGTGGGTCAAAGGGTACTGCAGTGGCGGGTAGGATTCGTAGAGATATTTTGGTCAAATTTTTTTTTTTTTTCCATTGCCTCGATGGAATTGAACTTTCCATCAATTTTAGTTACAAAAGCTGAATTCCTTCATTCGCTTAATTCAACTTTCCTTCTGATTTTTTTTTAAAAGATTAAGCCTAAACGTAGTGTGAACGAATGAAAAGAGTGAGTTTTCCATTCTTTTTCCCCACTTTCCTTCCAACCAAACGCCCTGAGAGTAAGTAAATGAAATCGCAAGGTATAGTTGACGGGCCCAAAGACAACCTTTTTATAATCAATGGGCCTAAGCCCTTCACATCGCCGTTAAACCTAATGGCACGCCATAAACGCCACCGTATTAATACCTTACTGTGCAACAATGAATAGTTAAATTGGCCATTTGAGACGTTTAGGGTTTCGAAAACACCAGAGGCGGAAAGAACCGGAGCGGCGAATCTCAGACCCCAGCTGCCGCCCCGACGTCGTCAGCTGGTTCTCAAGTACGTCCGTTGTTTTTATTCTATTTTTACACCATTCTTATTTTTTGTTTTTTACATTCATTCAACTCAATATCTTTATTTTTCATGAGTAATTGACTGGTTTTGAAATGGTCAATTCATGTTAATTTGCATTCATTTATAGAAAATTTCTATGTGCCCTTTAAACCTAATCGGATCTCAAAAAAAAAGAAAAAAAAGAGGAAATTGTGCTCAAGATGTTTGATATTAGTTTGAGCTTTATGTGTTTACTTTTTATTCAATTTGGGGATTTTGAATAATTACGATGTTAGAAATATAAAAGATTAGTCAAAGTTTTGGTGCAAAAATTGCGCCAAAACTCTAAAATGGTGCAATTTCAGCACCAAATATCATTCTCTCCCACCGCTTGCTTCAAATTCTGCACATCTAATAAGAATATTCTCAGAATATTCCTTTATTATTTCATTTAATTAAAAATGTTTTCCATTAATCGTATATTATTTTGAAAATAAATTTATTTTTGTGTTGTTTGTATTTTATATTTGTATTTCATTTAATTGGCACAAAAACAAATAAAAAAATTCAATTATACTAATAACAAATATTAATTTAAATAATAAATACTATTTTCATCTCAAAATGAATGTACACGATTTATTCAAAAATAATATTGTAAAAAAATGGTTACTCGGTTTGGAACTGATGAAGTAGTTATTTTGAAAGGATGAAATATGAAAGTATATGGTAAAAAGGAAAAAACATATAGCTCATCACTCAAGTCGGCCACCAAATTTGGAGCAAAACATGGTGTGCTCTAGAATGGCGCAAGGTTTGAAGCATACGTTGGAGACATATATTGCGTCAAAGTGGAGCTCTGGTGTATCCGTTGGACTTGCTCTTATTAAGTGCTCTTTGGCTGGAAGCATTTTGGAAAGAGCGTTGTTGTTCACAGTCACACCCGGTGAAATTATTTACTAATTAGTATACATGTAACTATGATTCACATTGTTGTACTATTTAAAATTTCAATTACGTGTGTGAATAACAGCACTCTTTTGGAAATTAGAAACATCAATTATCTAACTATGCTTAAGTTAAAGATTTCTTCTGTCCCTTAATATCATGTACTTTCAATTTCCATTTTGGTCCGTTCCACTTCACTTGATACTACTCAAAATTGAAAGTTTTTATAAACCAATAAAATAATTATTCCCCCTCATTCGCTCTCCTACTTATCATTAATTATTGTGCCCACCAAGTTGTTATCAAGTGAAGTAGGACGGAAGGAGTATATTTCATTGCTGGGTGCTTGTAGACCTAATGCAGATTATCCCCAATTGTTATTCTTTTATCATAATCCATTTTGTTATGGGCAAAAGGCATTTCGCCATATTTTGCAGAACTCTTGCCTTGCCTTGGTATTAAATTGGTGTTTGTTGCGAATTATCAGACATCTCCGAAATTTGGGTGTGGGCGTGGTTCTTGAAGTAAAAAGTTGAAATAATAGTAGAAACAAAGCACGACTCCGGGAGTGGTCCTTGATTTTTGATTATTGATGTACAACCTTAACTTCTAGTGTTTTTTTTTCCCGTAAGTGCTTTGGTCACATTAAGCTAACAGCGTTTAGTTTGGGATAGTTTACTGTATAGTCTATTAGAGCATTCACTATGGGAGCTTTTTTATAGCTCTCTATTTAATGAAAACGCTATCCAAAGCTTTTTTTACCAATTGTGAAAACTTCTGAAGAGATCTTTACTGAAAAGTAGCTCTTGCTAACATCTACAATGGTACGATCTCTTCTGGTAACTTATTTTTTGGTCCCTATATACCACATCATTGTCAATGAAATAGCCAAAACCTCAAGCATTTTTTCATTATGGTAAAACTTCAACTTTTTATTGACTCCAACATATCACAAGCATGTGTGAGTCAATGGGTTGTATAGGGAATTGGTGAACATTAATGAAAAAAGTAGCTCTTAATAGAAAGAGCTGCTAATTAGTAAGTAGAGTTTTTTAGAAATTTCTACAATCGTAAAAAACTTTACATAAGCCATTAAAACGAAATGCTATGAAAAAACTTCTATTGATGATGTTCTTATTTTAGTGATTTTTTCATTGATGTTCACCAATTTTCTATGCAAGCCATTGACTCTTCATTCTTGTTATATGTGGGGCATATTGAGAAAGGAACTTGTCATCGCTGGTGAATTCTTGAAACAAAACTCACATCCTCACCACTTTTTGTGAACTGTATAGGTGTAGTATACTGTGCTCTGTAAAAGTTGAAAAATCAATGTGAATTATGCCCCAGCAAACTCACATCCTCACCACTTTTTATTATAGTTGCTGCGTTTTGTCATCTTCTGTTGCTTTAATTTCAAAGGGATTAGTTGTGGCTTTCTATGTTGAATTGTGCTTCTCTCTAATGTACATGTTATTACGGTCATCGTACATAATATGCTTCTGTCATCATAACTGTGGGACTGCACCTTATCAATCCAACGTCTTTAAAATACTAAAGTACTTTAATTTTTGTGATCGCAGGACTGAACTTTGTCGCTTTAGTGGCCAGAAGATTTACCCTGGCAAAGGTATCAGATTTATCCGGTCAGACTCTCAGGTAAGCTTTTAGTGGTTGATTTGGATGTCTTGACTATATTTTCTTTCATCTTGTCTGAACATTTTCTCTTGTTTTTCATTGAAAGGTCTTCCTCTTTGCCAACTCAAAATGCAAGAGGTACTTCCACTGAAGCCATCAAAGCTTACCTGGACTGCTATGTACAGAAAGCAACACAAGAAGGTACATTACCTCTCCGATTATAATAATAACATATACTCCCTCCGTCCCATTTGACATTGCAAAAAAAAAAAAAAACACCGTACACGCAGATTAAGGAGTACTCTGTCCGTCCCATTACAAAAGACAATCCCAAAAAGGAAAGTTTTTAATATTTGTTTATGCATGAGACCCACTTGTCATACTCATATTATCTATCCACTTACTATTTCCTACCCAACTTTCTCTCTCTTACCTCAGTTTTCATACTCACAACACTTACTCTACTATACCTGCTCCTTAATTTTTTGGGTAGGGAGTATATATATACTCCCTCCATCCCGGCTAGGGATGACCAAATCCGGTCCGGTTCCGGTTCCGGGCCTTGAACCGCCGGTTCCGGTTCGGCGAGGAGGTGAACCTTAACCGGCCCGCTTTTCTCACGGTTCCGGTTATCCGGTTCCGGTTTTCTCACGGTTTTGGTCCGGTTCCGGGCTTTTCCGGTCCGGTTCCGGGCCGGTTCTATTGAAAAACAACAAATTTTCGTCCGGTTCCGGGCTTTTTCCGGTCCGGTTCACCATTTTGGTGAACCTTAACCGGCCCGCCTCCAAACCGGTTCCGGTTACCCCGGTTCCGGTTTTCTCCCCGGTTCATGGCGGTTCCGGGCTTTTCCGGGCCGGTTCCGGTCCGGTTTTCCGGTTCCGGTCCGGTTTGCCCGGCTAAAGCTTCACCGTTTTGGTGAATTTTGGTGAGGCACAAGAATTAAGAAAAAGGGTGAGTAGGAAAGGGGTTGTGAGTAGATAAAAGTGAATGAGATTGACAACTGAGACCCACAATTTAAATATGTGAGGGGAAAAAGTGAGTGAGATTGAGAAGTGAAGCCACAATTTAAGTGTGAGAGGAAAAAGTGAGTGGCGTTGACATGTGGGGCTCACTTTTTTTTTTATTACCATTTTTGGAAATATGAAGCTTGTAATGTGACGTTATTACGGGTAAAAGGTGAAACTTTATATATATATATTATTACTTGATCTATCTATATATTATTACTTGATCTGGCATTAGTTGAGGGTTGGTTTGTCATGATGGCCTATGTTTCTTGCCCATAGGATATTGCTGCTGAAGCTGTGAAGAAGAGGCGCAGGGCCACCAAGAAGCCTTATTCAAGGTCCATTGTGGGTGCTACTTTGGAGGTTATCCAAAAGAAAAGAACTGAGAAACCAGAGGTCAGAGATGCCGCCCGCGAAGCTGCTCTTCGGTAATAAATCTTCACATTACTCCCTTCGTCCCATTATTAACTTCATGCCTGACTTTTTGGTCAACTTGATTGAACTTTGATCAAAGATTGATGAAAATCTAACAATCTTCATGATATTCTAAAAATTGCAATTGATATTTTATAGAAGGATAGTATCGCTAACAATTTTAGAATTTCATGAAAGTGATTAGGTTTTAGTATCTTTTTGGTGGGACAGACTGGTGGAATATTTGCATTGTTGGTTTTCATATGCCTGTTCTTCATGATTTAAATTTTTGATATTGTCAGTGAAATCAAGGAGAGAATTAAGAAGACCAAGGATGAAAAGAAGGCAAAGAAAGCAGAGGTGTCTGCCAAGCAGAAATCAAGCAAGGCCAATTTTGCCAAAGGTGCCGCCCCCAAGGGTGCCAAGCTCGGCGGTGGAGGTGGAAAAAGATGATTTTGTCCTTTTACACCTCTCTTTACCTAGTTTTTTTTATTTGGGAGTTTGGATTTAGCAAATGGTTAAGTTGCTCCTTTGGTGACCATAAGGTCACGGGTTCGAACCTTGGCGAACAGCCTTTTGACAATTGTCAGGGGGAAGGCTCTAGCAAATGGTTCCCTCTCCCAACCCCCGCAAGGCGGGGAGCGCTTGACGCATCGGGGTTTGCCCTTTTTTTTTTTTTGGGAGTTTGGATTTGATATTGAAAATTTTGTTTTATTTAAAGTTTTCTATGAACTTGATGGCTATAATTGATGAAGGTCTATGTTTTAAGCAATTTTTTTGTCTTAAATAGTAGGCTAATTGAAACTAATGTTATGAAATGGCTGAGGTCTATGTTTTAAGCAATTTTTTGTCTTAAATAGTAGGCTAATTGAAACTAATGTTATGAAATGGCTGAGTTATGTAGAAATTTGTCCATGGAACATCTCAACAACAAAAATTTATTTTTCAAATTGACTGACTTGTCAATAAAGAGGCGAGAAAATCAAAATAATGTGGGTTCGGCTCAACAACAAAAATTTATTTTTTTCAAAATAATGTGGTTTGGCTGACTCGTCAATAAAGAGGCGAGAAAACCAAAATAGTGTGGGTTCGGCTCAACAACAAAAATTTATTTTTTTCAAAATAATGTGGGTTCGGCTGACTCGTCAATAAAGAGGCGAGAAAACTAACTTGTAAGTGAAAATTTGAGAAAATTATAAATGAAGAAGAGGTTAGAAATGGAAAATTGATATTTCAACGAAAAATAAAATAAAATAAAATTATGCTGGTG